>SZWC01001398.1:50119-61083 GCA_023375785.1 Penium margaritaceum | reverse complement strand
TGCTGGTTTCATATTTGAAAAACCCACTTACAAATGCATAACACTTGTAAGTTAATGTTATACTTAATGTACAAGTGGTCATACATAACTAACCTTCCTGGTAACTAAAGACGTGTGTGTGTATGTGTGTGTGTGTGTGTGTGTGTGTGTGTGTGTGTGTGTGTGTGTGTGTGTGTGTGTGTGTGTTAACGCATACGTCACTTGGTGCTTAAAATCATAAGATTAACCATACCTCCTTTAACCCTTGGATGGCAATCGGGTGCTGCCGTAGCTACTATATGGACAGAAGAAGTAGCAAAAAGATGGGTCCCCATCCAACAACTTATGGCATGCGGAGTGTGAGCAGTTGACACACAAAGCGACAACAAGCAGTGTTCAAACATATTGAAGCCGTGGAAAATTAGAGTGGAAACACCATGTAAGATGCATGCCAGCAACATGCAAGTAGAGCGTCAATAGCGTGTAAGCAGCGTGACACCTGCATTCAAGAATATGATAGCAATTATGATATTGTCTCAAGCAAAATTTATTATAGCATTTGTTATAACAGCAATGGAAAGTCACTTTAACGTGCTGCCAATAAAGGTGATACTAGCAAATAACGACAAATCCTTTGTATTGAACTTAGTGCAAGACATTACTCTGCGTATGTATTCATGATGAATACGTAGATGTAGTGAGAGTAACGGAAATCAAGTTGTGTAACTATAGAAACCGGAGAAAGCACCGTATTACAGTCACAACACATGATCAATCACCCCTAAAAAATACACCATTGTTACTGTGTACATTAGAAGTGCATAGGCACGTGAAGGTGGTGAGAAACTTCTCTAGTTTAAGGAAAAACATTTTCACAATTCCCCACAGGAAAACGTTTTGAAACATCATGTGCTTTTGAGGGATCACAATGTTTCAAAGAATTTGCATGGAAACACGATGACTACAGAAAAACATTCTACACAGCATATCAGATCGTATGCGACTATGGTCATAATCGGTGCTCTGAGAAAAAAATGGTCATGTTTACCTTTTATCTAGAATATCCAAGAAAAAGTAATTTGTATGTCCTAATTTTGAATGACGATAGTTTTTTCAGCATCAGTTTCACATGTACTCGTGCAACAATCAATGTTTAATAATGGAGTGCAACCTTACACCTGTAGCTTGTTGTATTATGATGTTAGTTGAAAAGGGCGCCTGTTTAGTAGATGACAATTGACATCATTTTTGTTACTGGCTTTAACATTCAACCGCCACATGCATCACTAGACACACTTCGTTCATCTGTTTTCATGCATTACGAAATTGAGTTGTCAAAGGGACTGATGAAAAATGCAGACAACCCGTGTCAAATGTTGCGAATGTGCAACTCGGTGATGAGCATTTACGTTAAATCACAGTATCAACATTGGAATGGGGATGATGCCATCTACCAAGTCCGATGGTAACTGGAAACAGCTGCTAGAATACCCGTTGCGATGGTAGATATTTACCAAATGTGAATGAAGTCAACATCTTGAACAATACATGTGGCGTTAGCTATGGAAGAAGAAAGATTACTTGCAAATGAAAAATCTAACGTGCGAACCATTAATGAAATGAGCCCGATAAGCTAACCATGGTCATTAATAATGGAATACAGAACCTTTAACCATCCCAACGGAGCTTAATCGATGATTATCCTTGTCATTCCAGGAGGTGTTCACAAGTGAAAATTTGTGTCGCAAATTCCATGCGCCACTCTGTTCATCAACCAAGACATTGGTCCAATCGTTCTTTGATTTGGAGGGGTCATCGGGGAAAGAATGTGGGTGCCAGAAATAGTGGAGTCCCCCCTCCCCAACAGAAATTAACATGGTGAATGTCTCTGGCAGTCTATCGAGAGGATTCCACTGAAGGTTCACAAGTGGATGTTGTAGACAGAACTTACTTGGAAACCAACTTTAATGTACACTTTTCCCATGTGTTTCCGTAACACCATATACAATGCAATGCACTGCCCATGTTTTGAAAGACTGGTATGGGAGAAGGGGAGCTCGTTGTTCATGGCATTTATAATCATGCCACGCGGCAATATCGGTTCTTGTACGGGCACCGCTTGCCTCATGAAGACGACAAAAAACACAAACGTACGCAACATGTACGTGAGGACCCAGCTTCCGCCACTTTCTTACACCAGACCCCAAATCCTTCTCTCAAACCCCATCCGCTATGACATCCAACTAAAATTCATAGCTCATTATTGCCATATCCTCAAACTATATGACACCATGTTTGGCATCCCCCAACAAGAACATGTCCTCCTTACATTCAAGCTCCAAGTCTGAAACTTATTCCAACCCGAGACACTCGCCCTCTCCCTAGACAAGCCATTGACTCGCAGCCAACAAGAGGTCCTTCCAAACACCCGTGGGCCCCCTCACGACCACTCTCCGGACACTCGAGCACACCGGTCTACATCCGCGAAACCTGATACTTGGGCACCCCACATCACCCAAACCTTCATAGCTATAGAATCTACCCGTCATTTGGATCGTTTTAGCCAGATCTACAACCACCTTGTCAACCTCCATCTACAACACCCATCCACAAACCAACATAGACACTGCATTAAGCTTCCTCCACATTAAATTGGAAACACATTAACAAAAGCTTGGCCAAGACACCTCTCAAAGTCAGACCATAGGATGTGGTATTTTGTTTCGTATACTGTTCCACACGAGTCAACCATATGCCCAATATGTCAATTTCCTACAACTATCGAATATTGTTCCCTCTAGTATGAGCAGGTAACATCAATCACTATGCACTTGAAAAGATGATTCCTAGCCTTCTTCCCCAAAAAAACACCCAACCACACCAGACCTCCTCGTTGCTCCAACAACCACCATTCCTAATTGCATCCTTTAGGATATTCTCCGTGTTAGCATCATCCATCAAATTTGGCAAGAAGGATGGGCCGACCAAAGATTAGACCCAATCCCAATCACATCACCAGAATGTCCAGGACTGATCCAAGGAAACCTCGCTCATGCCATCCAATGCATTCACACTCGCACCAAAGGGAGATCGATGAAAAGGTCCATGGCTCTGCTACAGTCCTCGGTCCTTCACGCTCCCTTTTTTTTGCATGGCTAAGGAAACAAGTGAAACCAATGACATCCTCCTTATCCATGGCTTTCACGAATGGTGCAAGTACCCTATGGTCTATTCCTTGTAAATGTTTGGGAGGACGGATCCACTCCATGGGCCCATTTTTTGAGTCTTGGAGTCCTACCGATCCTATCGGTTACGGCCTAGGGGCAAAAGGATGGAAGGGACTAGCTTGGTACAAAAAAGGCCCCTGCTGTACAGGGCAAGCAAATCCGTATGTTTTTTGTACAAAGGTAAACAGATACATTATTCCTATATTAAAAAAACATGTCAATAAAATACTGAACATTTTTTACATCAGTATCCTTTTACAAAAGGGCATGTTGTAATGCATATTCACTTTATTTCAGATGGAAATGGTCCATTGGGAAGTTTATCAAATGAAGGATTGAAGTACAAATGGACTTTTCTATGGTTGTGAAGGAGCAAGGAAGAGTGTTATACGGAATGGAGTGAGACACGGATCGGGTAAATCCTCCCTCCGAATAAACAAAATGTGGAGGAGAGATGCCTTCAGGTTGCCTTCCTATTGTTTTTGGATATTCATGGAATATTTTATTGTATTTTCACACTCAATTGTTCATGCAATTGTTTTATTTGCTTTCTTCCTGAACATTGCATGGGGAATGATTTATCCCATTCCAATGGGAGCAAGCATACCTATCCTCTACTGTCACACAAAATGTGATTTTCGCTTCAATGAAGTAGTGATACATCTTTATTGGGGACAACAAGAGCGAATACGTCATAGTATGTAGCAAACTCTCATGATTGTGCACATACATCTGGGATGAGCTTTTTCTTTTGTCCATGTGCGAGGCCATAGCCCATTGGCAAGGGGTGGAAGATAGAAAGACATAAGACTAGCCACCAAACTAAGTGTTTCTTGGATGCTTAGCTTTCATGAGTTGGACACGACATGGATGGGGAGGCCAAACGGCTTGTGCATCGTAAAATCAGAGAAGGGAAAGGAACAACGAAGGGATGGCCTGTCTTCTATGGCCCCGTGCCAAGAGAGAGGGGTTAATGTGTGATTTTGAGGGAAGCAAGGGAATGAGTCAGATGTGAGAGATGCACAATACACAACGGGATCTGAAAGAAGGCAATGGATGTGCATGACTTAGACAAGCACAAAGGGAAAAGAAAGTCAAGAGAGCCGTGGGACACGTGTATGTGTTTGGGTGAGAGTGAGCCCACCTTCGACCGCGAGGTCTTGCCCACAACATGAGTCAACCCAACAAAATTTGGGTCTATGTTCATTTAAATACAGCCGTAAAAACCTGGTAGTACTCTGCTTATAGGGCACAACGAAGTGGATGCGAATCCGATGGTCAGAATCCCATGTGATCGTATCATGCATTACCATGGCGGCCTAGGGCCAACCTTTTGGCAAGCTGTCCATCAATCTGCCATGATGTCTCTCCAACCACCGGCGCATCAACACCAGCAAATGTGATGCCAAAAAATGTCGAGCATGACATCAGTCACCTGCAATGGTCATTTGTGTGCAGGGCAACATGTGTTGTGGAACCCCACATCAGTGTGGTGGTGTCCTTTATATCTAAAGGGATGTTGTATGAGGCAAGTGACCACGAGAAAACAAGAACAAAAGGTATGTCACCGTGCGTGTCATTTCAAGAAAAGATTTGTCAATCTCTCTCTCTCTCTCTCTCTCTCTCTCTCTCTCTCTCTCTCTCTCTCTCTCTCTCTCTCTCTCTCTCTCTCTCCGTAGATATGTGTATATATATCCCTCTCTCTCTCGCGCGCTCTCTCCCACTCCCTCCGTCTCTCCCTCTCTCTCTCTCTCTCCCTCTCTTTCTCCCTCTCCTTTAATTTGTATAAGGCCAAATGGTTCAGCATTCTTCATGGAAAATATCTTTACTGACACTCTAGCGGCAGACACTTCATCGCAAAATGGTGGGAGTAATAAACATCATTATCCATCCTCTTCATCACAACATGATGGGAGGACAAGTAGTATACATCTGTGAGACCAAAAGGTACACACCCAAGTGGAGGCTCGAACAGAAGCATGTGATGAGCCAACCGTGCTCCATCATGCAAGATGTGCTCTGTACTGAAAGCACGTAGAGTGGCTTATTCGGCACAGATACAAGCAAAAGAGATGTACTAGCGCTGGAATATCTACGTGCTCTTACACACCTCCTCGTGGGTGTCTAGGTATGTTTGTTTCCATTTGTGGTGAGGAGGCTAGAGGAATTCGTTTGCCCATTTTGCGTCATGGGCCTAGATGAAGTGGATTTGCCAGTTGACATGGAGGTCGTGATTGACAGTGGGGCTGGTGATGGTGGCATGTGTGCACAAGTGGATGAAACTCATTGGTTTGGCGAGGATTCGGTGTGTGGATAGGAAATGGAATAGTAGTGTGCAGTGTGTGGAGAGGTGTTCCGATGATTGTGGGAGCTTGGAGGAATGCTAAAGGAACTTAGAGTTGAGTCACGAGCTTATATTGGCGGCTTTGGCTTTTTGGGGGCTTCTAAAGTTACTCCAAAGCGGAATTGCAACATTGAATTTGTCGACAATGGGCTGCCACGTGGCGTCAAGGTTGTGTTGTAGTGAGATTGTATGGCTAGGATCCGGACAAGACCATGGCTTGTTGGGTATGGCAGCCGGATGGGGGTCTTTGCGGGAGGATGACAGCTTTTGTCGGGCTGACGCGAAGTCCGGGTTAACAGTGAATCTGAAGAGTTCTTGTGTTTTGTTGATCTCACGGAATGACCTGGGGAACAAGGCCACGTTGAGTGTGCATCTAACAGAGCGGGGATAGTCCAATGATATTGACATATCTCAGTGTAGATGATGCTTCGAGTATATCGTGATGGACTCCATTGTGCGCACTAAGATGAGGGGGGGGGTGAGGGGACATCCTTGGCGTACGTCTGATTGGAGAGTGGTTGGTTGGGAGAGATGGTTGTCGACTAGTAGGTAGGTAGTTGTGTGTTTGTGAAGAAGTTGGACCCATGTCATGAGACTGAGAGGTACTCTCAGGTGGAGCAAGGCATGCGTAAGGCTAGGGTGGCTTAGGGTGCCGTGAGCTTTTTCGAAGTTGGCAGCTTTCAAGTTTGCATGCTCTTTGTTGTGAATAGCTCAATGATGGAGGTTGTGTAGCTAAGAAAACGTGTCGTATGCAAGGGCCTCGGTCAAAGCCTGTTTGATCTTGGTGGATGATGTAGTGTAAGGCTTTGTTGAATTGGATTGCGAGGAGTTTGGCGGTGAATTCACATCCAACATTTAGCGGAGAGATGGGTCTGTAGCGGGCGATGTCACCTTGCACGCCCTTTTGTGGATTAGGGTCGTGATTAACTCAGTTGATGAGGGATGGGAGGAGGGATCTTTGAGGTTTGTTTTTCAGAATTGAAGACAGTTGTTGAGAAGTCCATGTCTCCACCGTAAAGGGTGTTGTAAAGTTCCCCATGGAGGCCATCTGGTGTTGGGGCAATGTGGCTCGCTTGACAGTGTGTACTGTCTAGTATTTCAAGTGGTGAGATGGGCGCTGCAAGGAACGTAGGAATGTGAATTGGGAGGTGTTTGCAACGATCAGGCGGAGAGAAGTTCCATAAAGGTGTCGACGTGGCTAGGGGGTTTGTAGATGTTTTAGAAGGAAGTGCTTGCCTTAGCTTTTATTTCTGTTTGGGTTGCCATGTTGGTTCACAGTGGGGTTGTTGATTCAGCGGTGAGAGTCTGGTTCTTGTGGACAGTGATTTGTGTAGCTTGTGCCTTTGATGGAATGCTAGCGTGGGAATGCCATTTGACATCGACGATGCGGTGAAGGAATTGGATCTTGGCATTCAAGTACTATTGGATCTTGTTGTCGAGTTATCTTATTAGGTTGAGGGTTTTCATGGCTAGGTAGTTGGTGTACAGTCTGGCGACGCTTGCCAGTTGTTGCATGTGTGAAATTGATTGGTGTACACGTCTTGCTTCCTCTTCATTGAAGCGTTTCAGCCGGTGAATCAGAACTGGCTTTGTGGTGAGATAGTTTGGGGTGGCGAGGCGTGCGATTTGACATTGACCCCATGGCTGGTTAAGGAGGGATGAGCTCAAATACCTACATCCTTTGGTAGGCCGTCTTCGAGGTAGCCTTAGGTGAAGAAGGTTTTGAGCGCAGTGATCACTGAGGTTGGGTGGCAGTTGGACGTGTTCGCATTGTGGTAAATTTTCCATCTCTTGGTGAGAAGTTCTCCCAAAATCCTCATCTCTTGCAAAACTATAACTCCTTTGGTATGGATTTGACAAATATGCTAAGGGTTGGTGTGTCGAGTCGAGAGTATGTGTTAAGGGCTTATAAGCGGTAGGTGAATTTGGGGGAGCATAGGATCTTGTGTTTTTATTTGCTGGTTAAGTGGAGGGATTATAGCAATGCGTTCAGGTTTTCTTCGCCTCGTGATACTTTGGAGGGGCTTTTATCCATAGGATGTATGGTATAGTCAAAGTCACCGACACGGATGTGAGGTTTGAATTTGAGGCAATATATACGGATATTGGTCCAGAACTGAATTCTCATTGAGACTTGGGCCGGGGCATAAAGGCTAGATATTCAAAGTGTGTAATTTGGAAGACGAAGGTGCACCAGTGCGTATTTAATTTTCCTATCATATTTGGAGTGATTTTTTTTTGGTTTTGATAAACGATGATTCCTGCTACTCGACAAGGTCTAGAGGTGACTTAATGTGTTTGATACCGACGGTTCAGCTCACTGTACGGGAGCCGAGGTAGCCCTTACACATAAGTTATTGCCACTGGTCGAGAAAACTCAGGACAATGGTTTCATGTTCGTGAGTATTTATCGTCTTCCCCTGCACGTGGCTTTAATCGAGAGCTGATTGGCGACATTGGGCAGGCGGAGTGGCAAGCTGACTTGCATCCATGCCGCGCCGTCCCGAAAACGCACCAATGTGAGCCCTCCGTGGCTGGATGCACATGTACTGTGCCACCTGGACCACTGCATGCCCGCCATTTTTCTCTCACAGGGCCCGACTTCAGGCTTAAAGCGCAGTGCTCTCGGCGATATCTATGGTTTGTCCTGCTCGTACGAGTCATCCTACTGCCTCACCGCATCAACACGATCCCTTCGTTGACGGACAGCTTGGCCCACTTTCCGGCAGCGCGTTGATGGACCTTGCGGCGCAAGCAGCCGGGTTGGACTGCCATGGATCCTCCCAGGGAACCAAAAAACTACTTGTCCGTTCGCGACGAAAGGCTGGCGACGGCACGAGGCTGGAGGGCAGCATCATTGGTTGCTGGACCCAGCTGGGTGGACGAGGCTGACCAGGCTGGTCGATGGCGAAGCATTATGCAGCGCAGAGCGAGCGACGTCATGGCATGCCCATATGTTAAGGCCCTGTATGACAAAGCACGCTGTGGACTCTCCCAGAAGGTATTGGAGTTGGGATGCCCGGTCGATCCATCGCAGCCAAAATTGGCGAACAGCACGTCAGCAGTGTGCGGACGACGGAGAGCTTTCTTCGTCACGGCAGAAACTGGCATCATGCGCCTGTTTATGTCCACTAAGCGACGTTACGGCGCATGCGCTCCAATTGCAGCAGCGCCGCCGGCCACAGTGCTGTCCTGCCTGTCCAGCGCTTCCCAGCGCAGCAGCCGTGACTGGTGGTACAACTGGAAAGAACGACTGAAAGGCACAAAGACTATTGTTTAAGCCATTACAAGGACACTAAGAGGGAAATGAATTCCAATGGTAAACGTTTGACTGGCGACGAGTAAAGTACACATGAATAGCCTTTCCGTCTGGGTCACAACATGTTTGATGGAGAATTGGTACAATTTTTTAGAAAATATCTCGTGCCCCCTATCTTGAAGTTCAATAATATTTCATCCTGAATCTCAAGGTCTCAAATCTATGACCGGACGCCAAGTCACTAAACATAAAGATAAGGGAATGAACGAACTGCTGCAGATAGCGCAACCTTGTATTGTCAAAGACAAGATGAAGGTACCAACATCGTTTGTCACACCACCACACCGGTTCGCCATTCTCAACTCTGACGAGAAACGTCATATGCCGATACGGAAACTCCTTCGCTGCAGATCGAATCTCTGCCATTCAAAGAGTTAAAGTCGATGGTACAGTCAAGCAATTAGAGGATTCTTGTACATTTGTGGTTTTATAAACGGGGGAGTGACCATATACCCAAAGAATTCTCAATATCTACTGCCGTATCCACGTTTTGCACATGAACCAAACCATATCCGAATTCGGAACTTTTTGCTTCTTTAGTAACGCTATATCCAGCGAGCACGCAAAAAAACAAGCTATATCCGAATGTCCACGCTATGTTGACGTTGCATGCCATCCAGCGACAACATGCTGACGTCGTCAACATGAGAGAAAAACCACAAGCCCCTCTTTTGAGGGGTTTGCGACTTTTCTCAAGAAGGTTTGTGATGTTTTTGAGTGGGGGGTCCGAAACACCCCATGCGTTGAAAGGGAACTTGTTGGGCCCCGCTACCGTGGGGCCCAGCAGGAGCCCACACAAAAACAAAACCCTAAACCCCGAGTGTAATTTGGGGTAGGGTTTGAAAGCGATTTGATTGAATAGAAAACGGGTTTGGTCCCATTGTTTTTGTTTGAAGAAGGCGTTTTCGCTCGATCAAGCAATTTGCCTTTTTTTTCCAATTCTACTCGCAAACCGCCATTCGCGGATGTAGGGTTTTCTGTTTGTGCGGGCGGAGCCCGCGCAAACATAGTAGACCCTCGATCCGTGAATGGGGGTTTGCAAGTAGAAAAAAATTGAAGAAAAGGCAAATCGCTCGATCGTGATTCTCGCGAGGCGGGAGGGCGGGTGGGGGGAGAGCGAAGCGATGGGTGTGACACATCTCCCCCCTCGCTTTGCTCGACCGGCGACTTGCATCGCCGATCGGTCATGGCCATGCAATGGGCACGGCGTAGTTCTTTTGTTAACCTTTTGGATATGGCTTGATGAATATTTAACTTGCGGATATCTCAGGCTTATGCTGACGCTTGCGCAGATAAATCAGCAATTTCGCCCTTTTATAAATGGTTAAGAATGAAAGTGTATTCCACCGGCCCCCTTTTATTGTGAGACAACTGAAGAGGAAATGCGCATGCCTCAGAGCTTCAAATTTTATAAGAAATCAAAGATAGAGGTCATGTTTGAGATTAATTGTTTAGTGCGAAGCCGTTCCGGCCACTCCCTCCACTGGCCAGTGCTCGTGGCCAACAGATACTCCTACACCTACGGCTCTACTACCGCATGCGCGCATCATCCGTCGCTCTACTCGGTACTGCTCAACCGCGACCACGCGCACCCACTTCTACCTCCAGCGCCCTCAGCACCCTGAGCATCTGGAGCACGTTTCCCCATCACATTTCGCCTTCTGTCCCGAACACCGCCCTCTGACTCGCCTCACCGGCCTCTCCTTCACCGTTTTCAGCTGCCTCACCTTGGATTCAGCGATGACGACCGCTACCGCCACCGTAGCAGCAGCCGCTACCACAGCAAGCGTGACCTTGTCCTCGCATTGGGCTCAACCTGGCCGGACTTCTCCGCTGGGACAGCGTGTCAGCCTTGGTACCAACCAGCGCCGAAACGCTGCCAAGGTAACTACTACTGAACTTCTAGATCCAAATGACGGATTCAACCGAAGCTCCTCCGTCGACCGTCTTGCTCGCTGACCAAAGACGACGCAGGCGCTCCTGAAAGGCCTTGTCTTTGCAAAGGGCAGTTTTATTCTCAGCGCTCGAGCTGAGCGTTCGCCAGTGTGCGAGTCATCTCAAGTCGGTCACCTGGTGGAGGAATGAAACATTCACA
>SZWC01001397.1:262479-292432 GCA_023375785.1 Penium margaritaceum | reverse complement strand
ATCTATATCTATATCTATATCTATATCTATATCTATATCTATATCTATATCTATATCTATATCTATATCTATATCTATATCTATATCTATATCTATATCTTTATCTATATCTATATCTTTATCTATCTATATATATATATATCTATATCTACATCTATGTCTATGTCTATATCTATGTCAATACTTACCCTACTAACATATGATTTGGTTACAAATTAACAACATTTTAAATTAATATAAGTATTCACGTGCACGAGCAACATGTTTGTGGATTTTTTGTGTGTGGTCCATTCATTCTCTGCAATCGGGTTCGACTTCTAGAAATTAACAACTTATTAAGTGCACTTTGTCACTTCGCGAAAGTTGTTGATGATGACGTTTCAGCCAAAAATTGAAGATTTGAAATGCGAAATTGTTTGCAATGTGAACACACTCCACAAAATCGTTATACTAGTCTGACCAATATCGTTGTATTAGTGTGCAAACCCACAAATATTTTCCATAACAAAATCAGTGAGCACCTTAAAAAAGACCTTAAGCAACAAAATCAGTCGGCACAAGAATATATCTATATCTCTATTTGTATCTATATCGACATCTATATCTATATCCTTTACTCATGTTTTTCTGAATTGAATACCTTGTACGTAGCATATTTAGCATTCTTTAATGAAATGAAATCTTATATATTTCAATGACCTTACTCCAAAAGTTGTTTTTCGTGCATTATCCATATCCATTTTATCCCATGTACGCCCTTATGGGCTTTCCACTTGCTATTTTTTTTGTATTGTCTAATCCTTGGGCTATTTTTGTTTGTATGCCTATTCTGAGCTGCTTTAGGGTTTCATTCTACATCTGTCACTTCGAAGTCCTTACCAATGGGAAGGCGTCATTTATGCCTTTTGTTTTTTCCTTGTTTCTTTGCAGGGACAAATTCACATCAAAGTACTTGGTATCTTACAATTGTCATCGGACGGCGTCGACGCGATTGTATTTCAACCATTGTTTCCTCGGTCGGCTCCTGTTTTGACTTGTCCTTCTTCCGGGTAAGCTATGGGAAACATCGTGAGTTTCGTTTGGTGATGGAAGTTTTTCTTTTTTTGGTCACTTCTGCCTTCCTTGTAGTCGGCCAAATGCATACGTTAATCTTTGACATGATTGTATTCTGTTCCTGGCAGGCCGGAGGAAGACAAAGGGCCATGTAGTCGCTGAGATTGTTTGGCAGGGCTCAACGACTGAACATGTCGGTCGTCGAGGCCCTGTGGCTAATGAATCGACAAAAAGAGCCGCTTGATCGAGCCGCATCACAATGTACGGCCTTGGCGTCGAACTACCCCTTACCAAAACATATCGCATTGTTCCTGTTTCACAATATTCATTAAATATAAGAGGAAAAAAAACACATAATTATATGATGCTCCCTTGCTTTAATTTAGTATAAAAAGCTATGCCTATAGAGCATTGTTTGCGCCATGCGCAAATATGGAGAGCCAACTTAAAGGCTGTAAGACATTTGCATCCGTCTCCCATAACCATAAAAATGATAGATCAGGATGTGAAATGGATATAATTTAGAGACATATTCACGAAATAAACACACTAACGCAAATTGCATAGCATTCAATAATGTATCGATCTATTAAAACATTTCAAAATTTGTGTCCATGTCCTAACTTAATACAAAACATGGTCAGGCCTGGAAGCCTGTGCAAGGCTTGAACAAATTGTAAATTGGAATGCCTTTTGCATGTATGTGTCTGAGGGTGGAAAAAACATAGACATGTAACATACATGAGTCTAAGGTATAATCCCGCACAAATGTTGTTTTTAAGATTTTCTCTTCATTTTCCATGCTTTTTGTGACTATTTTCTAGAGGTACACATGCATGCAGATAACTATGAACATTCACGTGCATTTTCAAGCATGTACACATACTTGTGTACATGTATGTGTACACGTACTTCCACATCCATGTCTACATAAGCAAACATGTGTCCATGTACATATTAATTTATGTATGAAAAATTTTGCATACATCTATGGAGGTGTATCATGTTCACACGTGAACTAAGACATACGTGGAAGCCATTGTACACAAGTACAACGGGAACGTAATTTAAGGAAACTAAGCGTCGGACGTTCCCTTCACCCCGAGTTTTACACCACCAAAAAAAACGAACCACCAATCCTTACACAAGGAGGGGAGAGGATGGCTTCCGCCATGTAACACGAAGCAAAGAGGACAAACTAGAGTTTAGTGCAAACATTATTTAGTATGAGGTGCTCCTACCTATTGAGTGAGCCAGTCTGACATGGTAGATTTCTTTTATTCCAACAAATGTGGCTTTACACATATGTTTCTATACCATTTTGAAAATCGACTCAATATTCCAACGCACGCTATATGCTAAAGTGACTTATTTTAAGAGTTCATTGCAACATACTACATTTTTTGCGTAGCAAACTGGACGGGATACCCAGCTTGCTAGGCCAAGGACTGCGGTGTGTGAGGTTATGTGACCCTCGAGGCATCCTGTCTAACAAATCACAGGTCAGGGCCCTCTCTTGAGCAACATAGAGAAAACCACGTGCTACATTGGAGAATCTGCAGAATAATCGACTACAATGACATCGACCTGAACAAGTTACGTTTTCACAAGAATGGTTACAAAAGTAACATCCAACTATTCTTCACAAGAGCTGGGATATAGTTTGATGTTTTTCAAATGACAGCAGCGGTTTACCAAATTGAAAGTGTCAAATGTAATACTCGAAAATAGAAATCCAAAAAATAGGGGCCCACCAACCACATT
Organism: Penium margaritaceum; assembly: GCA_023375785.1. Taxonomy (NCBI): domain Eukaryota; kingdom Viridiplantae; phylum Streptophyta; class Zygnematophyceae; order Desmidiales; family Peniaceae; genus Penium; species Penium margaritaceum. The sequence continues at coordinate 289,615 of SZWC01001397.1, read as the reverse complement.
GCACACCGTGACAACCAAATGTTACACTCTCAGGAGACCTCCATCATGATGCACATTGAAATAGTCCACCAGCAGGATTGGTGGCGGTTCTGGACTTGGGACAAATGAACAACGTATCCCGGGCCTGTCAAAGATGTCAACAATAGGCAAAAGGGAGAGAGACAATGTGCAAGAAAAAAAGCATCAGAGTTGGAAATGGTTGAGGATAGGAATAGAATGAAAAGCACAGAACATCTACACTCATTGATTGCTATCATGATCTGCTCAATGCATTGCGGACAAGCATTTCTAATATCGCATTGTTCAACAAGGGGTACGAGGGAAGTGAATGGGTTATACTACCAAGTGTGCAACATGGAGGTTGCAAAAGTTAAAGTACATTACCGCCAGTACTCGATGGAGGGACCATAGTTTCATACAAAGTGACATGGCTCAAACCCTTGATATGAAGACCAAAGCATGAAGTCTTGTAGGATAAATCGTTGATGGAAGTTTGTAATTCTGTTTCCTTAGTAAACCACTCTTACTATAGATCAAATAACCGGAGGATGTAACGGACGAACGATTTTTTCAAATGAGTGGACAATACATCATCCTCAATCGAGATATCACCTACTATCATAATCTGAAGGTGGGATTTACCAGTGAATTAGTCTCTATCAAAATAAATGGGAGAATGTTTAGTCCATCTCCAATACAGTAGCCCAGGACAAAACGGCCAATATAGAAAGTAGGAGAGGTGTAAGTAGTAGGGAATGTTGTAGTAGTCACAACCAATTCGTGTATAACACATAAATTTCTGGTAAAGGAACGCAAAGGCCGAAGGACCGGCGCATGGCTTGGCCACATGCCTGGCGAAGAGGGGAAAAAACAAGAGCTGACATTCAAGGTTCCTCAACTTCATCGGCCTAGATATCGCCAACTTCGTAGTTGAATGTGAGGATTTTGCATCATGGATTGAGGAATGAGAAGGGATCTTTTCAAATCCAGAATGAAGGTCAATGGGACTCAAAAAATGAGTGACTGTATCCTGACTGAGCTAAATTGCCAATGGCATAAGATGCTTACGAACGGGGTTATTTGCCTATTAATGTCACTACCCACATACTGGCGAAGTGCAAAAGTGCAAAATTTCCAGACTGTTAGACAACAACACCACAAAAAAAAGATATCGTTATAAGCTGGAAAAGATGTAAACCAGCTGTGAGGAGACCAAACCTACGCTAAGATTGACTACGCATCTGAAGATAGCACGAAGACAACATCCCGCACTTATTATTTGCACGTTGAGTTGAAATTCGTATTGAGACACAAAAATTCCCTGTGATGTGTGTGGCATATATGACCAGTATATTTCGCACATTCCATGATTACTTCCTTACTTTGTATGTTGGCAACATCATGGTGTACAGCTAGAATTGAAAGGATTCAAACGGATGTATTGAACAATCAAGTTTTTTAGCCACGTCATTAGCAACTGACGAATCACGATGGATCTGAAAATGATGACGGAAATTGCTTGAGTGCCCACTATCATTCAGGATATCCAAGTTATTTTAAGATACTGTAAGTACTATTATCAATTCATATGTAAATATGCCATCATTCCAGCGCCTCTCATTGGTATCACACACAAAATACAAAGTAAAACATGGAAAAGAGTGAACAATAATTTTTCATTTGTTAAAGAAACATCATATGGCCAAACTCCACAACTAGGAGATAAATAGCTAGACCACAACATAACCGCCAATGTAACCAGTCTTTAAATCCACGATGTTCCTCTTTAAGACAATGGTTGCGGAGACCAACTGATCACTTCTATGCCCCAAAGAAAAGGCTAGCTATGAACTGGCCTTTGTGGTGCTACATATAGAGAAGGATGGTGTCTGCGTTTAGAACTGGGAAATGCAACGTGGAACTATTACAGTGTGTCTTCTATATCCACAAACACACCCTGAAATATTTAAAGACTTGACTATATTTGGTTTACCCACAATCCACTACAGGATCCAGCAATGGCTTAAAACAATAGACCAAATAAATTCTCGTAGCCAATGACCAGAATCAAAAGCCAAGATCAGCATGCAACACATCAAGTGAGCCCCTAACACTGAGCGACTACGTTCACTGAATCATTAATAATGTAACAGGTACGACAAGGCCAAATCATGGTCTGACGCTCTGCAATGGTAATGAAGATTCACTCGTCATATTGTTGTACCACCGAGCTAAGAACCTCAAGGCATGCTATTGGTGGATTTCCACGACACCAGTCAAGTTGAAGTATGTGGTGTATAGAAGATACTCTGTAAAATTCCAGGGTACTCCTGATACAAAAAATCGCACATAAATGTTATAAAAAGCTACAAACAATGCGAATTATATAATAAGAAGTAAAACAAACATCCAACATTTCTTCAATCACTACTTGTATCAACTGATTCATGGTAATAAATCTTGATAGACTTTGTACCAGGTTTTTCCAAAACAATGTGGATTCAACGCATTTACGAATTGGTTCATGGTTTATCCAAAATGCACAATGTAGTGATGCCTTGGTTGGGTTCTAAGTGGACCCAGCTTGTGCCCTATTCTTGTCCTCGTTGGGCTTTGGTTGTACCTAGTTGCATCCTTGTTGTATCCTGGTTTCTCCCTCATTGTTATCTGGCTATATCCTATTGTTTCCCTAATTGCACCCTATCTATACCCTACCTTTGCCCTGGATATGCCTTAACTACTCCCTAGTGGTGTCCTAGTTACAAAATCTACTACCACCTAAATTTGGATACTCAATTTTTTTTTTTTAGATTGCTCATTCTCATCAAGAATTCACAAAGCCCTTTATTGAGGTGTTTGTGATTATTCAGGGGGAGATTTGTGTTGGGTTTGCATGGGGTTCTGAGACTCTCCATGCGTTGAAAGGGTGCCCATGTTTAAATTAAACCCCAAAGCCCTTATGCAATTTGGAGCAGGGATTAATAGTTGTTTGCATGGAAACAAGAAAGGTTGCGTACAGTAAAAAAAAGTATGGAGAATGTTTTCTTTGCTCGACCAAGAACAAACGGCGGTCTCTTCTTTTTTTTTTTCAATAAGAATACCCTTGTTAAGATGTAAGGTGTTATCTTCTTCATGGGCCCCACCCATGCAAAACACACAAACTACTAAAGTGTAGTGGGCTTGTGCACAAAATAATGGGTGGTTACTCGATGGCGATCTTACAATGGAGTGAGAATTGCAATAGAGTGACCATGTCCCTCCTCGCCATCCTCGATAAACAACATTTGTTGCTGATCAAGGACTGCAAGCAAGGTGGACATCACGGCTTTGTGTTTAAATACCAGACATGGGATGATAACATCTTGACTTGTGGATATGGTAGCTATAAAACTTCAGTCTTCTGGATAATACAGTTACAATGCCCTTTTGAGAAGTCAGGCCCAAAAATTTGTACAAGTGCAAAAAGGCCCGCTTAAACGATGCATCACAACAATCCAAAAAACATAAGAATGTTGTTTCAGAATTGGTTGCACACACTCCTTGCCAGAATTCGAGCGACCAGAATTGAGCAGTCCAAGAAGCGTCGTGTCGTCGCTCCTTCTCCCCCCTCCTTGCAAGCACTACATGAGGATGTACCGGGGTTGCATATACTTTGGAAATCATTTCACAAGTAAATGATATTCACTAGGTAAAAGGGAGAATCTAACAACGTATCATGGTGTTGTTTGTTAATTACTAATGTTTATCCAAATCGAGCCAGCTAGTAGGGTACTAGTTACACCATAGTCATGCCTTAGTTGCACGCTAGTTGCACCATAGTTGCACTCTAGTTTCATCCAAATCATATCCTTGTTGCACCCTATTGTGCCCTAGTTATTCCCTATTTATGCCCTAGTTAGCCCATAGATTCTCACTGGTTACGTCCCAGGTTTACCCTGGATGCTCAGTTTTTTTCCCTTGTTGCACCCTTGCTATACCCTAGGTACAACTTAGTCGAGCCCTTTTTTTACCCAAGTTTCTTTGTATTAATGCTCTACTTGTACTGTTATTGTGTCCTGGTCATGTCCTAGTCGCACCCTAGTTGCATCTCAATATGTACTAGTTGTTCCCTAGTTGTGTCCTGGTTGTGCGCTAGCAACACCCTTGTTATTCCCTAGTTACACCCTGTTTGTACCTCAGTTGCACCCTATTTGAGCCCTTATTTACTCCCTATATACGCCCTGGATATGCCCTATATATTCCCTAAATACGTCTCAGTTAAATCCTTGTTTAGTCCTATTTGTACCCACAATGCATCTTGGTTGTGCCCCAGTTGCACCCAACTTCAGTTCTAATTGTGACTTAGTTATGGCCTCATTACATTCTAGTCCCGAACTAGTTTCATCCTTGATTTCACCCTACTTGTTTCCTAGCCGTGCCCTTATTTTCCCCTAGACACATCCTATTGTTTGGACTGGTTGCATCCTAGCTGCGTCCTAGTTGGACCCTTATTCTGCCTTATTTTTGCCTTGGCTGCACCAGATTTGTGTCCCAATCGAGCCCTGTTTTTTCACGAGTTACACCCTATTTTTACCTTAGTCTTGTACTGGTTGAACCCTTGATACACCGTACTTATGCCCTGTTCGTGTGTTTTTTTCTTCTTTTCTCCTTTCCTCCCAGTCTCGTCCTAGGTGTGTCCTTGTTACGCCCTAGTTTGGCCCATGTTGGACCATAGTTGTACCTTAGTTGCATCCTAGTTTTTCCCTTGTTGTAACCTAGATGTGTCATATTCCCTCCCTAGTTCCACCCTAGTTGCATCCTACTTGCACCCTAGCTGGATCCTAGTTGCACCCTGGTTGCAAAATTATTTCACACTAGTTGTGCAATGCCTGGCCTCTAGTTGCTCTCTAGTGAACCTTAGCTACATCCTAGCTGTACCCTTGTTTCTTCTCGAGTTTTTTCCTACTTCTTCTGTAGTTACCCTAGTTGCACTCTAGTTTTGAGGAATATGGAGGTGGAGGACACACAAGTGGTTGCATTTTATTTGTTTTGAGATGGGTAACGTATTGGCTCAATAGTCTTTGAGATAGTTTGGGTGGGTCTTTGGGAGAGAAAAGAGTGGTTACAACAATACGGTGCAAGTAGGATACAACTGAGGCATAACTAGGGTACAACAAGGGCCTAGGAAGGGCACAAAAATGGGTGAAACTTAGGCAGAAATAGAGCATAATTAGGCCACTTATATGGCATAACAAGGTTGTATTTGGGATAAAACGAGGGTCTAACTAGGGTACAAATACAATGGAACTAGGATCCAACTAGATTGCAGCTAAAGCGCATTTAGAATGCACCTTGGGTGGAACTATGACATAGCTAGAGTGAAACACATGTGCTGCAAGGGTACAACAAAGAAGCACCTAAGGAACAACTAGGGAACAATATGGCATGACTAGGAAGCAAGTAGGGTACATTACAAGGGCATAGCTAGGCTAGAACAAGGGTGTAACAATAGGGCAACTAGGGCTCGACTGGGGCACAAGTGGGGTGAAACTAGGAAAACGTTAGGGCATCCTCTACCTTCGTGGGTGAAGAGGTTACAGGCACAGAGAAAGTGTTTTGTGCCCTAGGTACAACTAGGATGCAACTAGGGTTCTACTCAGGCCCAAATAGGCCATAACTCAGGTGCAACTAGGACACACCTAGGGCACAAGTATGTGGTGACTAGGATGTACACAATGTGTAGTTAGGATGCAATAAGGACATGACTATAAACCAACTTAGACATCCTCTACCTCCGTGGGCGAAGAGGTTACAAGGACAAAGAAAGTGTTTTGTGCCCTAGGTACACGTAGGATGCAATTAGGGTTCTACTCAGGCCCAAATAGGCCATAACTCAGGTGCAACAAGGACACACCTAGGGCACAAGTATGTTGTAACTAGGACGTATGCAATGTATAGTCAGGATGCAATAAGGACATGACTATAAACCAACTTGGACAAAGCTAGGACGAAAGTATGAAACACCTTGGATGCAACCACGACACTATAGAGTAACTAGCACAAGACTCGGTTGCACCAAGGACACGGCAAGGTCATAGTGAGGGAGAAAACAGGGCACATATTCATGGCAAGTACGGTTTAAATGAGACAAAAAAGGGCCATAACTAGGGGCCATCTAGGGTCTAACTTGGATGCAATTAGGGCACGACTGGTGCCTAACAATGACACAATTAAGGCATAGCTAGGACATGCCTAGGATCCAACTAGGGCACAAGTAGGATGAAACTAGGGAGAAACAATGACACGTTTTAGGTGTAAATATGGGTGCAACTAGGGTAAATTTAGGGTGCACTCTTAGGAAACAACTAGGGCACAAGTAGGACACAACAATAAGACAAATAGGATACAACTAGGGTCCAATTTAAGACAACTAGGGCATAATGAGGGAAAAAATAGGATGTAAATAGTTCCCAAGTAATGTTTTTATAGGACCCAGGTAGGGTGTAAGAAAATGCAACCAGTGCTCAACCAAGGTATACGTAGGGCACTGTTTGGACTCATCCACTGCGCATTTGGGACACAACTTGTGCGCAACGAGGACACAAGTCGGAAAAAAACTAGGACACACCTATGGTGTAATTACGGCACAATCATGGCTTCAATTTAGTGTAACTAGGGCCTAGCTGTGGTGCAATTAGGTGCAACTAGTGCCAATTTTAGTATGCAAACATGGAGAAAGTAGGATGGAATCAATGGATACCTACTGCAAGCCAGACAGTGTCAATGGCACTGGCTATGGCCTGAGGTTCTTGTGAATGTGTAATCTGACTGTGGATTTAGAAACTACAGGAACAACCTTGTGAGATCGATCCAAGAACTGGGTCGATCCACCAAGACGACGAGGGGAAAACATATGATAGGAATTCATCTCAAAGGACCCCGGCTCGACACTCAAACGAACCAACGAGACCAAAGAGCACATTGGGACACGGTCATTCAATGAATCAAGGATCATTGAGGTCCAAGGGTGCTCTGAAATAGCATCCCCGTGTGTAATTACCAGAATGGGCACTTCGGGTGGCCGTCACCGGCGCTAGCCATGCTGTCAGCTGTAAATTTTTGTGGTTCACGGGAACGGCCATATCTCGGCCGTTCAGTCACGGAATGATGCAAGTCTTGCTACGTTGGAAATCTAGGAAGATGTACTATATGATGTTAAGGCAATAGTAATCATCACCTTACAATTTAGTGCTGCTCATAGATCGATGACTTCGGATCGCCTAGGATGTGTCATCATGTAATTGTAGTATTGTATGTTGACACTTGGATAACTAGTACAGTTTAGTCCCAGATTTTCACACGTATTCCTGTGCTCCCCCCAAGAAAATCCTACATTTCTGTATACACACAGGCATTATTTGCCATTGTCGCCGGTTGGTGTTTGCAACATCCGGTTAAAGCTAGCACACCGTGCTTGGTTTACTCTTGGTATTAGAGGCACCATTGGCTCAGGGGTAGAATCATCTACGTGGTAACCTCTACTGGTCAGCGTAGACCATCATGTATCTTGTCTCTTTGGCGGATCCATGCACAAAGCTAGCCACGCACTCCGGTGACTAGGCGGTAATCAGAGGACTTGTTGAGAGAGAAGTTACAACAGATGCGAAGATGACTTCATCTGGCACGTTCTTATTGGCCGCAATGTTTGGCACGCAAGGCATCGTAGCCAGAGCTACAACATTGCATAAGTTATTTGCTAACATTCAGGTCGAGATGGAACTATAGGAGCAGTAGAACGCATACCTCAATGAGGAGCTTAGAAAGCGTCCATTGACAACACCTGTGGTAGCTGCCATAGCACCTGGGCTTATGGTGGGCATCCTGAGCCTAGCCAAGCTCGAGCCGTTTGACCAATCAAAGAAGGATGAACCAGCTCCATAAGCTTGGATACTCGGACTAGAGCTATACTTCACCACCATAGACATAGATGCCTTGAGGTACGAGGCGCTTAGTGACTATGTCGTGACTCTGTTGAGAGGAGAGTCGTGGAATTGGTGGGCTAATGTAATGTGGTCCAATCTACAAAGTAAGGGGGCAACAATGGTCCCCAACATTGTGGCCACAGCCGGAATCTCAACCCCACTGGTTTCAATGAGTTATGGTTTATCGGCCCACCTTTATACACTCCATAACCTTTGTATCGCACTCCCTTGCCATCGTCACTTCCTAGAAAGTTTCTAGTGTGTATGCACGTATTACATCACCAGTTTCCTAGTGAGAATTTGTCATCTTATTTTCATAACAAGCTATAATCTATTTATTTCAACATTCAACAATAGGTCCATGCTCAAATCCTTTTTTTTCATTTGCATTTATCTTGCCCGTTTCTGTCCCCCAACGTCCTCTGGGACATGTCTGTTTACCCTAGTAGTTGTTCAAAACAGAGTGAAAGGCACTGGTGACTATCCGTAAGAAAATCCGACATGCGATGACTTTGCTTTTTCTTGCGAGGGTGTTGCACGTAAATCGCTCGAAGTCGACTCCCCCGCCCCCCCCCCCCCCCCCGTCCTGAGTGTATCTCGGAAATGTATCGGGGAGTGTCTCGTGGACATCCAGAAAAATGTCCATCTGGAAGTGAACGATCTGATGTGTATTATCTTGTGTATTATCTGATCCCCCCCCCCCCCCCTATCTATGCGAATGTATTGGGGGAGTGCATCTGGAAGTGTATCGTAAATCTGCTCATAACTGTACACAAGTGTTTTCAAACACTTCTATTTCAAAACTGCCCCCTCCAGAGACACACGCCAATACACCCTTGCAGTATATTGTTACCTTTGTGGGAGGGTTCGGGACGAGCTACCCTTCCCCCGAAATGCTTTAAGTTTATATGGTGATTATATCGACAAGTGAAGCTAGTAGACAACGCAAAGGATTCCCTTAGCAATCGAGGATGTCAGATGTAGATATCCGATGGTGATCGAGATTGATTGTCTTCACTCGTTTATGCTATGCAAGGCGGCAGTTGCTAACAAAAAAACAGCAGGCCGATTCCCACCCCCCCCTTCCATATCACATGTGTATTGGCGGGTTGTATCGAGGAGTGTATCGTGAGGTCCATCAGAATGATACGAAAGTGTTTTTATACACCTGTGTATTTATTTTGCCCCTCTCCCAATACGCTACCCAATACACCCCCCAAGTGCACTTCGATCCGGAGGGGGGGGGGGGGATGACCAGCCTCTCCCTCCTCAAATTTTTAATGTGTATATGGAGAGTGTATCGGAAGGTGTGGCTGGTAGAAAACCAAATCGATACACATGCATTTTTTGTTACGTCAAGTATTGCTGCGAATGGAAAACCGCACCCAGATGGGAGTGCCACCCCCCCCCCCCCCCCCCCGCACAATCGCAAGTGAATTGTTGGAGTGTATCAGGGACTGTATAGCAAACTCACAAAAGCAAATGTATTGGGGGGAATATCAGAGAGTGTATCTATAATACACATAAACTTATACATAAATGCATTGATACAAAAGTTTATGAAATCAACCTTCCATCAGATACACGATGGAATAGACCCTCTCACAACCAATCGATGATGGGAGGGGAGGTGGGGGGAGGGTGTCGACGCTCGGACGACAACAAAAAAAGATGGGCAAACTTTGCAAGGAGATGACCCGACCAGAAGCGATGACACTCGGTGACGTCGAGGATGGGTATGCATGGCGAGCTCCTGTCTAAACAAACGAATTCCAGAATTTGTGACGGCCAGCGATGACCGCGCGTTTCATCCGCCGGTCAACCTGGTTGGTAGATTGATCCGACCTGACGTGAAAGCCTCACTTCTTGGGCCGCCCTAATGGTGACCTTGCGAACGGCCTGGAGATATTGAAGAACAATGTTTTCTCACATTTCTTTAGATGAAGTTCACACGAGATTGTTATTATCAATCATGAGGGACAAAACGGATCCCAACGTCAAACCATCGTGAGTATTGCAATTTTAGCAAGGCCAGTCACGCCAAAACAAATATTGCAATATTTTATAAAGAGTTGTCGGCATGGATCATCCGGGCGTCAATGCAACCTATCCAGCTGTTCAGGTCGGTGTAGAACTTCGACCACCGGGTCAGGCTTGCGCCTCCGGAACGCCAAGATCCAGGTAGGCTCGGATTTTCCATGTGTGGAGGAGCACGACATCTTGTATGGGAACAGAGCCTCAACCAGGATTAATCTGTCGATTTATCCAAAAAAGATCCCTAGCGACTTTGTGACCTGCCGCTCAAATGTCTGTGTACCCCAAAACTTCATTTGGGCATCGCCAGAAATAAGGACAATTCAATGTCAGTGGTATATTACAAACATAACATCAAATTTAAGAGATAACAAAGTAGGTAACAATGTGAACTCAAATCCGTGTTATACATTTTAACCAAACATCGTTGATAATGTTGATGAAAAAAGCTTTTAGGCACCTATGTCTCAAGAAACTTATGTGAAAGTCTTCTGGTCATGTACTGAACTGACTGTGAACGTGATTCCAAATACCAATTTATAGGAAACATTGTCCATTGTCTAAGGTATTTTCCTAGAAGTATCCTCACCATATGTTTTATTCTTGTACACACAAATTCAAGTGCATGGTTTTTGGGTCGTTGGGCATAAATGGGTTTCAACATGCAGTAGTGACGACCTTACCCTGAAATGGCCGACCTCATGGAAGGAGTTCACAGAATCATTCATCAAGTGCTTCACCGTGGGTGATGCAAGGAACAACGAATGCCCTAAGTTCTGTCGACTTACAACACTGCATGTGCAACAACTGTGGCAAGCCTGCCCACATTGCACACGATAACTCAAGTCCACGGAAAGGCGACGACAAGCGTAAGCATCAAGGGAAGGGGAAGCAAGGCACGAAGGAAATAGAGAAAGCAACAAAGGAGTCGAGGGATGAGGAGAGCCATGACTATGGGTATTACTCTTTTCTTCTCTCAACCCAAACCGCCACTTGACCGCCCACCCGATTGCCTTGCAGCAATTAAAGGGATTTCTAAGGTAAAGGCATGGGATTTGGGATATAAAGAGGAGCAACCCGCACTTATCTTGAAGGCACAAGTGAAAGGCATCAAGGGAAAGGTGGGACGGGTCTGGATTGTGGCACGTGGCACAGTTTTGTAAGCATGGAGTGTGATTGGAAGTGGGGTCGTCCACTGATGAGTTAGAAGCAGACCACTAACCAAGTGGAAATCATGATTGAAGCGGGGCACCTGGCCCATCCTATCTCCGTTTTCCTGGGAAAGCTTTACAGAATGACCACATACTACGTGTTTCTAGTAGAGAGTTGTGATGTGATCCTTAGTCATGACTTCCTCCACAAATACAATCCCGGCTTCAAATAGGAGACACACACACACACACACACACACACACACACACACACACATACACACACACTGTCTCACTCAAGCTTGGATATCACGAGTATCCCCCGCCTACATGGTCAAAGGAAGAGGCCGCAGAGAAGAATTTTAGCACGGAAGATGCGTTGCATTGGTCGATGCATCGCAAGGAGGAATCAACGCCTATTGTGCTCAAGTCGGTGTAGCTCAACCGTGCAATTTGGAAAAGGGAGAAGATTTCTTTGGTATTCGTCCGAGATGTGGAGGATGATTTTGGCATACTAGAGAACGTGGCACCTACTATGGTACATGAGGTATCTCGTGATCAAGTGGGGACCAAGGCAAGTTTCCCACAGTACCTGAGGGGCTTTGAAAGGTATGTACAAAGTTCAAGGACGTGTTCCCTGACACCCTCTTGGTGGATTTGCCACTAAAGCGGGACGTGGACCATTGCAACTCAAACCTGGAGTGTGTCTGTCTATTTGTGTAACACACCACATGAGAAAATCGCATATGTAGGATGTGAAGAAGCAACTAACCAAGATGACGGAGTAGGGATTCATCTGCCCATCTTTTTATCCTTATGTTGCACCCGTGCTATTTGTGTAGAGAAGGATGGAAGAGATGCACATGTGCATGTAGTTTCGGACGTTGAACGAGGTGACCATCAAGAACTGGTACCAGGTTCCACAGGTCGAGGGGCTCTTTAATTAGCTCTGTGCAGCTCACCTCTTCACAAAGACTAACCTTCAATCTGGCTTCCACTAGTTCTGCATCACAGCAAGTGATGTCGAAATTTTGTATATATGCACCAGTTATGTTCACTGCAAATTTCTTATGATGTCTTCTAGGTTGACCAATGCGTCGGCCACATTCATGGAGGTGATAAAAAAACATCGTCTGGAGGTACATGGATGACTTCGTGGTGGTGTGCCTTAAAATTTTTTTGCATATAGCATGACAACGGAGGAGCATGAAGAGCATGTGAAGAATGTCCTTGCGATTTTGAGAAAGGAGAAGCTTCTTGCAAAGCTCTCAAAGTGAGAGGTTGCAGTGGGAAAAGCTGAATTCCTTGGAAACATGATTGGCAATGGGAAGATTGACATGGACCCACGTAAGGCACTGGCAATGCAAGAGTGGCTGAAGTTACATAGTGTGCACGATGTACAAACATGCGTTCCTTGGCTTTTGTGACTATTACCGCACGTTTATCCCTGGGTATGTAGGAGTGTTAGCGCCACTATCAAATCTCACTCGCCAAGATCCCAAGATGGAGTTGGGGAGTTATCAAATGATAATCCTTTGAAAACCTCAAAAGGACTTTGACCTTTGTGTTGGCAATGGATGCATCTGGCGCAATGAGACTCGTGCCAATTTCCTCACTCTCCTCCTTGTCCCATCCAAGCAAGGGAAACACATTGGGATCCGAACATTTCCCCAAAAGGGTACTTTGCCGATAACTTTCTCCTAACTCTTAGTTGATAACACTAACTCCTTTCTCACCTGTCACCTAAGTACTACGGCGGGGAGAAAGCTGAGCGCAAGCGTGAAACTCTACAACATTCATAAATCAGGCTCATCCTTGCCCACCAAATGTACATAACGAGCCCCTCCCAACTGATTAAGCATCACTCCAAACCACTAAACAATAGCTGCACAACTATCACTCCATTTGTATCCTCTCCCATCTACAAGAATCGGACCTCAAATGGAACACAATGGGAGGCAGAGCATCCTTCCTCCTCACCAGGCAGATATCATCCCCTAATACCGCATCAACCATTTGAGTTTTACTAGATGAAGTTTACTCTCTCCCTTCGACATCCATTGAAATCTCATCTGTCACTCAAACCTTCATTGAATGCATGTACAAATGACGAGACCAAGTTGACAGTTTTCAGTTGACAGTTCGTATTCTCCCAACTTAGTATGAAAGTACCACTTGTCCCATGTCCTTGTGGGGCTCTTAGCAATAATCACGCAAAGTTAGGTAGTAGCAACAATTGTTTGCAATTCCCTTTGTACGAATCCTGGACTGGGTGGTCTCCAATGTGGTTGTTTAGTCCTTTTATTACGATGGCAATATCCTATACGATCTCTCCAGATGGGGGACTTTGCCTCCTCTCAAAGTACCCTCGTCCATGAGAAAGGAGACACAAATGGCATTGCATAGAATCAACCGATCTTCCTTCTCAATGTTTAGTATAGAATTCTAGCTAAGCTTTGGACAACACGGGTGGCCAACGCACTCCCAAACCTCATCCAACAAGATGAGACTAGTGTCGTTGCCGACATCCAACACGTGGTCTTTCAGGTATACAGGCTTTGCTATTGGCCACTTGCCTCCGGAATTTCAGAAGGCGTACAACTATTTCAACTGTGATTACTTTTTCATGGCTCTGGAGCTCCTTTGACATCCCAAAATGTTATCTAGTAGATTTAAATTCTCCACCATCACACTCTAATGTGATCCCTAATGAACGGACACCTTGTTTCTCCCATTGCCACTAACTACCAAAATGAACAATTCTATCCTGTGATACCACTTCATTTCAACCATTCTTTTTGTCCCTCATGGACTCGTTTTCTACCACATTCGTGGCTTCCGTATAGTCTCCCCTCCCCCCATATCAGAACGTCTAATTTCAGATGTGCGGATGACACCACTTTCATCCTCACATCCAAGTGTGAATTCTAGACCTTGGCAAGATGCTTCCAAACCTCATCCATTATACATAATTTTACCCACACGGCTTAAGTGCTTGCTAACTTTGTGCAAGGAGGGGAACAATAAAATATTTCTTCCTTCTCTGTTGTTGTCCATGTCCTCTACTTGAGCGTGTGTACACATTTTTCATTTGCAGGTTCTCTGAAATAACTCCCAAGATTCATGACTTACTGTTGATTTTTTTAGACAGGACGCAAGGGCTAGGACCCTTGCTGGTAGGATCTCTAGGTGATCAGTAGTACAGCTTGTACAATAGTAGGAGAAGGGATGGGAACTCTGGACTGAAATCTTGATTGATGTCAGGTACAAGTATGGTACGTGAAAAATCCTTGGCAAACTAGACTAGAAAAATTCCTGGCCCACAAAGGGGCAACGCTTTGCTAGGCCTTGTAGGCTGTCGTGGCAAGGGTCTTGGCGCAGTCTCCACATTGACTGGCCTGCAAGGTAGCCTCCACCCAGGCTGGCAGGCCTTGCCAAGCTTATAGGGGCATTTGAGGGATCTCCAGCAGGGTCTTGGTCTGGGCTCCAGAGTCAGAGGCTTGAGCAGAGATGAGTGCTTGAAGAATGTTAATATACTTGTGAACTGAGAGGAGCTTTGCCTTATATACTCGTGGATATGGCAAGTTGACCACCTGGAGGAGAAGCTTCCTTCAGGTGGTTTAGGTCTGTTGCCTCTTGAAGAAGCTTCCTTCCAAGAGAATCTTCCTGTAGTTCAAAGTTGATATTGGCATCCCTGCTGCCGTAGGGAGAAGCTTCCTCCTCGAGGAATCTTTGTCAAGTCTTCAGGTGAAGTTTCCCAAAGAGGTTGCTTGCTCTTCAGGCGTTTCTCTGACGGTCGTTGACCTTGCCATACTGTTGCATCAGATCCGTCAATCAGGAGCCTCCTAAAGCTCGTACCAGATTGGCCCGTGTAGGTTGAAAGGCCCAGGCTTCATGCATGTGGCTGATGATGCAGTGTAGGCCCCATGCTCAGGGTTCATGATTCGTGTCCTGTCAACTAGAGGACTCCCTGACCAGGATAGCTGTGCAGTGTTGCACAGTAGGTAGCTCTCCTCCCTCCTAGAGCTAACTAGAGGCATGCGCAACCCTCTTGTGCATGCCATCACACTATATTACACACCAGGCCCTTTAGGCTGCTTCACCATATCGGAGCTTGATACCAATGGAGCAATCGCACCTCTCAACACTCCCCCTCGATTGGTGTGCTGGTTGTTTGAACCATATCACTCCTGCGGGCTCCTAAACGATTCCTCAAGTGACTCCCAGAAATCTTTGTCAAGGAAATGGAGCTGATTGTCCTCCTCGCTGAGTGGGAAATCTGGAAAATTGTCAATACGAGCTTCTGCACCCAAGAAAAATATTATTTCCTTGAGTCCAGGAAAATTTTGGTTGCTTCATGCAAAAGAAACTTGTCTGGTGCTTCACGAAGATAAGGCTACGTATGTTGATTTGATCCCCACGGCTCCTTCCTACTCCCTTCTTGCACCTCTGGAGGTGGGGAATCTTCCAGAAAAAGTGTTTCTCGAATCTTTGTTGACTTCCTAGTCGCTGGACTAGTACAAACGGTGTCCTCGATGTTCTGGAGGTCTTCCTTGCTGTTTTCAGTCGCGAGCAGCTTGTTTTTGCCATGAAATGCCGATGTATTATTCCTCTCATACTGAAAGACCCATTTTTGTCCTCGCTGTCTGCTGCTTGTTGATTGGAAAACGTTGTTCTTGGTCATTTTTCTGTGGTGGTTGTTCGCACGCTCTTCCACCAAATCAGTGGCTCGTCCTCCGATTTCGCGAGTAGAGGCGAGTCCCTGTTCTGTTCGTCACCAGCTGTGAGCTTGGTAGTTTCCGTTTGACCATTACTCGTTGTCCTGTTGTGTCCGTTGGACTGTCCACTGGTACTCGCGTGCCTATCGCACAATTTCTTTAGAGAGACCGTCATCGATGCGAAGTTGAGGAGGCAGTGCACGCACCCTCCGTCCGTCAATTGCACGACAGCCATCCTTTCTTTTGCCTCGCCACATCCAGTTGCTTTGCCATAAATTTTGCTCACGCATTGGCCCTGTTGAGCAAGCGGACCCTCATCACGCTCCCCCTCGCTTGCTGATGTCAGAATCGAGCAGGTTGCTTCATGAGCAGCCGTGACCTCCATCGCCGCTCGCACGCCCTCTCATCTTGATAGATAGATAGATTATTATGTTTATCGTCGCTACCCCTCCACGGGGAATGGACGGTGGCACAGAGCCACATGTGACAGTGAGAGTCAGGAGGGACATCCACACACGACAAACATGGAGAGGGGCATGCATGTGCCCACTGTCAAGTGTAAAGAAGCACACAGGGGTCAAAGCAAATGAAGTCCTAGCGAGATTTTGAGGAGGGGAGGGACTGAGCACACGAGGGCAATAAGAGCGACATGCCAATGGTGGCCAAAGAGGCCTAGTAACGGCATATCACAAATGCCGAGCTCAGCTGCGCGGCGGCCAGAAGGCTGCTACATGCTGCGAGCTCGCTCCATACGAATCCACCATATTGATTGAATAGCGGCTGTCATCCTGGGCTGCAGATGCTGAGGAAGTGGCGTTGGCGCGGGGGAGGGGGAGCACGGGGTCGATGCGGGTAACCCAGTGTCTGCTGCAGGTTGGGGCTGCTGTGGTAGCTGTAGTAGACCTGGAGCATACCTGCCACACAAGACGCCAAGCAGGCCTGGTCCTCGAAAGAGAGGAAGTCCTTTAGCGAGAAGCACCGCAGATCAGTAGGAAAGAGACAGGGAAACCGACCCCGCACCTCATAAAACACTGGACAGTCCCGCACAAAGTGCAACGCTGGATAAGGAAACTGGGTGGCCAGACAAGCAGAGCAGCGGCGCGATGCTAGAGGGAGATAGAGCTCATAGGGGAGGCTGGATGTGCGAAGCTGCCAGAGGGCACGCGCGTGGAAGGAGGGCATGAGAAGAGAAAGATAGGGGGGTAGGCCAGGGGAGCGAGGTACCACAGTCTGGTAAAATAGGAGAGCCTTGGGGGTATCAGTAGTGCGGGTAGTGCTAGCGATTGGTTGCACGGGGGGGTTGGCGGTGGACAGTGTGGAAGCTGGGCTCTCAGTGTTGGGAGGGTCAGGGGTTGCAGGTGGGGGATGGGGGGAGGAAGGGTGGGGGGAGTGGGAGTGAGGGGAGGATCCAGACAGACCAGGGGAGAGGAGGATCGAGCGTAGCTTGGAGCGCGTGAAGACGTGGGACAGTTCAAACCAAGAGTCTGAGACGGGTGAGGCGCACAGGGCATGGGCAGCACGCAGGAGTGTGGTATGCCATGGTGATCGATTCTCTACATGCCAGCAGTAGGCAACATTGGCAAGACGCTCCACCGGTAGCGCTTCTAAATACGCTGCATATCTAGGGCCATAGACAAAGGGCAAGAACTGGAATGGGAGGGTGTTCGACTCAAGATGTATCAAATTGCGCGGTGTTGATCTTGCGACTGTCGTGGCCGAGACACAGCATAGGATTCCATCGAGATGTAGTTTGTGGGCGTCCTGCAGGCCACGGGGGGGGTCACATGTGAAATAGGAGCGGCGTACTAGCGCGAGGGGGGGTGGGCCCCATATTGCAATGCCATACATTAGGCGGGAGAGACAGAGGGCACGGACAAGAGTGAGGCGGAGGGACACAGTGTGTATAGAGGATGAAGTGCATTTTCGTCGGACGGCCCCAAGCACCTGTTGTGCCTTGGTGATTAGTGGCTTTGTGTCAATTATGTGCCTAGAGATAGCAGAGAAGCGTAGGCCAAGGTAGGTGTATTCATTAGAGAGGGGAAGGGGGGATGCTGAGGGTAATGTAGCTTGCTTGCCACGGCCGTTCCGACCTTGTAACCGCGCTAGCTGCAATGGCTGTGCCACTTACTCCGGCTGCTCCCTCGCCACTCTCTCCTTGTGAACGCAGCTATTCCGACCTCACAACCACGCTCGCTCTGCAGGCTGCACCAGCTGCTGCGGTTGCTCGCAAGCTTGATGCGCGAGATTTTTGCCTTTTTCCCCGAAACTCTTTTGCTGCTCGCGACCATTTGTATGGTTACAGTAAGCTTTTGCAGTTGCGGCAGGTTCCATTTTGACCACAAGGATTTTTGCTCCGCCGGCGGATCCTCCAGCCGAAAAGGCAATCTGAGGCTAGCTTTTGAACTGTAGCTTCTCTTCAACAGGGATATCCTGCTGCAGTGCTGCTGGGGCTATCGAAATAAGCTGGAGGCCGTTGAAAAGGTCCTGCTGTTATATGGAGATGCCTTTTGGAGTTTCTTTTGCAAAACATCCCACACCATCTCGTGGCCTTCGAAAGCCACGTTGAATAGTTGAATGACGGCCTGATGCTGCGTTGGATGTTTTTGCTTTAGTCGATGT
The DNA here is from genome assembly GCA_023375785.1 of Penium margaritaceum. Classification (NCBI taxonomy): domain Eukaryota; kingdom Viridiplantae; phylum Streptophyta; class Zygnematophyceae; order Desmidiales; family Peniaceae; genus Penium; species Penium margaritaceum. The sequence continues at coordinate 271,132 of SZWC01001397.1, read as the reverse complement.
TTTCTCTTGGACCATGAAGCATGTGAGATCTGTGTGCGTAAAGTAGGCTTGCGCGATGGCGGAGTTGCGTGTGTTCGACTTCCGCATCCCCTCCACGACCGGTTGCTTACGCACGTACTGCGAGAGGGCATTGGATGTGAGACCACACTGTCCTGCGCACCTGTAGAAAACGTCTTTCGGGACGCTCTTTGTCAAAAAGTCGGCTGCTTGCTTACTGCCTGACACATGCACGGGTTTGATCGTGTTGTCTTTAACCTTCGAACGGATCCAATGCCCACGAAAATCAATGTGCTTTGTTCGGCCCTGGAATTTTTTCGAGTTTGCGAGGTCAATCTCAGCCTTGTTGTCAACAAAAAAAATTGTCGCCTGCGCTTGAGCGAATCCAATGTCTTCTAGAAGGTTGCGGACATACGTGACCTCCTATGCTGCTGAAGTATCAGCCATGTACTTAGCTTCAGCTAAACTGAGTGTGATGAGGTTGTCGCTTGCTGGTCCAAGAAATTGCTCCTCCACCAAGCAAACACACGAAACCCGTCGTACTCCGACGGTCTTCCTCTGTTCCTCAAAAATTGGTGTCAACATAGCACTCGAGGTTGAGGCAGTTTGTCTTTCCGAATAGTAGAATTGCATTTCCTGTTGTTTTGAGATAGCCCAGAGCTTTGTCGAGCTCCTTGCATGCCACCTCTGTACAACACTCATTGCCACGTGCCAAGTTGCTCACGGCGAACTGTAAATCTGGTCGTGTGCAACTTGCTACGTGCATCAAGGATCTGACTCTTCTACGGTAGTTAGTCTCGCTCCTCCCCCTCTGTCCCTGATGTTTCAGCTGGTGCTGTGATAGAGGTGTTGGTACATGTCGATTGGGAACGTTGAGTTGTTCGCAAACTTTGCGAGCGTACATTTGCTGGCTCAAGTGAAGTGTATGCGCTTCATGGTCACGTTCGATGTTCATGCCAAGGTAGTACTCAAAGATGGGCATGAGTGTCACATTGAATTCTTGCGCCATGGCGGCTGCTGTTGCTTTAATAAAATCTGTCGACGGACGAATGATGAGAAGGTCGTCGTCGTAGACCAGCACGTAGCAGTCTGGTTTCGTGTCTGGTGATGGGCGGTGTAGGAAGAGGCAGTCGTTGTATGCTAGAGGCTCAAAGTCTAGAGACACCAACACTGCTTGCAGCTTCCTGTATCAAAGCAAGGGGCTCTGCTTCAGTCCGTAGAGACTCTTTACCGATTTGCATAATATACCACTCCTGTTGTCGTAGCCCTCTGGTTGCTTCATGTAGACGGTCGTATCCATCTCACCATGCAGAAAGGCATTTTTCATGTCAAGCTGATATACCTCGTAGTCCATCGTTGTTGCAACTACCAGCATAATGTGGGCAATGGTGTAGAAACTCACGGGAGCGTAGGTGTCAAATAAGTCTTTCCCCTCAACTTGCGTGAACCCTTTTGCCATGAGGAAGGCCTTGAACCTGTCAATGCTCCCATCTATTTTTTTCTTGATGCAAAACACCCACTTTACTCCCACTGGTCGGGATCCAGATGGAAGCTCCGTGAGCTCCCACGTCCCTTGATCCATTAGACTCTAGTACTCTACGTCAAGTGTTACAATGCATTATGTAGCACGATCACCCTGCGGTGCTTTTTCCAGAGTCTTTGGCTCCGGTGGAAGCGTGCTCGTAGAGACAAGAGCTACAAGGTACGTGGTGGTGAAATCCGCTAGGACATCATCCGCCTCTTTATAGATGGAGCAAGCCGTGATAGCCAAATTTGCCTCATTAATCTCCTGCTCATCTTCTTGTTGCAACTGTCATCGCAGGAGATGCGTGAGGCATCCTGGATTTCCAACAACTCGATCATGTGGTTTTCCCGCCGCATGCGTACCGTTCTGCACTCACACGGTCTTAGTTTTATCATGAGGTACTATGAGCGCCTCATGATCAGTGGTGGTGCGTTCATCCCGGCAAGTGTCGAGGATCACACGCGGAGCCACCAGCTGCTCATCCATTTTCTCCAGATCAAGAAGGGTGATTGTCTGCTTCTCCCTCCTCAAACATCTCCATGTAGGAGTCATAGAAAGTCTGGAGTAGAGCAGGCTCATTGGACTGCTTAGTCTCCCAAGCAGAGCACGTCAGGTTCTTGAAGAATATGGTGTCTCTTCTTGTAATGATTTGATGGGAGTCCATGTCGTAGAACTCCCATCCCTTCATGTAAGGGCTGTGTCCGAGGAAGACATCCCATGTTGCTTTGTCCGCTAGCTTCCGTCAACATTCCTTTGGGACATGGAGCAAGGCCATGCACCCAAAGGTGCGTGGCATAGAGATGTCAGGTTTTTCATCGTTCCATGCCTGGGAGGGTGTCATGCTCGGTAGCTTTACGTGTGACACGCGGTTGCATACCCACACCGCTTGCCGAAGTGCAAATGGCTACCACGAGTTGTCGAGTTGTGCACCAAGCAGCATCGACTTCAGTGTCTCTTCCGTTGTGCGATTCTCCCTCTTTTCTACGTCATTCCATTACGGGGTGTATGACGTGGAGAACTGTTGCACGGTGCCGAGGTCCTCCAGTTGAGTGGCAAACTCTGTGCTTGTGTACTGGCCAGTACCGTTTGAGCATAGAATCTGTATTTTCCTATTGCTTTGCCTTTCGGCCATCGCGAGCCACTTGAAGAAGCATGCTAGAGCTTCGTCTCCTGTACAGAGAGGATAGCTCCACACCATCCTTGTGGCATCGTCTACAAAGATCAAAAAGTATTGATGTTTTGTGTAGACTGTGGCCGTCGGTAGAGGTCCACATATGTCGGTGTGGACGAGTTTCAGCTTCTGGCTGACGTCGCACTTCTTTGCCACAGGAAACATCTGTCGTGGTAGTTATTCCCGTATGCAGTCTTCACAAGGCTTTCTTACATCATTATTGCCGCTTTCTTTGATATCAAGACCATTGACCTGTTCATGCTTGTACATTGTCTATACGGTTTGGTTATTGATGTGGCCGAGCCCTTTGTGCCACAAACTGAAGTTTGTGCTAGAAACATGGTGGAGACTAGCTGCCGTAAAGGGCGTATTTGGCCCTTGTGTTGGAGCTGGTGCTTTAGAGTCCACCTCAATCATGCCGTGCGGAAGAAGGTGACCTTCAGCAAAGGTGTCACCTTCACGACTCTTAAGGGTTGCATACTGTCCGCTGCTGACGATTCGAGCGCCCCTCTTCATCAGCTGCCCTAGCGAGAGGAGGTTCACCGCGATATTAGGTATGTATTACACATCCCCAAACTTCACTTGAGCACCATTGCACGCAGTCACCGCCATCTTTTCTTTGCCCAAAACAGGCACTTGTCGCTTGTTTCCCACCGTAACGAAGTCTTTGGAGCAGGGTTCCAGCTCGTGGAGGTAGGCCTTGTCATGGGTATTGTGCGAAGTGCACCCATTGTCAAGGTACCACACGTAGGTTTAGCAGACCAGCTCATCACTCAGCTTGGTTGAGAGCTGGAAGACAGACCCTGTGTGGTCAAACTGCTTCTCTTTGCCTCAATCCTGCTTCTTGGCCTCTTTGTTCTTGCCTCTCTCTGGTTACTTCTCCTTGCTGCCTTCTTCTCCCCCTTCCCTCCTGAGTTGTTTTCTCTATGATGTTGCTATCGCCTCGCTTGCTCCTCGTCCCACATCCTTTCCCCCGCTTCATGTGTCCAATCTTCTCGCAATAATAGCACTCAACTGCAGGAAATGATCATGCGTTCTGGCTGTGTGCGTTGCGCTTTTTGGTGTTCGGCGAGGATTGGGCAAACAACTGGGAGGACGTAGACTTCTCGTTGGACTGGCTATTCCGTGAGGGCTGAAGCGAGGACACGGCAACACTCGCATTTTGGTAAGTTGCATTGGACAGAATTATCTCCTAATCTCTTGTCAGCTGCCGGTCATGTTGCTTTGACAGAAGCACTTTGCAAACGTATGCTTCTCTGAGCTCTATTTCATGCTTGAACTTGAGTACCTTCTAGACATCGTCCCAGTCCCTAGTAAGTCCGTTGAGGGTAAAGGTCACAAATACATGCTTTGAGACAGGAGCATTTGTCATTGCGAGTTGATGATGAAGTGACTTGGCCTTATTGATGTAGGAATTGATGCTGTCGAAGTTGTTGATGTTGATGTGTGAAAGTTCCGTCAAGACGTGAGATTTGAAGGTTGAGTCGCCAGACATGTAGGTCCTCAACGGGAAGGACTAAGCTTGGTGAGCTGGCTAAGCAGTCTCCTCGTACATCTGTATGGCTTGCTAGATGTGAGGAATCAGATGGTCATCGAGCACCATGAAAGCAGCTCGGGTGAAGTAGTTGTACTCAACCACCACACTAGACAGCGACCGTGGGGGCGGAGGCGTGTAGAACTTCCAGATGTAGTGTATCTGGGCCACTTGTTTGAACTTGTGCATCCAATGCGGGAAGTTCTTGCCATTGAATTTTTCAACCTTGATCTTGTGCGCATGAATTGAGGCTACTACTTGGGGCACACAGTCCTCCGGGCCTTGGTACGCCTTGCCTTGTGCACTCGCTTGTAGGACACGTAGAAATCCTTGTGCCGTAGGTTGCTCCACATGTGGTGGACGTGCTGCTCCTACATGGACTGGTGCTGGTTGTGCCACAAAGGGGTACGGTACTTGTGCTTGGTGCATCTGTTGGTAGTGTGCCATGGGTGGCACCATCGAAGTAGGTTGTGGCTGTTGAGCCACAAACAGCTGTGGAATGCCTCCTTGTGGTGGTACAGCCACCTGCACCTGCGGAGACATGGCTAGTTGTACGACTCGAGGAGGGCTTAGTTGTGGCAAATGTGTAGACGATCCTTATGAACCATGTTGCATTTGCATCTGTTGCTGCTGTTGCTGCTATTACTAAAGCTGCAGCTGTTGAAGCTGCTGTTGCTGAGCCCATGCCAGCTGCTGCTGAAATTGTGCGATTTGGGCTGCTTGAGCCGCATGTGACTGTTGTAGTTGTTGCGTCTGCAATGCTTGAGTTCCATGGGTGAGTTGCTCCTGTTGACGTAGGAGCTTTTGAGCAGCAATCTGTTGCCTTAGCGCCTCCCTCTCTTGCTCCATAACTTGACGTGCTACGACTTCTTGTTGCGCCATGCGTTACACCTCCTTAGCCAAGCGTTGTGCCTCTACAACTTGGCGTTGTGCGTGGTCTGCGACATGGCGCCCCTACTCTTGGCCCATGCACATGCCATGCAAAACGGATTGATCATAAAGTGCAGGAGAAGCTAACTAAGCGTTCTCCTCTTCCATGTTGCTTGTGCTTCTATGCAGGTGGAATGCCGCTCACGCGCGTGAAGTGGAATCACCTCCACCTCCGTCCCAACACTTGTACAAGGCTGGTGTAGAACGTCTCCACCACCAATGTAGTTTGCTACTGCTACTACTACAAACTGCTTAGAGCACCACCTAGTGCTCTGATACCATGTTGAATTTGTGAGAAAGGCAGCAAGGGCTAGGACCCTTGCTGGTAGGATCTTTGGGTGATCAGTAGTACAGCTTGTACAATGGTAGGAGGAGAGATGGGAACTCTCGACTGAAATCTTGATTGATGTAAAGTGCAAGTATGGTACATGAAAAATCCTAGGCAAACTAGACTAGCACAGCTCCTAACCAACAGAGGGGCAACACCTTGCTAGGCCTTGTAGGCCGTCGTGGCAAGGGTCTTGGCGCGGTCTCCAGATTGACTAGCCTCCAGGGTAGCCTCCACCCAGGCTTGCAGGCCTTGCCAGGCTTATATGAGCCTTGGAGGGATCTCCAGCAAGGTATTGGTCTGAGCTCTAAAGTCAGAGGCTTGAGCAAAACTGAGTGCTTGTAGAATGCTAAGATACTTGTGAACTGAGAGGAGCTTCCCCTTTCATACCTGTGGATTTGGCAAGTTGACTACCTGAAGGAGAAGCTTCCTTCAGGTGGTTTGAGCCTCTTGAAGAAGCTTCCTTTCAATATGCGCTTCTTATAGTTCAAAGTTGTTATTGGTATCCCTATTTCCCTGGGGAGAAGCTTCCTCCTTGAGGAAGCTTCATCAGGTCATGAGGTAAAGTTTCTCAAAGAGGTTGCTTGCTCTTCAGGCTTTTCACTGACGGCCGTTGATATTGCCATGCTGTTGCATTAGATCTGTCGATCAAGAGCCTCTCGAAGCTCGTACCAAACTGGCCCATGCAGGTTGAAAGGCCCAGGCTTCATGCATGTGGCTAATGATGCAGTGTAGACCTCATGCTCAAGATGCATGATTCCTGTCCAGTCAGCTAGAGGACTCCCTGACCAGGGTAGCTATGCAGTACTGCGCAGTAGGTAGCTCTCCTCCCACCTAGAGCTAACTAGAGGCATGCGCAACCCTCTAGCGCATGCCAGCACACTATATTACACACCAGGCGCTTTGGGCTGCTTCAGACTTGGTTGCCAGAATTTATCAGGCCTGTACAGGAGAAAGTTCCCAGTAGACGTGGACTCGGGAATTCACTGTAAAGTCCATAACTTTCCGTATAGTGCTCCGAATGCAGTGCCATCTTCACCATACCGGAGCTTGATACCAGCGCAGTAATCGCACCTCTCAACAACTACTAGGAAGCTTCCTAACCTTGCTGCCACTAACATGGCGATGTTGTCCAATCTGATGACACTAGCTAGAAAGCAAGTGCAGGGAATGGCAAGGGTTAGGCTAGGAAGACGTTCAAAGAGGGATGATAACTGACAAGAACACACACACGTTGGATGATGTAGGCGGCAATGTCCATTTGTCCTATAAGTGGCCCAAATACACTGTTTTTATCGTAACTCTGTGCAGATGCATTGAAACGTGACACCGTGTGAACATTGTCACTGGGGCTGCAAAATATCAAACCAAAACGCTATGGATAGTCACATGCTCTTGCGTGGAATTTGCCAAAGGGCACGCAATGCAAATCGGACTCAAAAGCTAGCCCAGCGATTACAATTTAGGCGTTGTAAAAAACGTTACAGAGTGTCCCAGCAAGCACCATCCACAGCTTGCTGGTAGCTGCTCGTGGGAGGAGCCACTACTCATTGGTGCTCCGGTGCTTGTTGGGCCTGCATCAGGGATCTACATGAGAATTGACATGACGGAATGGTCGTATTAAGCAGTGCATGAGAACGGAGACGGCTCATATCATAGCAATTTTGTCTAGGGCCTCTGAAATCGATGACCTTTATTTATGTTATGGTTATGCTTTAGCCATTTTCTTATATCGTGTCTAGCAAGAATGGTGTGCAGCCCCACCTTCTACCATCCTCCTTACGATGATCTTCCCCAGAAATTTGGAAAACAATATCTGGCTCTTGACTTCCCTCCTGGCCTGCTTTTGACTCACCCATTATTTGGGAATCCAAACTCTCTTCTCTGCAAATTTTGCATAAAAATGTATTCAATACTCATTTTTCAAACAAAATACATTTTAACCCGCTTTTCTTAGAGTGTGCGGGGTTGTGCGTGCCGCCCCAACCATTCTTAACGAATATGTGTCACAACGGTCAATTATGCATCTTCTTTTGGTATTGGATACTTGGTATTCTATTTTTTTATCTCTTTCCTTGATGACTACAATACTTATACAATGCTTTTAATGAATATCAGTTCATTGTCCATCGTAGCCACTTCACACTATGTACGGATCTTTTTGGAAGGGGTGTACCCCTCTGATATTTGAATTCGGTTCTTATTCTATTTCTGTGGCCGATTTGGATGCGATATTTTTCAACGGATAAATAGGAACATGTGAATAATTATACTCATGTTTGGTCGAATTGTTGGGTACACTAATTTTTTTTTTGGACAAATCCGTGTATCCCCTGAAGAATCGGACATAGGAAATAGTTTCATGTCCATCTCAAGTCTAAAATTTGTTTATTGTGGGCATCGGGAATGGCGTGCCAAACCCATGCACGTGGTCCGACACAAAATTCTGTCTGGCTGTGCCAACGCGTAGGCTATCAGCAAGATCCCGTGGGATTGGAAGCCGGTAGTTTGCTCACCATGTTGAACAAGCTAAAAGGGAAGTGCGTTGGCTCATGTTCATTTGAGATGCTCGATGCCACTCGACATCTTAGCTTCCATTGTCATGTTAAAGTAGTTAGAATTTGTAGTAGTTGAAGATAGTGGGGCGTGGCATGTGTTGTCCCCGGATTGGATTTACCCCGCTTCCAAGCCCATAGAGCTCAACGGCTAGAGTGATATTAGGACATTCTGCATTCGCGCCAGATCCGTTGGAATGGCGCGCTCCTATCCGTTGGGCCCAGAGCCTGCCTATGTATTGTGCCCTGCATTGAGTTAACTTTAACTTCTTGATCTAAACATTCTATCCTTCTCATCATGGCATCAAGCCGCCGACCTGGACCTGCACGTCCCACGTCCACTTCGCTTCCGCCCTCAAGTCCCTACGATACCTCTCGTCCCCGGTGTCACCCGTCGTAAGTAGTAGGCGTCGCTTCTCCCCTTCTCTCGCTGCTGGTCGAGCGCCGCCGCCGTCGTTCGAATCACTCCCCCGGGGCGCGTTGGCGCTTTGCCCCTCTCGGCCATTCCCCCGTCGCCGATTTGGTTCTCGGCGCCCGTCTCCCCTTTCACGCGCGCGTCGCCGCCGTCGTTAACGCGCGGCTCCCGTTGGCGCGTGGCGCCCGTTGGCGCGCG
>SZWC01001397.1:210324-230736 GCA_023375785.1 Penium margaritaceum | reverse complement strand
GCACGCAGCACTGCTGAGGCTGAGTACGTGGCTCTTGGATCAGGCGCGTGTGAGAGTGTGTGGTTGCGTCGTCTGTTGTCCGAGTTGCGTCAGTCTGTCCCATCCATCACGTTGCATTGTGACAATGAGAGTGCCATGGCCATCGCCGACAATGACGGCGTGCATCACACACGCACAAAGCACATCAACGTTGAGTATCACTATGTGCGTTCATTGTTGCATGACGGCAGCATCAGCATCGTGTGGGTTGAGACAGCACGGCAGTTGGCTGACTTCCTGACCAAGGCACTGAAGCGCGACTCGTTCAAGAAGGCTGTGAGTTCGGTCGGTGTACGTCCGTGAGTGGCTCTCTCTTTATCTCTGCCTGCGTCTCTGCATGTCCTGGGGGAGTCTGGATGCTGACCATGTCCCTGTCCGCCCATGTGCACTGCGCCTGTGAGTCATGGGGGAGTGTTGGTTTTTGCATATCTCTCATAGTGCTCTGTTGTGTCCTCCCGGCTTGTGTACATCGGCGTGCAGATGACTGACGGCGAGACGCGACGCTGATGGAGTGTCGTCCGGTGGAGCCGACGTACGCTGAGGTCTTCTCGCAGTTCGCTGGAGCCTCCTCTCTCAGGCGACGCGCTCAGCTCCATCGGCAGGCCTCCTCGGCGGTCGCGCTGTCGGCGGTCATTGACACCGCATTTGCTGCTTGCATGCTTCCAGCGCGTCCTATTGCGTCTGCGTCGTCATGCACTGCCTAGGGTCCCAGTTGCATGTTGCATGGCCCTGTTTGGCAGCACAAACCGTTGTAGGCACTATCTGGGTTTAGGCTGCCATAACTCCTCGCTACTATTTTTCTAGCAGATTCTGACCGCACGGCTGCGTTCGCAGCGGCGGTATTATGGTATGGTCCAGTTTTCAGGCAAAACGGACGACGCCCGGGTTTTGGGCTGTCGGCTGCCTGGCAGGCCTCACCGAGAAAACCTGCCAGCCTGAACTGAGCTATTTTCTGATTGGCTGTTGAACTGAGTAACAAGCTCTACCGAGCTGGGGGGGGGGCCTAGAACTTGGAGGGGTCTCCCATTGTTGTTCATTCTTCATTCCTAATCAGTCATTGTCAGTTTTCAGCTGCTTTCTGGCGCTAACTCTGGCGCGCGCGTTTCTGAGTAACAAAACCCAGAGATTCCAGACTGAGACTCTAGAGCAGCAGACTGAGGGGGCAGCTGACCTAAGCAACGAGCGTGGAAGCCCGCACGCTGCATCAACAACGCTGCTGCCCCAACACGCTGCATAGTTTCCTTTTCGATGCCAAGAAGTTAGAATCCTTGTCTGTGAAAAGTAGCAAGAGTCAACAACTACAGAGCGGGGGTCACAAGCGAGCTCTTTTATAGCATCCGGTCGACCGGGCCACCCACGCGAATGGCTCGATGTGGGGCCCGGCCGCCACCCCCGGGTCGAACCCAACCGGTTCGCAAAATGTCGCGGTGGTTTTCTTACACTCCGGTATAACCGAGAGAGTGGCCCCATGGGATCGACAACTTGGTGCTTAACACACACACTCCTATCTAGGCATGCATATCAACATAAAGAAAACCACATCAACCATGAGCGTATGTGGATGCATGTCTCCCTGTATGTGACTCTCCAGTGTCAGCTAAGCACGTGTTAATCACCCAATGCTAAAACCAACAATTCTGCTCTCAGGCAAAGCTGAGCTTCATGTCAGTTGAGTCTTTTGCAATGATGGTGTGTGTACATTGTCGGAGTCAAGAGGTCACTTGCGTGTCTTACAGTCACAACCAACACTCCCCCATTACCCATAGACGACCACCCCACACACCACTGAGAGCAAAACAGCACAAAGTCGCATCAACAACAGTGGCTGATAGGGGGTATGCACATCATTTAGGGGGATCACGTGCACGTAGCAGACCAACAGCATGCGCAACAACCTTGAACATCCCACTGCTAAGAGCTTTGGTGAGAAAGTCTACACGCTGGTCACGAGTGTCGACCCAGACAACGTGAACGTCTCCAGCGGCAATGCGCTTGCGTACAAAATGATGCTCACTGTTGATGTGCTTAGTGCGTGAGTGATTCATGCCATCATGCTCAACGATTGCCTTGGTGCTTTGATTGTTGCTGCGAAGTGTGATCTAGCGAATGGGCATACGAAGCTATTGCAGCAGGCGGGACATCCACATGCTACACACATCCACGTACCATATACCACATCCACATACCACATACTTTCACACATACCTGCTCCAGGCGCTACATTCCCTGCCTCACTGGGGATGCGTGCAACACACCCCTATTTTTCACTCTTCCAAGAGAGAGCAATCCCACCAACATGAAAGATGTAGCCAGTGTGACTTGGTGCATCTGAGCCCAGTCACTGTTAGTGTATCCGTTAATGACCAAATATGGTTGTGCTTTGTAGCACAGCCCTACAGGTGCCGTAGACAACACATAGCAAACGACACGCAACGCTACCTCGAGATGCCTCTGACGAGGCTGCTGGGAGAACTTAGCCAGGATGTTGACGGAGAAGGCAACATCCGCTCAGGTGGTGGTGGCGAGGTACATCACGGTCCTGATCACACTGAGGTAGTCGGTGACGTCGACAAGCTGTCCCACCAGGGATGAATCAAGCAACTTCAGCAGGTGCTGACCTGCTCGAGTCATCAATGTGGACGCAGTAGGGGTGTTAGTCAAGGAGGCAAAACACTCCTCCCGACTGCGTATGTAGGTAGCCTGGTGTACGTGAAGCGTGCGACGCTGGCGGTCACCCTCAACCTCCATGCCAAGGAACACTCAAGTTGGACCCATGTCCTTCATCCGTGTATGTGGACTGCAGAAGGGACTTCACTGACTGTACATCACCAAAATTGGGGGAAGGAATGAGGAGGTCCTCGACATAGACCAGAATGGCCTCGAGGGGCTCCGAGGGTGTACTCAGAAAGAGTGTTGGGTCGACGGTGCTATGACGGTAGCCACCTCTCTCGAGAAGGGAGATCTCCATGTTCCAAGAGCAGGGCGACTGCTTGAGCCCATACAGGGGCTTATGCAGCCGCCAGACCTTGTTGGTACCTTCAGTGAAGTTGGTGGGCCGTACCATGTAGATCTCCTCATCGAGTCGTCCGTGTAAGAACACGTTGTAGATGTGCATGTGCTCCAGTTCCTAGTCATTCTGGAAGACTTGGCGCAAGAGAACACGTGCAGTGCTGTACAACCCAACTGGGCCGAGCGTCCCATCGAAGTCAATTCCTGGAACCTGAGAGAATCCCTTCGTAGAGAGCCTAGCCTTGTACCTGTCGACCTTGCTTTCAGGCTTCAGCTTTCGCCAAAAAATCCAGCGGGTCGAAACAACCTTGCGACCTGCTTGGAGATCGACAAGTTCGACGACCCGATGTTCCTTCAAGGTCATAAGCTCCTCCTGCATTGCCTTCTTCCAGAGGTCCTCATCGACAGCCTCACAAGCTTGTCGAATAGTGGTAGGCTCAGGGGGAAGTGAAGGCAGTCCACTCGCAGCAAAACAGGCGGCGGTGTAGCCAACGATAGAGGCCTCAAGGGCACCATGGAAATCGTGAGCCACGAGAGCATAGCCCACAGTCGAGCTAGGGTGGACGATGTTGACAGCCAGCCCAAGTGGTCTGGCAGAAGAGCCAGCTGCGGTGGAAGTTGCACTGGAGCAAGTGCAACACTGGGAGGGCTGAGATCAAAGTGTTGTGGGAGTGAGTGAAGTCCTCCTCCATATGTATATGGCTTTGGCTCAACTGGAGGCGCATGAGAGACAAGAGGAGGTTTTGTCACACCAGCGGATGTTGAGGTCTACAGAGCAGGCATTGGAGGTGATTCAGGAGTGACATGTGAGGGTGAATGTGCACAGACATCAGCTGAAGACTGTATCGGAGCGTTGGGGGGCGCTGACGTGGACTCAGAGGACACGGAAGGAGAAGAAGCTGGTGACAATTCCGGGAAATTCCAAATCGGAGAACCGGATAGTGAACGGTGGAGAGCATTAGTAGAAAGAGGGGTCCCTCAGAGACCGGAGGCGGAGACTGACCCACCCCCTCCAAAGCCGACGGAGTGAGGAAAGAGAAGAGGGTAGAGCGACACAAGACAAGTCATGAGGAAAAACATCCTCGAAGAAGAGAGCGTCATGGGGTTGAGCAACATGTGCACTGTCAGGGTCCTAGAAGCGCCATGCTTTGGACATGGCAGAGACACCACGGAAGGTACACAGATGTGCACGGGGACTGAGTTTCCTATCTCAAAGGTCCTCGAGAAGCCAGACAACAGCGACACCGTCCCAAATGCGAGTAAGATGCAAGCCAGCACGACGCCCAAACTAGCGTTTAAAATGGGTAACATGACGAGGGAGTGGATTGTGGAGGACACGGTTCCAGACCCAGGTCATTTAGGACATGGCCTTAAAGGGGAAGAGAGGAGGGAGGTCAGAAGCACTCAGGAGATTGCAGAAACTACCAACGAGAGTCTTGTTCCAGCATTCAGAGACACTGGTTTGTTGAGGTGTGTAGGGAGCCGTGGGTTCCATACACACCTCACGAGATGTAAGAAAGTGGGTAGTGGGTCCTAGAATTCACCACCATCGTCACAACAAAAGAAACGAAGACGGCGACCACAAGTAAGTTCAGCTTGGGGAAGTCACGACTCAAGGGTGGAGTAGACATCACTCATTTTCTTGAGAGCAAAGACCCAACGCATGCATGAGAAGTGATCAGTAAGACAGTGCACATAGCGACCAACCCTCTTCAGAGCCTCGTGAGAAAAGGGCCCCATGACATCAGCTTGCAGAAGGTCAAGCAGATGGGAGGTGCAAGATTCAGACATGGAGAATGGGGACCGATGCATTTTTCCATGAGCACAGTCAAGGTAGTCAGCAGGACATGGAGCGGAAAAAGTGGCATTATCAAGGCCATCCGTAGGAAACACATGAAACAGGTTGTCAATGGTAGTAGTGTGTATGTGGCAGATGCGGCAATGGAGTGGTTGCGTGTGTGCAAGGGAAAGAGATAGAGCAACGTGAACATGGGAAGAAGTGGCAGGTGCAGGGACAAAGTAGGGAACAAAAAACAGGAAATTGTAGCGGGTGTCCTGTAGCACGATGCGGCCAGAAGTGCGATGAGAAACAGAGGTAATGCCACAGGTAGAGGAGAATTCCATGCCCTGGTCATTGATTTTTGTGACAGAAAGAATGCTCAACTCAAGAGAGGGAACGCACAACACATCGAGCAAGAGCAGTTCCCTCTCGGGTCTAACAAAGCGGACAACCCCAACGACCTGAACAGGAAGAAGTTGGTCGGAGACATTGCTAACGAAGCCAACAAAGCCAAAAGGACCAAGCGAGACAAATGAGAAGCACGACGAAGTCAAGTGGTGGGTGGCTCCGGATTCAAGAACCCAAAAAACACCTGACACGTGAACAGTGGCAAGGTCACGACTGACTGCGGTAATGGCAGCGTGCGGCAGAAGATGTTGACCACAGGCGGCGAGACAACTAGGCAAGAAAATAGAGTGCCACTCCTCAATCCACGAGGCGTCTGTAGGAAGACACCCCTAAACATGACCAAACACAAAACCACGGAAAATCCCATCAACTGCACACGCAAGTGACTCCAACCCTGAACACCCACTCTAACCTCCCTGATCACGGAGATGACGCTGGTGGACAGCATGGAAGAGGGCAGCATCCAGCTGGCGGGCGTCCTCAGGCGGGTCAGGGGTGATGAAAACACAAGAGGAGGGATGCCGAGATAGGTAGAGGGGAGAGGCCCATGCAAGAGGAGAGTAAGGACCGGAGGGAGGACCATAGTAGACGGACGGGCCTCCCATACCCTGGGGGCCACCCCTTGGGGTAAGGCAATGGGAGTGGTGCTATTGCGGTGCTGTAGGTTATAGCATCACTGGACATAGACGGATTGCGACCGGCTGGAGCTGTAGAGGAGTTGGTGCACGTAAATCTCCCATAGCTGCTGGATGAGTGTGTCCAGTGAGCCCTCATCGTTGATGCAAGGCGGTTTTTTCCAGGTGACATTGGACACTTTGGTGTAGAGTGGCCTTTAGCACCACAGTTCCAACATGTGACGGTGATGGAGGAGGATGTGGAAGAGGAGGAGCTGCTGGACCCCTTCCCTTTTCCACGCCCGGCCGGACCACAGGTACCGGAGCCGCAACCACCCTTATCCCGTCTACAGCCACCCCTCCCTCCTCCTTGACTGAGGAGCGAGGTGGCCAAAGTGGAGGGTGAGGACGATGAGGTGGTGGATGTAGAGGAGGAAAGGACTGAGGTGGTGGCAGCTACGGCTACTGTACGATGGATGCGCTTCTATTGTGTGCTCCACCAGTCTTTGACGCTAGGGAGTGAACCCCCAGTTGGAACCAATGCCGGGTGGAGCGTCAGTAGGGGCCGGCTCACATGCAAGACGCTCGAGCTCAGAGGCCTTCACCTCCCTGAAGATGTTGGAAAGTTTGGGGATGAGGCCGTTGACGATGGAGAGAACTGCAGGGAGCTGCCATGGTGCTACCTTACACGATGGAGAGAAATACATAGGCAGAGAGTGCGAGCCCAATAGGCATCCGTAGTCTCATCAGTATGCATAGACATCGTGTTGAACTAGACGGCAATGACACTATGTGCTTGGTGGCCTGTGACGGTGGTGCAGTACTTTGTGAGAGCGTAATGCCAATGGGATCAGCAGGCGTGATGCGTGTAGTGCCAGCGTTGTAGGAACCGATCTCATCATTGAGATCATCGGGTCTAGCATGAATGAGAGCATGGGCAACATGTGAAGACTCAACATGTGTTGGAAAAAAATGAGGGTTGGCTAAGGGATTTGGTTTGTGGTAGTATTCCCAAAGCTGTTCACCTTGTGCCCATGAACTGAAGCAAACTTCCCAGGAAGAGAAGGTGAGGTTAGAGGTGAAATGAGGTGGTGTTGAATCAAAGTCAGACTTGCGATGTGTGGACAACGCGAGTGCTTTGATTGTAGTTGCGCCTGCAACAGCAGCGAATTCAAGAAGGGCAGAAGTGAAAGAGCTGGAGGCATTAGATGCGGAAGCGGGTGAAGTGGAGAAGGCATCAGCGATGCCAACAGTAGTGGAAGCAGAGTGCGTGGACTGGAGTGCGGGCTGATGGCGGTTGAGGACCAGGTCTACTATATAGTCAGCAAAAACTTCCTGGTCAGCCAGTTCATTACGTAGATTTTCCTCTGAATTGCGCAGGACCGTGAGAGCTTCTTATGGAGCAGCACGCTTGTGCCTAAGCTCTGCCTGCAGTGCAGCATACTAGTCATCATCAGTAGGCATGATGAAAAGGTGGAAAATATGCCAGAGAAATTTTAATAGGGTTTCCCATGCCGCACTGGGCATGGGAACGTATGGTGGGTGTGGCGCTCAAGGCAGTGCTGCAAGGCGACAGACTTGAACACACAAACATGGCCAAACAGAGAGAAAAGGGAGAGAGGGGACACAGAGGCAAGCTCACCAGGACTAGTGGCACAAGGCAAGGAGCAGTAAAAGCGCAACTGCTACTGAAGTTGCGATGACTGCCACAGAAGAAGATGTGAAGACAATGAGACAGGCAACCCCAGTCAAAGCTGTCCCACTGAGAGTGAAGATGGCTGCAGCTGTGGTGATGAGAATGCAGACGTGATGGCCGAATGTCGATGATGAGGCTGCAGACGACGCCTATGTTGTAGAGGAATTGATGGAGAAGAAGGTACTGGAGAGGGCATAGGCTGCTGTGGCAGCAGCTGCTGCTACTAAGTCTGCTGCGGCGACAACCTATGTGGCAATGTTGACTGAGGCTGTTGCAAGAGATCCCTGATCGACTGTAACAGCCTTGTAAGTGTCAATGGCCCTACTAGCATTAGTGTCGGTAGGGACACGTGCAACAAGTGTAGTGGAAGCAAAAGTAGAGGAGACAAAAACACTAGAGACAAGTGAAGCTTCTAGAATATAAAAGCCGTAGGATGATCCAAAGGAAGTAACTGTAGAACCCCGTGTTGCTGGAGATGTAGTACGACGAGGGATAGAGGATCTACGCATTGTTGCTGGTGCTACTGATGCATCTGGCACCGTCCCACCAGGGACGGCATGTAGACTATGTCGACGTGTTCTATGGACAATGGGAGAGCTTACAGACGATTGAGGAGTAAGCTGGCCTCATGGCGGTCCTTTTGCGGGGTGTGTTTTGCACGGTTGGCGAGTCATTGGAGGACGGACTGGTAGTAGGCAGCGTACTTTGCTGCGTCTTCACAAGCGTAGTCAGCTGCAGGGTCATAATCCTCTCCAAAGTAGTATCCTGGATTGTGGCAATGGCGGTGTGACCAAACATCATGCTCCGCCCCCTCCTTGTAGTATGCGACCTCCTCTTCAATGCAATAACACTCAGGTGCAGCCGTCGGGGAGGCAGGGTCGACTTCATTGCAGGCGGAGAAGCCAGGATGGCGGTACTAGTCGTAAATGCGGCTGTAGTTTCTTCTGTAAGGTAGTAATGTGCCAAAGGCAAGAGTGCCTTGGTGCCGCAGTGCTGTAGAGCTGCAAAGTTGCGAGACATGGAGCTATGGAATAGTGGAGCTGAGGAGCAATAGGATTGTGGAGCAGTCACGCTACAGAGCGGCAAAGATGCGGAGCTACGGAATAGCAGCAATGCGAAACTGTAAAGCAGTGGTGCTGAGGAGCAACAGGACTGTGGAGCATTTGATTTGAGTAACTACGAAGATGCGGAGCTGTGGATTGCAGATCTGCAAAGCTAAGGAGCTGTAGCAGGCAGAGGCTAGAGGGCCTCGAAGCCGAGTGAGGCAAAGCTCCGGAGCTGTGGAGCTGTGAAGATGCGGAGCTGTAGAACAGCAGGACTGCAAAGTTGCAGAGTAGCAGTAATATGAAGCTATGGAACAACAGAACTGAGGAGCAGAAGAATTGCGGAGCAGCCAAGTTGCGGAGTTGTGGAAATGCAGAGCTGCGGAATATGGATCTGTGGAGCTGAGGAGCTGCAGCAGGCCGAGGTTAGAGTGCCTCGAGGATGAGTGAGGCAAAATCTCGCGATTTGCCGAGCAGTAGGCTACGAAACTACGGAGCTGTAGTGGGAATGCAGAGCAGTGGGCTACGGAACTACGGAGCTGTAGTGGGCCGAGGCTAGAGTGTCTCAACATTGGAATGACACAATGCCCCGATGATGCAGATTTGCAGAGTTACAATGCTTGCATGTAGGAGACGTTATGACCGCCAGAATGCTGTTGTGAATGTCGCATGTGCCACACCGCAAGAGGCTCCGGATTGATGGGACGGAGGGGTCAGCCCCTTCTTGCTCTGATACCAGTAGGTGGTGGCAACTGCTGGCCTAAGCAGCCTAGCATGCAAGAGAAAATGCTAGAGCCATGGCGGTGTCGACATCAAGGAGTTAGAATCCTTGTCTGTGAAAAGTAGCAAGAGTCAACAACAACAAAGCGGGAATCACAAGCGAGCTAGGTGATAGGATTCGGTCGTCCGGGCCACCCACACGAATGGCTCAATGTGGGGCCTGGCCGACACCCCAGGGTTGAGGCAAACTGGTCAGCAAAATGCCGACGTGGCTTTCTCACACTCCGGTATAACCGAGAGAGTGGCCCCGTAAAATCAGCAACTCGGTGCTTAACACACATACTCCTATCTAGGCATGCATATCAACATAAAGAAAACCACATCAACCATGAGCGAATGTGGATGCATGTCTCCTTGTATGTGACTTTCCAATGTCAGGTAAGAAAATGCTAATGACCCAATGCTGAAACCAACAATTCTGTTCTCAGGCAGTACTGGACATGATGCAGCTCGCATCAATCTGGCACCCGGCTGAGATGCCAGCGATGCATGGTCCACCATGTGTGTGACTTGAGCTTCATGTAAGTTTAGTTACATACAGTGATGGTGTGTGTACGTGGATGGAGTCAAGAGGTCACTTGCATGTCTTAAAATCACAACCGACACAAGCCACAAAGAAAGTTCCTGGGTGCACATAGGGATATGTGACATGAAGCTGAGACCGTCAAAGTGGTCGTCGACCACTATAGACTTCCTGCATGTGAGTGGCGTAAAGTCCGGAGGTCACCAAGACAAACATAGAAACACCCTCTCCTTGACCCGTAGATGCCAGACTCCATAATCACACATGGTTCATATACAAACGACAACTAGCCGTAAGGACCAGCAAGGAGCCACAACAATGCTAGAACGGACGACACAAAGGCAGAACTGGGGTTGTAGAATGGGATGAGATGGAGACACATCAACCAGGATCGGCACGGAGAGACTAGCGACCAATAGCATGCGTAGCCACCTTGAATCTTCCACTGCAGAGCACCTTGGCGAGGAAGTTAGTACGCTACGGACAGGTGTCAACTCCAATCAGGCGCATATCACCACACCCAATGTGTTCACGAACAAAGTGATGTTCGATGTTGATGTGCTTTGTACAAATGTGATGCATGCCATCGTGCTCAGGAAAGTGATGAGTGCTTTCATTGCCGCAGTGAAGAGCGATGTTGCGGATGGGCTGGCACAGTTGCTGTATGAGATGACACAACTAAATGCTCTCACAGACATCCATACCCAGAGCGACATACTTAGCCTCAGTCAAGCTACACACGAAACTTGCTTGCCACTCTTCCAGGAAATTGCAGTGATGCCAATGAGGACGATATTACCTGACCAGCTGCACGTATTATGATCTTGAGCCCAGTCATTGCCTTTGCATCCATCAATGACGACAGAGGGTTGTGCGTGAAAACACAAGGCAAGACGGGGTGTGGACACGACGTAGCGGACGAAACGCAACTCCTCCTCAAGACGGAGGCGATGTGGAAACTGAGAGAACTGGGATAACAAGTTGACTACAAATACAGCGTCAGCATGTGTGGTTGTGCCAAGAAACATCAGAGACCCGATGACCTGAAGGTAGGTCGTGACGTCGACCTACTCTCCCAACCGCACGGGGTCAGCGGTCTTCAGAAGCCTATAACCGAGTGGCTTCATAGGCATAAACGCATGGGGAACAACAGCCAAGAAGTCGGCAAACCGCTCCCCCACAGTGCAAACACACCTGGCCTGCTACACGGTGAGCATACGACTCGAACGGTCATGCTCAATCTCCATGCCCAAGACGATACGGGCAGGGCCGAGATCCTTCATCTTGTACGCAGACTAGAGGAGGTCCTTCACAGCCTGGATAGCATGCAGATCCGGCGAGGCGATGAGGAAATTGTCCACATAGACCAAGACGACAACAAACAGTGCCGCTAGAGCACTGGCAAAAAGAGCAGGGTCAACTAGACTGCAACGGTAGACACCGCGCTCAAGGGTGGCAAAATCTTGAGGTTCCAGCAGCATAGAGACTGCTTTAAGCCGTACAATGCCTTGCGAAGGCACCAGATGTGACCCACACCATCGTCAAAACCAGGCGGGTGAGCGAGGTAGATCTCATTGTCCAGGTGACTATGCAAGAATGTGTTATTGACATCCATTTGGTAGAGTTCCCAGTCATGGTGGGCCACCTGGTTCAGTAGTGCTTTGGCAGTGGTGTACTTCCCCACGGGGGAAAAAGTGTCATTGTAGTCGACACCTTGTACTTGGAAAAAACCCTTGGCAGTGATAAAAGCCTTACATTGCTCAACCATGTCATTTTCCTTACGCTTGCGTTGGAACACCCAACATGCAGCAATGGCTTTGGGATCGCGTGGGAGGTCCACAAGGTCATAAATGCCATGTTGTGTGATTGCATCGAGCTCCTCGTGCATAGCTTGCTCCTGGAGAGCAGCATCTAGGGCAGAGTGAGCCTGGCGAGTGGTGACCGGATCAGGCGGGAGGATTGTGCTGCCATGCACAATATGAGTGCAGTGGCGACAGAGGCGTGAGGCAAAGAAGGACCAGGATTGGTGATTGCAATAGCATGGAAGAACTTGTCTGCGGTCACGGAACAACGGACTGCTGAGTTGGGTTGCACTACAGCCGTTGCCAGGCCAAGTGCATCCAGTCCGTTGGCAAGTGCTGGCTGGTCAGTGGGAGGGGCCGAGGTCAGGCCAGATGGGCAATCATACACTGAACGACCGGTAGAGGGGAAAGAGTGAGAGGAAGACTGCAAGGGACGTATGTGACCACTTGGAGTCCGACTGTGCAGGGCAGGGACAAATCAGAGTGGAAGAGTTATGGGGTCCGTTGCGGAAGGAAGTAGCAAGGAATCAGGGTGAAGTGGAGAGGTGCTAGTGGACGTGGGCAATGACGCAGGTGGGAATAGCACCAGGTGATGACATGGTTAGTGACGTAGGTGTAGATGAGGATGAAGGGGCGGATGTGGACACAGGCAGGGAGGCAGGCGACAATATAGCTATTGACGATGTAGGCAATGATGTAGGGAGCAGCACAGACGTGGATACCGAGATGGACGCGGGCAAAGGTGCAGACAAGACAAGAGGCACAAGGGAGTGTGGAGAGCCGCCCGAGGGCCAGTCGGCCCAAGAGCTGCCGGCCAGACGCGAAACTGGACAAAGAGAGGGGACGCGATGGACAATGTTGCAACTGAGCTTGCTCTTGAAGGAGAGAGTCTCACGTGACTCAATGACACAACAACTATCTGGGTCCCAAGAAATCCATGCTATGGACTGTGGTGAAACACCGAGGAACGGGCACAGACACCCATGCAGGGAGAGCTTCCCATCGCATAGGTCCTCAGGGAGCTAGACACCGGTAACGCACCCCCAAACCCGCACAAGGCACAAGTCTGCGCGACGGCGGTACCAGCGTTCGTACGGAGTGACGTGGTGTGGAAGGCGCCCATGAGGAACCCGGTTCCACATCCAAGTCATGTACTTCATGGCCTCATAAGCAAAAACTTCAGACAAGCTAGACTCGACCAGCATGGTGTGAACCCCATCAGCAAGAGTATGATTCCACCGTTCAGAATCTCCAATTTGCTGAGGGAAACAGGGCGTAGAAGACTCAAACGGAACACCAAAAGACGTAAGAAAACGCAGGTCGGGTACAATGAACTCACCACCACAATCGGAACAAAACACCTGTAGCTTGCACTGGTAGGCACGCTCTGCCTAGACAAGCCACGACTCGATCGTGGAACCAACACCACTCTTCAGACAGAGGGGAAAATCCGGTGGAAGCGGGCATGGTCGTCAGTCAGACCGAGGACATAACGAACGCCACTGAGGAACTTGACTGAGAATGGTTCCATGACATCAGCATGGACAAGAGCGAGAGGCTCATGGGTGCGATTCGTGGACACAGGGAAAGGGGAACGATGCATTTTTCCTTGCACACAATCCATGCAATCTGTGGTGCAATGAGCAGAGAAACTGGCAGAATCCAGGCCATTAGCAGGCTGATGACGCAGCAGGCTGTAGATTGAAGCCATGCTCATATGGAAGAGTCGATGACGAAACAAGCATGTATACTGAGTAGAACGCGTAGGAGCGACATGGACGTGAGGAGTGGCAGTGGCGGATGCGCTAGGTGCAAACAGAGACACACGATACAGCTTATCAAAATGAAGGCCACGGAGCACGATACGCCTAGATGACTGCAACAAAACAATACTCATGTCACAAGACGCGAAAAAATCCATACCCTGATCTTCAAGGGCAGTGATTGACAGAAGACTCACCTCAAGTGCAGGCACATACAAGACATCAGGCAAGAAGACGTCACCGGAAAGACCAACAAATTGTACAACACCAACGCCCTGGACAAGCATCATCTTTCCTGAACCAGTACCAAAAAAACGGACATCCCCGACAGGCCCCAACGACACAAACGCAACACGGGAACAAGCCATGTGGTGAGTAGCTCTAGAGTCGAGAATCTAGAAACCACGCATGTGTCTTACCACAGTGGGACACCCCCTCCATCTCTCAATGCCTTTCTTTGTCAACATCCGGTGAGTGAGTTGTCTGCACGAGCATGTAGACTAACCGAGAGGTAACGGTAAACATTAGAGAGACAACACATGTACAATTCTCAACAGTCTCCCATGACCCATGGACACAAATACACATGTAGAGGTCATGCATCCATAGTACACATCACATGTCACTATCCTCTATTCCCTCATGCCCCCAAGAGTAAGGGCAGAAAAGAGGCATCACAAGGTAAGGGAGACCCACGGAAACAACAGCGCACTCATGGACTCCAACCAACTATACTGACATCTCTCTTGACTGATGCACGCTTGACCTCCTTTGTCAGGAGATCAGCCAGCCGTCACGCAGTCTTGACCCAAAAAGTCAAAATGCCCTCATGTAACAATGTGTGCACATAGTGATACGCCACATTGATGTGCATTGTGCATGTGTAATGAACTTCATTTTTTTCTGCAATAATGATGGTGCTCCCATTGCTACAATGCAACATGATAGGCAACACATGCTGACGGAACTCTCACGACAGAAAACAAAGCCATGCACACACAAGCCACACACGCACCAGCACCAAATTCCATGTACTCTGGCTCCACAATCCTGTGTGAAATGCATCACTGATTTCCACTATGTTATGAGAAGGCCATGCCGCCCACAAGGAAGTCCACCGAGTACGGCTCTTGCCGTCTGCACTCTCAAACGAATCACTGCTGGTGTAGCCTTCGGCCACCAGGGACATTTGGTAACAGAACATCAACCCACAATGTGGGGTAGAGACAACATATTGAACACACCAATGGTTGCGTCCACGTGGAGCTCGTGTGTGGAATCAGAGAATTGGATGAGCACTTTTACACAAAGGTAATGAATGGTCACGTAATGGTAGAAAGGAACATGAGTGACCCCATGACACAACGGAAAGTGGTCACATCCACGACCTCACCAAGCGTATCGACATGGGCCATTTTCATTTCGACCTGATTTTCTGGGGTCATGGGCATGGAGGCGCTGGACATAGCTGGGAAGAGATGCACAAAAGACTCAGCCAATGTTTACACATAGGTGGTCTGATACACACGTAGAATGTCGTGGACTCGATTGCGCTCGACCTGCATGCCTAGGAACACTTACGCAGGCTTAAGATCCTTCATCTTGTGTGTGTGATACAACAATTCCTTCACATGCTGGACAAGAGCAAGGTTGGACAGCGGAATGAGAAGATCATCTACATGAACAAGGACGAAGACAAGGATAGTTTCCACATGAGTGAAGGAGAGATCCGGGTCTGTGGCACTACACACCAGACCACCCTTTAAGAGGGTGTCGGTAATATCTGTGTTCCAACACCCTGGCAACTTTTTGAGGCCAAAGGAGGCCTTCTACAGTCATCAGACATGATTGGTGCTGAGGCCCAGTGGAGTACGTGAAATCTTGACAAAAACAATGGGTCGATGCTCCTAAGAGATTAGGGCGTAGCCAAAAGCAGACCCGGATGAAGGTCTACCGTAACGACATCAAGGGCAGTCAGGTCCAAGGCCTTCTTTCTTGGTTCCTTGCTCATCGGAGAGTGAGAATTGGATAAGAGACAGAGGATGGTGGTTGGGGGTGGCCGGGCGATGTCAAGGTGCAGATCTGATGATGAAAGTGTGGTGCGTGGAAAAATACCGCCACAAGGAGTGCGTGAGTATGTTGGACCAACCATAGACGAGTAAATGAGTTGCGCCCAAGGAGGCAAGGACATTATGGATTGCTCCATCTGCAGGATGATTGAGGGTCATAGGACTAGTAAAATGGTCGAAAAAATCAGTGACCAAATAGGCAAATTTGCTTGCTTAGATGGCGGGGTCAGCGGTCAAGGATAAGAACTCAGTCGCATGGTCAGCAGAGGTAGCGGCCGATGAGGCGGAATGGAATTCCTGGTTGACCAAGTTAGCGACCGGAGAGGTGGACTCTGATGAATGGTTTCAAGTTTGTACGGAAGATTAGCCTTGGGCTGATGAGACACGTTAGAACCAGAGACTCTAGACTATGACAAACAAGGAGCATTTTTCTCCACCAGCCTGGAATCTCCCCCTTTCGATGATGATGGTAGGACCTGAAGTGTACTGCCGCGGACAAGATGGAAGTCACACATGAAACACTCCTCAAAGAAAAAGGTTTCATGTGACTTGTTGACTGGGTGCTTGACATGGTCTAAGAACTGCCAGGCCTTGGACTGATGAGAAACCCCGAGAAAGTTGCAGAGTCAATCGTGGGGAGCATGTTTGCCATCATGCTGGTCCTTAAGGAGCCAAACACTGGTGACACAACCCTAGACACGTGCAAGGCTAATATTTGTACGTTGGCCACACCAATGCTGGTAAGGAGTGACAAGGTGAGGCGACGGACTGTGGGGGGCCTGTGCTCCATACCCAGGCAATGTAAACCATGGCCTAAAAGAAGAAGCACTCAGACAAACCAGACTCAAATCACACATTGTGGACCACTTCAGTGATGGTGTGGTTCTAGTGCTCAGAGATACCATTCTTCTCAGGAGTGAAGGAAATGGAGGTCTCATATCTAAATGATCCTGCTTTTGAGGAAGGCATCCGCATCCCCCATAAACTCACCACCCGGGTCAGAATGGAGGTAGCAAAGGAGATGAGTACGCTCGTGCTTGATAGCAAGAGCCACTCACAAATTGTGGGAGCTGTATCATTCTTCAGCCACAGGCAGATTACACACTGAAACCGAGAATAGTCATATGTGAGGGTGAGGACGTAATGGACATGTCCAGTAACAGACTTGACTGGCAAGGGATCCATGAGGTCCGAGTGGATGAACTCAAGTGGATGTGAGGCTCGTGAATAGGAGACAAAATAAGATGACCTATGAATCTTGCATTGAGTGTAGGAGATGCATGAAAATTTGTAAGGCCACTAAAGATGGCGGGGTTAAGTTCAAACATAGTTGCATGCAAAGCCTAATACTTTTTATAGCTGTTCAAATGCCACTATTCCTGTCACTGTTGCCACCCGTTCTCTGTTACCCCTTCTCCTCCACCACCTCCACCTCCCCTACCTCTCTCCGCCTTCATGCCAGTGAAAATCTGCCTCTCCTCCCCCCTTTTGTCCTGACCCTTCTTCCCACTCCTCAATCAGTTCTCCAGAACCGTCCCCAAACGTCCATGGCCCTCTCGCTCATCTTGGTTACTCTAATAGCTCATCCCCCTGGATATGTGATCATGCTGCCATAACTCAACCAGCCCCTCATCTCTCACCTCATCCTCATTCCTATCCATCATCTCCTCTAGGACCGTCTCCCTTAATCCCACATTTCCTACCCCTTCCCATTCCTTCTTCATCCCCTTTTTCATCGTGCTCTCTGCCACCACCCCTCGTGGTCTCATCTTGGACATCCCTCCCCTCTCCTTTGTCTCCTCCCGCACCAGCTCCCGCAGCGTCCGTGCCATCGTTTGCACCCTCACTTGTACTTCTTTTGGTCTCCCTCCCCTCCTCTTCTTATACGTGTCCTTTTCGAACTCCATGCATCCACATGCATCTGTGCATGCTTTTACATATATGCCTCCATCTATTCATGTCCCTGCGTCCATGTGTACACTTGTACTCATTGCCTGCACCTGTGATCAAAACTGTCCTTGTGCTAGAATTTCTGCTTGTTTCCGTGCCTTTTGCCTCCACCTTCATAGCTCCTTGTGCCTGTGCCCATCCGGCCCCCACCACCGACCACGTTTGTACTTGTGATTACACCTACTCATGCACCTCCACACGACCCTCCACATGTGCCTGTGGTTAGGCCTTCCCTTGCATGTCCACTTGTATCCCCGTCTTCCGCTGCATCCATGCCTATACTCGCAGCGTCACGTGCACCTTTGCAGACGCCCGTACCTTCATTTATGGTCAGTCACCTTTGATACATACACTCTTCATACAATGTACATGTCAAATGTGAGCCTTTGGAAATTTCATGGTACCATAGTGGAATTTACGTTACAATGTACTTTATTACATATGTTCATACATATTAGCATGTATTTGTATGCCTTCACATGCGAAAGTTCTTTGAAGGCTTGTAATCAAAATGTAAAAACTCAACAAATCCATGCTTTCTTTTCCACAACTCCATTTACAGTTCCCTTACATAGGCGTACATTTGTTCTTCAACCTTGTTGTAAAGAATCAGAATGCCTAATCCTGGACGCAGAACTAGGTAGAGACACAATTGACATCGTGTTACTTCCGGGGTTAAGGTTTTTTTTTCTCTTTCTCAGGCTCCTCCTGGGTCCCGTGGTAGCAGGGTCCAACAGGTTCCCTTCTGTTATAGAGGGGGGTCTTTTATCCCCCACTCAAATCCCTCGCAAAACTTTTATCGGTCGTCATATGTGTGGTAACAATCGATATCGTTGATCATTGATCATCGATTGTCATAGATTGGCGGTCGACGATGTTTTCCCCAACATTTTCTCTCAAGACACCTTGTGTATTTTTCACGTGTCCGTCAGATACACTTACCATAGACACTACCCCAATACACTTCACCCTTTGGGGGGGGGGGGGGATCTCCGCCTCCCATGTTGTCCCCCTCCCCAAAGTGTAAAGTGTATTGGGGGAGTGTATATGGTAAGTGTATCTGATGGACACGTGAAAAATACACTAAGTGTATAGTACACTTTGTGTATTCAAGTAACGGTTGTGCAATGCACAACCCAGCTACACAACCCCAATGCACTCGTCGCTTCTCGAGGGGAGGGGGGGGGAGATACCGCCGACGAAGAAACACTACAACAATTGCAGAATTACGCTCGTTATAAGGCTTCTTTTATTTTGTATCCTATAGTTATGAAACTAAACACCCATTTTACAAGGATAACCAATCAGAAAGTATGAAGGCGTGTATATGTCTACTATATAGCTAAACAATTACATTACCTTCCCAAGGCACAAGTATCATATACATAGCTTTCCAAGTGAACGGAATATGACTACCTCTTTAGACATCTTCATGGAAATTTCCTTATAGTAGGTACCTAGTACACTAAATGTGCTGTGTATAAAAAGCCCTCAATTAACCATACCTCTGTGCCTTTCCCTGCACCCTTGCCTCCACCTTTGGAGACACCATCGCTTGTGCTGGCCCTATTTTTTTGGCATGTGCCTTCATACACACCCCTCCCCCCATGCCCAAATTTGGGCAAACCCTTGGATCTCTCCCTGTACTCCTATCAGGTTCTCCTCCATTGCCTTCATGCACGGCCCCGCGTGCAACCTCTATGAAAGTGGTTCCTACACCAGCCTCGTTGTCTATGTTAGTGGTTGTTCACGTGAATCGATCTCCCACGTGCCTTCCCACAGGTACATGTGGTTGGACTTCTACACTCATCCCCAGACCTGTCCCTACATGTGCCATTTCCCACTCCTCCCATCATGCCTCTGTCTACACCCGTTCCCTTCCTTGGTGGTTTTCTTGTCCCTCTGTTGTGCTCCTCCCTCTCCTTCCACTCTCTTCTCCCGGACACATTTCACCCGATTCACGCTCATGACCACCATTTCTTTCACCTTGAGTTTCACCATGCCTTGGATGCTTACACTAATCACCGCCTCGTGTGTGCCCCTATGATAGCTGCCCGTGCACTTGCTATTACACCGTCTTTGCCCACCTTTTCTCCCCTTCCTCTTGTTCAAAATATCTATACCCATCTTCTGCTGATACCCTCGTCCATCCTGATGAGGTTGCTTGACAGGCAGGTTCCATTGCCGAGTGTTAAGTCTCTCCTGTATGTATTTTCCCTCTTGTGTGGCCATAAGTGTGCAGGGCCTGCTGATGCAGAGAGTGGAGGCAACGCACCATGAGCGTACGCGCCACCACTGGACTGGTGACTCCTCTGCCTGCCCCACCCATGCTTGCCTCCCTCATGACAGCAGTGCCCCATAACTAACAAACTAGATCGCGTCTCGTTGCTATTTGAGTATTGCTCGTGCTGATGTGCCTAGATCTACATTAGTCCTACATGTGACGATGTTACTTCTGTTAGACCTAGATAGGTTATAAACTCCGAATTAAACAAGTGTGTGGATGTGTGGCTCGAGTGGCATTATGCCCTCGCATTTTATTGGGTGACGGGAGCCCCGCTCACCGACCGATGGGTGAGCTCGAATAGCAAGCTCACCCCATAGAACTCTCTCTCGCACTAGCTCGAAGCCATAGCGGACGTCCATGGCCGCTTACACTAACCCGGACCCTACATCCTTATTTCTCCACCGTTTGACCTGAAAACTGTAATGGAACGGACGGAATCCTTGGCCAACTAGGCCAAAACCGCGGTGCTTGAGGGTCTCCGACCCTCAAGCCATCCCGTCCGCCCGCCCACAGGCCAGGGACCCCGTGCGAGCCACGTCGGACCGGCCGCGCGCTACAAAAACAATCACATTCCATTCGTCTCTCTTCCCTTACCGAGCTCAGTGCACTTCATAATTCTTTCCATCTCATTTCATGATGATGCATTTCT
>SZWC01001397.1:158996-173922 GCA_023375785.1 Penium margaritaceum | reverse complement strand
TCCTCCGCCTTCCCCTCTTCCTCCATGCCATGCCATGCCATGCGATCCTATGCCATCCCATGCCATGCCACACCATGCCATGACACGCCATCCCATGCCATGCCATTCAATGTCATTGTCATGATGAGCCACGCACCAGGCCCACCAGGGCTTTGCGTCATTGCCCTCGGAGGAGACAGCTGCTGCGACGACAAATGCACCGCTGGCGAGCCCCTTGTCCCTTCTGCTACCCCTGAAGCCGCCACACCCCACCCACCTGACGTCCCCAAAGAAGTCTGCTGGTACTGCTGCAGCTGGTACTGCTCAAGCTGCAGCTGCTGCTGTTGCTGCTGGCGCAGCCGGTGATCTTGCTGGCGTGCAAGCTCAGCACTGCGATGCTGATCCTGTCCCCTGCTTCCTTCCTGCTCCACACCGCCCTCATCTTGAAACCGTTGCTGCCCCTGCTGCTGCTGCTGCTGCTGCTGCTGCTGCTGCTGCTGTTGCTGCTGCTGCTGCTGCTGCTCCTCCTCCTGCTGCTGTTGCTGCTGCTGCAGTTGCTGCTGGGCATGCTGGGGGTCGAGGCTTGCAAGGCTTAAACCCGAGGCCGACGCCCTCAGCCCACACCTGCCGTCCTCAGAGAAACGCTCTGAACCACCCCCACCATCTCCTGCCCCTTCTGCCCCTCCCCTGCGGCCCCCAGTGCCGCTGTCGCCCACTTCTCTGCCACCTCCTGCCTCCTCCATCCCCTGCATCCGGCCTAGCAACGCAAGCCCGCTGGACGGCTGCGCAGACGGGGCGGCCCCACCACCCACCTGCGGGACAAGCGACGCGGCGCACACACAGACGCAACAACGCAAGGCCATGCAAGATGGTGAGTTGGAGAGACGCAGCCGGACAGGATCGCCGGACATTTTCTCCCCCACGGTGTTTTCCAGCCAATCCCAAACGATGGATCACACCAGCACAGTCGGTCGGCGGAGACTTACAGGAGCGCAAGTGCCAAGACACTTGCGCTCGACACTGGGTTCACAGTCAACCCTCGGGCCCCAGAGGACCACCCACACGCTACGCTGCACACAAAAGACCACACTCCACGCCTGCCCCACTCCCACACCAAGCTGTGGCTAGCTTGCTTGCATTCTGCACAACAGACACGAGCAACCGACATCACGTGCGGCGCCCCCACTACAGCACGTTGTGCAACCTCCCCACAAACCCCCCCAGCCTTGGACAGCCTCTCCTCACTCCTCTCCACTCTCCCTCTATTCTCCAGCAGCTGCTTTGTCAGCTCATGCTGTGGCAGGTTCTGCCAAGAAGGCTCACTAAGCTGTCCCAGCAGCGCCTGCCGCAACGAGAGGCTCAGCTCTAGGTCCACAGCTACGCAGCCGTCCACAACGCTGCCAACTGTAACCACCGCAGTCAATGACTCCATCTGCTGCTGCCGCCACCACCAGCGCTGCTGCTGCAGTTGCTGCTGCTGCCACGACCGCCCTCCCTGCTGCTGCTACTGCTGCTATTGCTGCTGCTGGGGCTGGCCAGGGGCAGCACCAACAGCGTGAGCAGCACTAGCCAGGCAGCTTAAATGGCGACATCGTGCAAGGCACAAAGACTGACCCTTTCTCCTTCAACTCTCGATAACGAGTGTTGCACAGAGCCATTGTCACGCCCTCCACCACCCACCCCCTCTCGTGCGCCCTCCTCCTTGCCTCCACTCCCTCCCTGCCTCCCCAGCTCCCGCCCCTCCCGCGGTGCACTGTCGTGCGGCCTCCTGAACCCCTCCTCTCCTTGCTGCTCCCCTTCTCCCTGTGCAACGCCTCCTTCCGACGGCCCAGCCGACGCAGCTGCTGTGCCGCCACCACCACCACCACCAGCAGCAGTGGCAGTCTGCTGATGCGGCTGCAGCAGCAGGTTGGCCTTGGAAGGGCTGTCACCAAACAGCAGCCGGTCCAGGCTGGCGCACTGGCTGAGGCTGGGGATGAGCGACGAGAAGCTCCCTCCTCCGCTGCCTAGGGCTGCGGCGGCAGCAGCAGCCGCAGCCGCCGCCGCCGCGGCAGCAGCAGACCCGGCGCCCGCCGATGACCCGCCGCCTGCCCCCACCTGCTCCTTGAGAAACTCCTGGAACGCCCACTCAGACGGAATGCGCTGCATGCTGCGGTGGAACGAGCCTGTCCGCGGGATGGGCCTCTGGATCTCCGCACCCCCGCTGCCGCCACCGCCGCCGCTCCCGCCACCAGGCCCCATGCTACTGCCGCTGCCGTTGGCGGCGCCAGGGGGCAGATTCATGCCCATGCCCATACCCATGCCCATGCCAAGGCCCATGCCCATACCGACAGGTGGCATAGGGATGCCCATACCCATCCCAGGAGGCCCAGGCGCCATGCCCTGATGCCCGGCCAGGGCGCTGGTGGCTGCAGCGGCGGCGGCAGCGGCTGCTGCAGCCGCTGGATCGTTGGTGTGCTCGAGCTTCCAGAAGGTGCCAAGAATGTCGTCTACCGAAAACACCCTCTCCATGGTGAGTGGCTTGTGAAGGTGAGTGCCAACTGCTGGCAGGACCGGGGCACTGGTGTGTGCGTGTGCGTGTGCGTGTGCGTGTGCGTGTCCGAGTGCGGCGAGAGAGACGAGGACAGTCGAAACAGGTGTCCAAAGACCGTGGACCTCGTACGCCTGGGGATCCGTTTCCGCCGGCGCTTCGCGGAAATTGTCGCTGTTCTGTTGCGTTGGCTTGGAGCGCGCGGCGTGCGACCACA
Organism: Penium margaritaceum; assembly: GCA_023375785.1. Classification (NCBI taxonomy): domain Eukaryota; kingdom Viridiplantae; phylum Streptophyta; class Zygnematophyceae; order Desmidiales; family Peniaceae; genus Penium; species Penium margaritaceum. The sequence continues at coordinate 171,196 of SZWC01001397.1, read as the reverse complement.
ACACACAATGGCTCAAGCGATGAAGGAAGTCCGCGAGCATCCACGTGCCACAACACACAATGCTATCGACGTGCGATTGTTACCGGGGTCAGCTGGATCCGTGCCCTGCGCAAGGCACTGGCTTCACGCACGGCATCAGTGCCTGGGTGGCTCAGCGCAGATCACGGGCACCGCGCCGAGGCGGCAGAGCTCGGACGATTGCGGAAAGGCCGGAAACCAGGGCCAGTGCACAAAGTGCCTTGCAACGCCACGCTGCCAGCAGTCGCCCTCTGCTGTTGCGACAGCGGTGATGTATTGCTGTGGCTGCTGCCTTGGCTGTCCTTGAAGTGCTGGCTCTGCAGAAAGGTTTCGGTCGACGGGAGGACCGACTCTGGAACGGCATGCCGTATGCTGCGAGAGGACGCCTGGGACGGCGGCGTCGACTAGGCTGCCTGGACCCCATGGCCCATTTCCCCCCCCCCCCCCCCCCCCTGGGCCGAGCCGCCCGGCTTTGAAAGAAGAGGCTTGCACGAAGCTCAACACGGTTGATGGTGGAGTTCGAGATGTTTTAGAAAAGAAAGTCGGTAAAGAAGACAGCGCGCAACCTACGAACTAGGAATGACGCAACACAAACCGGCAACAAACTGACAGGAAACAAAACCTCTTTCACCAAATCGAGCCCCTTTATCGACCCGCACGGGGAAAGGGCTACAAGCGGCCCAGGTTTCGATTCGCTGACGCGTGCATGATGCGGTCAACCAAGCGTCGTGAATCGCACCAATGACCGGAGTGCCAGAGCACCTCCTACTCCCAAGTCGGCTCAATGCTTACCGCCAACCAGAAGGAGACGCCTCCACTAAGACCCCTTACAAACATGCCCCGCTTTCTTGCCTCACTAACCAGAACCTGACCCACAGGACGACGGCTCGATCTCCCGCTCGTTGAAGCCGTCGATCATCTGGACGGCGACCGGCAAGGCTCAGCTACAGGGTCGCGGAGGGCGTGCGAACACTGTCAGAGCTGACGCAGAATGTGGTGGTTATGGATAAGGTCGACGTGGATAGACGGCAGGTTTTGAGAAATTGAGGCACCAAAAGTCGTTAGGCTCAAGAAAAGACGAGCAAGCCAGGAACCGATTGTAGCCACGTATCGCATGCAATGCACCGTACATATCGACGCAATCACAACATGCTTGGAAATGTTCGAACCTGCCCTTTGTGACACTGTTTTATCCCCTTGTAATGACCAAAAGAACCGGAGGCCCCAAGTGCAGACCGATTGAATCCGGCCGCCCACATTCAAAAGCTAAATTGAAATGTGAAAATATATATAATTCTTCCACGAACAATATTTACAATATAAGAAACATAAAAAATGTGGTTCATTGATGGAAAAGTTACATAAACCAACAAAGGAATCGGATTCTAGTTTGAATTACTTGGTCGCATCTCATGATTCCTCAATGTTTAAAGTATGAATACAAAAGAAAACAAAAATCAACGATCATAATTTAATAATGGAATGGGGAAAATAACAGTAGATTGTATAGTCAATGGGGGTAAGGTAAAGCCAAACAATTCTACCATATGAAACAAACTGGAGGAGAGCGGATGAAAGCCTACAAAACATTATTCCCAGGATTTGTGTCTCCGACTAACACAATCCCCCAAACTTCACGTGTGATTACTCCTCTTCCTAAATTCGTAATCTATTGCGTTACTGATAATTCTGGATAGTCAACACACAAATACATCTTGTCGTTAACCACATGCACGTTACAACAAACAACTGAAATGAAAATTAACTTGTCGTTCAAGAATTCTCCATGCCCTTGAGCTTCTTGTTAAGTGATGCGGCCCACAAGATTTTGCAGCAGTGTCGTTACCTTGGCGGCATGTGATGGATACCATGTTGAGCACATCTTATGCCGACCAACATATTATCGTGGCACGTATAGTGGCCAGACATAAAACAGATAGAAAGACGAGTGCACAAACCCCTCATAGGGGATCTAGGTTTTGCTATAGTATGATGAAACTAGCGCGCGGCCGACGCCACGTAGATCGAGAGGGGGTCTTCAGCCTGTGCGTGGTTGGACGGGGTGTCTTGAGGGTTGGAGACTCTCGAGCACCGCGGTTTTGGCCTAGCCGGCCAAAAATTCCGTCTATTCTGCTGCACAAGGTGTCCTATGGCTCCGTAACTACTAGGTAACGGGTGTCAAGGAGTCGTGCTACTGGATCGTCTTGGTGGGTATGATTCGCTACTAGCGGTACATTTTCTGCTGGTTGTACTCGACTCCAAAGGACGGCAGTGAGACCCCACACGATCGCCTCACTTGGGCGGCCTTGTCTTGTTACGCGTCACACACACCTCAGTCACCTTTGTTTCGCATTTTTGGGTTACATAGTAACCTATTACAACCGGTTCGTGGCCAAAAGATGCTTCAAGAAAATCGTGATTGGTGGATCGGTCATTTTTCTGACATATCCACCAATCAGGGTGCAATAATCAGTCGGACTGTACGCCCCCCTACGTCCGCGGACGCCTAGGTGAGGTCGGTCCAGCAAAAAAAACATCACGCACATCGACCTAGATGTCCGGACAGACCCCGGATAGTACAGAATGACCAGTCCGACGCCAGGACAAAAGGGTTAGGACTGTACGTTTAGGCCCTCCAGTCCATTGGCGAGCGGAATTTAACATTCTTTTTTTTCCCTCTATGTCGCTCATCCTTGGCCTCGCCCTGTCCTGTTACACGGAACTGGTCGCCATGCAAAACTATTGAGACTCGTGAACCCGGCTTCAAACAGGGTCAGAATGCAATTGAAAGAAAAGAAATTCAACCACCGTCATGCAAGAAGGTAAATACATTAAATTCTGCCTATAAGAATATCTTATTATTTTTTATAACATAGGGAAGCATTCGAAATTCATCCAAATTTGTCAAAGATCATGAAGTTTATTATAGACGTGTGACACTAGCATGTTCACAATACAAGAACAAATCAATCTCATTTAAATTAATTAATCATCAGATAAAACCACATTCATAAAAAAAGAGAAGAAATGCCTTTTGAGGTTCTTGTTCAATATGTTGGTGAATTGTTAGACATAATACTTTGCTGTCAAGCGCATTCGTTCAATTTTTTGTTGTTTTTTTCTCGATTTTACATCCAAAAAAGCTGGAAAAATCTAGCGTAGCTTGATGTAAGTTAAGAAGAGTTTGCCCAAACCATACACAATGGACGAACAAAAAAATAGTTTGAACGAATGCGGGTGACAGTTTGGCAGTCCATTTGCAAACAGTTTTGGTTTCCATGGATGAAGTAATTTCTCATGGCAAACCTTCCACTATGTGGTCTAGATTGCAGGCAATTACTTAGCTTCTTAAGAGATACCAATATGAATACTTTTGCTCGGATGCAATGTAAGCCTATGCACGCTTTGTGTGCAACACCTGCCTCTTGTTTTGTAAGTCCTTTGCTTTCGTCGCGTACCTTCAACTATGGCTCTTTTTATTCCTTTTGTGGGATCACCCACTTCTCATGGATTTCTCTCTCCCCTTCTCTCATGGACAACTTGTACCGCAGTCACTCCTAGCCTTGTTACTGGTCTCCATGTCATGCCTTCTTGCATGGCAAGTTGTTGCCCATGACATAATGCAATCTGCATAAGTTTTGGGTGGCTCGAGATCCTCAGCTTCGAGACAACCCATGACATGAGATATTTTTACGGCCTTTCATCCATTTTACCATTGACCTACTTTGCGCTATCCACACCGGCTCAGGCCATATGCTTTTGGCGCAGGGAGTCCGTGTTCCCTGTTAAATAAAACCAATGGTGGGGCATGTTTCTGCTGGACATGCTCCATGTACCCGGCCTGGAGCTCATATGATTTCAATGATGACCCTAGGCAACTAGGACATGTGCTCGTGACATTTCCATTGTCTTTTTCGCAACCAGTAGTTGTGCTATTCATCGTGGTGTGTACTGCGGTGGTCTTAACTTCTGTGCTATTATGCCTCTGTTGCCTCTCTCATATCTTGTGCATACTACACCCACGATTTTCCCCATGCATAAATACACATTCTATCACTACTTGTGCCATGTTCACACTTCTACAAGTGAGCGCATGGCCCACACTCACCCTGGTTTTTATTTGTATGTATCCATTCCCCATAATCCATGTCATGCTAATGACCTTCACTGTATATATGGAAGAGTATGTCATTTGTCCTTTAGCACTTATGACTCTTGCACCATTTACCTTGTTCACCTCACTTCTCCTCATCTTGGGCACGCCGATGTCATGGACCCTCTCATGACTTCTTGGGGGATCTTTGTCGTTACGTTCCCAGCCTCGTTGATGTACCCTCCCACATGCGCATGGTAAGGAAACTCTTTCAAAACAGGGATGGCTGGTTTTTCTTAGATACGTAACTTAATTTGATGGATTTTTCATGTAAATACAAGCTCTACCTTGTCCGTTCTGCCCGTGGGTTCTTAGAACCCGCTGCGCATTTTCTTGAACCCGCTAGGTACACAGAGTACACCACTAAGGATGGTTCCCACGACCAAGTAGGATCGATGTGATGCCTACTGTGAGAGTGAAATCGAGTACCAGTGTGACTACCAATGTGCCCATGAATGTGAGCACCAATGTGAGTGCCCATATGAGTACTAATGTGATTACCTTTTACAGTACCAGTGTGAGTGCCAATACAAGTACCAATGTGATCACCTATGAGAGTACCAATGTGACTGCCAACGTGAGTACCAATGCGTGTACCAATGTGACTGTAAGAGTGAGTTTCAATGTGATTGCCAATGTAGGTTCGATTGTGATTGTCAATATGAGTACCAATCTACGTACCAGTGCGAGTACTAATTCGAGTCAATGCTAACTCAGGCCTAGTTCCAAACTCACGTTGGGCCTTTCTTTTGCCGGGAACCAGACAAGGGATGGTAGCTAGCCACTTTCTATAACCGGGTCAAAGTGCATAAGAGCCCTCCTGTGGGCAAACCTTGTGTGGCCTGTCACAGTTGGATCAGCGTAAATGTTTATAGGGGGTTAGATGCGGAGTTGCGACCGGTTGTGTAGAAACAGGCAACCTTTTTCAAGGATAACACATAGCTTCTCCTTGAGATCAAGAAGCTTAGACTGCCATCGTTAGCAACTCTAAAAAAATACGACATTGTTGCACCCCGTCCAAGCATCCCCATGACCAGGGAACTAGTCCAAAACCGTTCTCTCTTGGAACATGCATGTCATCCCAAGGCACCTCCAGTCATCCAACTTCTCTCCTGGATGATGCACAGTTCCTATGTGGATTTTCAAGATAATGTGTATAAGTAAAGTACAAGTAAAGCGCACAGCTATGGGCACACCCACAGCACCTGCCTTTGCCATTTTGTTTATGACCTATCTTGATTCAAAGGTGTTGTGTGAGTGTCAAGGTACACCTCTTCTACCTTGAGGATGCATTGATGATGGCCTCGTTATTCGGACAGGTGAACAAAACTCCCTCCTCCTCTTCCTCACCAACTTTGATTCCATAAAGAAGAACATCAAGTTGAAGTGGGACATCTCCGACTCCACCATCATCTTCCTCAACATCACTCTCTTTGGAGGTGAAAGGTTCTTAATTTCGGGGTTTTTTTCATGGCATGACACTCCAAAAAGCTATAAACATGTATCTATGCCTTCCGTTTTCTCAGTTACCACCCAAGGAGCTGTTTGAGAGCATTGATTATCTGTGAGCTTTTATGACATTTGCTAAGCACATCGTCTATAACAAAGTTCATATCACTTTAGAAAACGTTTTGGGCTCGACTACGAACTTGAGGCTACCCTCGAAGATTTGTTGTCAATCATTTCTCTTAGGGTTTGGCATGGCCAATGCAAGGCTCAAAATCCTGAGCTAACATGCGAAGCTCAATCCCATTTGAAGGCATTAACTGAACAAGAGACGCCCCTTGTCCCGAAAGTTATCTTAAAGCCAGAGTTAGAGAGTTTACGACTTGTGCGCCATCTCCAGGTTATTACAGAATGCAAACAAGGATATAATTCAAAAGTGTTCTCGCGTTGTGCTATTTTGGCATGGGGATTGCCTAGAAAACTAGGCACCCACGTTGCGTTCTCCAGGTTACAAGTTTAACCACCAGACTACTAATGAGATGCGTAGAACCTCAACCTGCCAATGACTCATATTGATGCAGTCTGTTGCGTTGCTTTGTACCATTTCCTGCTGTCTTAACGGTAGTCCCTAGGTAGAATTTGTATGGTACTAATGAATGCCTATTTGGCCGAAACCAGTATGTCCCTACTACTTTCTTCTCCTACTGCCACCGGTCCATTTCTCCTCCTTTGATTTTTTTCTACCTCGCTACTCTGAGATGCCTTTGCCCAGAGGAAGCGTGTGCAAAAAAATAAAGGAAGCACAGAGTCCAAGAAAAAGGCAAACAACTGGTCCATTATTGAAAAAAAAACATTTTAGTGGCATGCTAACTCCTTCCACGTTTCCCGCACTAGTGAGAAAAACCCAAGTGTATTCCCTCTCATCCTCTTATAATCAAATATATGAAGCTACCCAAATCAATGTGGGTAGGCTGTTTCCAATCTTTCATCAAAACTGATCCAATCATCCTATCCCCTGGCCCCTTAGCCCGTGAAATCCTCAATCCGAGTCCCAATACGAGTGCCAATGTGAGTACCAATGTGAGTACCTTGTGAATACCAATGTGATGACCAATGTGATTATCAATGCGAGTAGCGGGGTGATATGCAATATGAGTATCAAAGTGCGTAACAACACACATACAAATGTGAGTGCCAATGTGAGTACCAATGTGAGTACCAGTGTCAATACAAATTTAAGGAAAATGCAAGCATCAATGTGAGTACCAAGGTAAGTGCCAATGTATGTACCAGTAGAAGAACCCATGTGAGTACCTGCGTGATTACCAATGTGATTGCCAATGTGCATAGTAATGTGGGTACCAACATGAGTGTAGATGTGAGCATCTACATGATTACCATTATAGGTACCAATAAGGGTACCAATGTCATCACCAATGCGAGTATCAGTGTGAGGACCAATGTGAGTGCCAATGGGAGTAACAATGTGAACACTTCTATAGGTATCAACATGAGTACCAATGCAAGGACCAATGGGAGTGCCAACATGAGTATCAATGTGAACATCAATGTCAGTGCTGATGTGATGACCAGTGTGTGAATTAGTGTGAGTATCCAATATGAATGTGAATCTGGGTAACAGTTTGAGCATAGGTGTCAGTGTCAATGAGTATCAATGTAAATACCAATCTGAGTACCAATGGTTTAGGATTTAGAATACCAACAGGAGTGTCAATATGAGTACCAAAATGGAAATCGATGTGAGTACCAATTTCAGGACCAGTCCGACAGGGGATGTGAGTACCAATGTGATTACGATATTGAGTACCAATGGGAGTATCAATGTGAGTACCAATACGAGAAGTAATGTGAGTAAAAGTGTGAGTAAAAATGTATGTACAAACATTGGTGGAAATGCGAGTACCAGTGTGATTCCTGATGATAATACTAATGTGTATACAGACGTGAGTACCAATTTGAGTATCCATGTGATTATCAGCGTGGCAATAAACGCAAGTGGCAGGGTAAGTACCAACGCACGTATTAATGTGAATATCAACCCGAGTTCAAATGTGAGTATCAATGTGTACCAATATGATGAATATTGCAAATTCCAGTGTGACTACCAGTGTGAGTACCAATGTGAGTGCCAATGTGAGGACCAACGTGGGGGCAAACATGAGGACCAATGTGATTAACAATGTGAGAGCCAATGTAAGTACCAGTGTTAATAGCATGTTGAGTGCCATTGTGAGTACCAATGCGAGTACCGATGTTAGTACCAATGTAAGTATCATTGCGAGTATCAATGCGAGTACAAATGTAAATGAATATGCGAGTGTCAATGAGATTTCCAATGCCAGTACCAATGTGGATACTTATGTGCATACCAGTGTGATGACCAATGTGAGTGCCAATATGAGTACCAATGTGATTACCTATTAAAGCACCAATGTGAGTTCCAATTTGAGCAGCAATGTGCATACCAATATGATTACAGATGTGAGTACCAATGTGAGTGCTAATACTAGTAACAACTTGAGTTCCGATGTGATTACCAAAGTAGGTTTGCACGTGAGTGCCAGAGTGATTACCAATGTAAGTACCAATGTACGTACCTGTGTGAGTACCAGTGTAAGTACTAGTGTGAGTGCCAATCCGAGTCTATATGTTTTTACCAAGACATGTACATATGCGAGTAAGAGATACTTCGTGTTGTGTGGAGTTGTAAAAAGCTGAAAGGAGCTGCAAAGAGTTTCAAGGAATTTTACGGAGCTCTACTAAGTTGTACAGAGTTGAATGGATTTGCACACATGTGAACAAAGTTGTGCCAAAACATGCAATGTTGTACATATTTCCGTTGACTTGTGAGGAGTTGTATGGATTTGTACAGACTAATGCATACATTTAGGGAGTTGTCCAAATTGTACGGAGTTGTACAAGATTGTACGGTGTTGAAAGGAATTTTACAGAGTTGTATATAGTTGTACAGAGTTGTACAGAGTGTCAAGGATCTATACGGAGATATATGACCACACATAGAGTTTTATGAGATGACAAGGAAATGCAAGGGATCGTAAGAGGATTAAAGGAGCTGTAAAAAATCACAAGGGACAGTACGGAGTGTTTTGAAATTGTACATACTCGTATAAAGTTATATGGAGTTGTACATAGCCATACTCAGTTCTACAGATTCGTACAGAGTTGTACTATGTTGCACAGAGTTTTTACAGATCATGTTTTACAGATCGGTGCGGAGTTGTACAGAGTTGTGCAAAATTGTATGAAGCTAAACAAAATTGTACGAGGCTAAATGGATATGTGCGGATTTGTACAGAGACGTACATAGTTGTACATAATTGTATGGAGTTGTACGTAACTGTATGGATTTGTATGGAGTTGTCAGGAGTTGTACAGAGTTTTAAGGAGTTTTATGGAGTTGTACGGAGTTGTGCGGGGTTGTACATAGGTTCACAGAGTTGTGCCTTATCATGTCGAACTGTACCGAAGTCGAATGAGCTCTACGTCATTGTACGGAGTTGAATGCATTTGTACAAGCTTGTCTGTTTTATGTAGTTTTGTGGCATTGTACTAGATCATAAAGAATTGTAGAGGATTCCACAAAGCTCTACAGAGTTGTACGGGTTTTTTGTGGAGATGTTCAGATTTACACGGAGTTGTACGGAGTACTATGGAGCTGTACGAAGTTGTATGGACTTGTGCATAATTGTATGGATTTTTACATAGTTGAACGTAGTTTTACAGATGTGTACAGTGTTCCACGGAGTTTTATCAAGTTGTACAAAGTTCTACATAGGTTTACAAAGCTGTAAGGAGTTGTGTGGAGATGCTAAAAATGATACAGATTTGTATGGAGTTCTACACCGCTGAATGGAGTTGTACAAATCTGTACAGAGTTGTTCATGCCTGAACTGAATTCTTGAAAAATGTACGGATTTTTACAGAGTTTAACAAATGAATGTGGAGTTTTATGGACCTGAATGGAATTTGACAAAGTTGTATGGAGTTGTACGAATTTGACAAAGTTGTATGGAGTTACACTGAGTTGGAACGAGTTGTACAATCTTGTACAACTCCGTGCAACTCCATCCAATTCCATACAAATTGTAAAACACTATATTATGATTTAAATAATTGTGCAACCTTGGAAGAATGCATATAACCATGCAAAGCTCCGTACATATCCGTAAAACTCTTCAGCAATCTGTCTATCTTCACATCATTCCGTTTAACATTGAACTAATAATTGCAAATCCGTACATCTCCTGAAAAATCTGAACAACTCACTACAAATATCTACACACCCACACAACTCCATCAACCTCCAAACAAACCCGTACATCTCTTTACGGCTTTGTACAACTTTGTTCAACTCCACACAACCTTGAAAACCTCAGTTCGAATCCGTACAACTCTACACGTCTCCGTACAAATTTGTAACTCCATAAAACTTCATACAAATCTCTAAATATCCACTCAACCCTCTTCAACTCCATATGATTATGTACAACTCGGTTCCACTTTGTACAACTCTAGAAATGTTTGTAGAACTCCTTACAACACCGTATGTCTTCGTACAATTCTAAACAAATTTGTACAACTCCGTAAAATACTATGCAAGTTTTACAACTCCATAAACATCTATTCAAATACCCACAAGTCTGCACATTGTAGGACAACTCCATACAAGCACATACAATACTCTACAACACTAGACAGCTCCATACAACCCTCAACAACTCTGCACAGCTCTATACAGCTCCGTAGGTCTACATATAGATTCGTGGTGCCTCACACAACTCCATATTAATTCACATAGTTAAGAAAAACTCTGTAAAACTCAAAACAACTTTGTACAACTCCGTTCCACTCCGTACAACTCCACACCACTCCGTAAAAGCTTTAAGACTCCAAATAACTCCAAAGAACTATATATAACCCCTTACAACTCCTTGCAATAATGTAAAACTCCATATAGCTATTTATGACTCCGTAGTTATCCAAAAAAAAATTACACATTCCTATAAAACCGAGTGCAATCCCGTACTACTCGATAAACCTACCTACAACTCTGTACAACTCCGTATCGCTCTCTACAACCCCTTTTAGCTCCATTAAACTCCACACAATTTTGTAATGATCCATACAACCTTTTACAACTATGTGCACCCTTGTATACCCTGTATACCTGTGTACAGCTCCACAACTTTGTATGTTTCAGTACAACTCAGAATTTCTCCTTAAAACTCTGTAAAAGTCCGATAACTCTGAAACAATCTGTACACCTCTGTACAAGATTGAAAAGCTCCATACAGCTCAACCCGAGTGTGTAAAACTCCGTGGAAATATGTAGAACACCATAGCACATTGTGCAACTCTCCAGAACTCCATACTGCACCATACAACTCCTTACAACTTCGCATAGCTTTGTAAAATTCCGTACATCTATGTTCAACTTTGTGCAAATCCGTACAACTCCGTACATATCCATATAACTCTACATCTAGGTACAATTGTGTATAACTCTGTCTATTTCCATGCTGCTCCATGCTACGACTTTGTACAAATCAGGACATGGCTGAACGACTATGTACAACTTAGTACAAGTCTGTACACCACTGGATAACACCAGAAAACTCCATACAATTGTGTACATTTTTGTACAGCTACGTAAAACTCTGTGGAGCTCTGTACAAAACCATGTAACTCAATCAATCTCTGTAAAACTCTGTACAACTCTGTACCATCCCGTATAGCTCTGCACAACTCTCTACAACTATTTAAAACTCCTTATAGCCCAATACAACACTGTAAAACTCCATAAATCGTTATATAGTTGTGTACAACGTTGCACAACTATGTAAAACCATGTACAGAATTACCCAACAAAAATACAACTCCGCAATACTCCATCCTTCTCTGTACACTTCCAGAAAATTCCATAAAACTTTGTACAAGACCGTACATCTCTATACACTCTTGTGCAACTCCGTTCAAGTGCGTACAGTTTCGTATTTTCCCGTACAACTATGTATAATTATGTTCAATCCCTTAGAACTACGTACAACTATGTGCAACTACAAAAAAACTATGTACAACCTGTACAAACCCGTACAACTCTGTACAACTCCATATAACTCTATAAAACTCCGTATAGCTATACAAAAGTTTGTCACTTCCGTATTATTCTCGTGCAACTCCACAAAATCAGTGTACAACTGCATAAAACCCTTCCAACCCCAAAAAACTATGTAGAACAACATTCAGCTTGGTACAACTCTGTTTAACTCCGTAAAACTCCTTATAACTTCCTAAAATTCCATAAATTCCACACTTATCCCATACACGTTTCCCTCCTCCCCCCCCCCTCCCTCCCCTCCCTATGAGTGATCACTCACAGCAAGGAAGACATCCAATAACACAATACACATGCGTATGAATATGATACACTTACCACCCAAAAAGTGATACACTACCCCATACACTTGCCCCATACACTTTTCCCTCCTCCCTCCCCTTCCTATGAGTATTCACTCACACCAAGGGAGACATCCAACTACAA
>SZWC01001397.1:118725-138069 GCA_023375785.1 Penium margaritaceum | reverse complement strand
GGGGGGGGGAGGGACATGTCACAGCTCTGAAACGACATTGTGCTCCCCAAGCAAGGGGAGAAGTTGGACTTGCAGGGGTGACGGAGGGTTCAGGGGTGAGGGTGAGTGCAGGGGTGAGGGTGAGTGCAGGGGTCAGGGTGAGTGCAGGGGAGAGGGTGAGTGCAGGGGTGAGGGTGAGTGCAAGGGTGAGGGTGAGTGCAGGGTAATGGGAGCCCCCGTGAACCATGTGCGGCGAGGGGAAGCTCGTGGAAGCCGCACGCGTCGAGCTAGCGTGGATGTGAGCGCGTTGGCACTGTCGAACCGCACCACGAGGTCCCGCATTGGCATCCTTGTCCACGTCAGCCCTAAGTGCCAGACGCTAGGACAACTAATCGGTACATTGACATACTCGGCTCTCAAGAGCGGGCGACCACGACACAGACCACCCACGAGACCGCGGGAGCTCTGGGTTACTTCGCCGAGGCTATGGCGGCAACCAGCAAGCCAGGTTTGCCTTGCCAGTAGCCAAGGCCAGAGGCGCACCTACCTGGGGTGTCCAGGCCGAGGGGCAGTGGGCCCAGCCTGCTGCTGCTGAACCCAACGCCGCCGCTGCAGCTGCTGCCGCAGCTGCTGATGCTCAAGAGGCGGGACGGCTGCGCCGGAAGGACAGAGAGCCGCTTGCGGCCGCCGTTACGTGTGTCTACTGGCGCAGAGTGCGCCTCGCACAGTCGCAAGCACCGCACGGGGTCGACCGACACAGCCATGTGCAGCAGAACTGGCAGGGGAGAAGATGTATGGCGATGAAATGAGGGTGAGGCGTGGAGGAACAGTTTTTCAGTACATCGGCCAGGATTGGCGTGACTGTATTTGCCGCCTGAGAAATGTGACTTGACTAGGCGCAGGAATTCGTCTTCTTGAGGTGGAAGGTACCCCGGAGAGAAATGTGCAGGAAGCTCCCCCGGAGCAGAATGCACGCTCCAACATCCGGTGGTACAGCTGCGACTGTGGCTCTGAATCCACATTGCTGTCTGTTTACACCTTGAGTCCGGCTCTTCGGTTAGAACGCTAGAGGCACCGATATCGATGTGTCCGCGAGCGACGAAAAAGGCACGCCCGTGAAAGCGCGTCACTGCCACCTACGTGGATACACTCTCACGCCGCGATCCACGTGCAGCTAGTGAAAGTGACGTGGATTTTCCGCCACAAAGGACGGGGACTTGAAGAATCTCGAAAGCGCAGCTGACCTGTACAGCACTCCAGCTAAGGCGACACCCAGCGAACACCGGCAACCACAGGTTTCCCCAGTAAGACGGTCACTCAGTACGACACGGAACTTTCTACAAGGGAAAATTCGCAGGTAGCTCCTATTTTAGGCAAATCAATCCACCTTATACGGTTCTTGGGCACTTTAACCTAAGGGCCCCGTTTGGTCCTGCGGCTCGACTAGACGGCCCTTTTCGCTCGTTTTCCAACTGCGGGGTCCAGACGGCCGATCTCATCATAAATCTAGCCCTGCTGTCCAATCTCAGCGACGAAGGAACCCTTCCCCTATTTCCTACGTGTCAAAGTAGCACCACGTTGCAAGCGAATCTCATGCGAGGACCAAAAAGAAAAAGCAAAAGACCTATCGTTATTCTCATGTTCACCAGATTCATGCACCAATGTTTCATGATTTCGAGGCACAAATGGCTCAAAACGTGGTTTGGGGGTAAATGACCTACGTATATTTGAGTCTTTTTAGATATAAAAATTCTGCATTTAATGTTGAAACTTTCATAATGCAATCCAAAGTTATGCCGATGGGAAGTGCCAACATAATTGCTTCATAAACAATTAGTCGTCAACCGGTAGCCAGTCCGGCAATTTCGAAGCGCGAGGATAATCCAGTAGGCCCTCAGGTCGGTCGCCTCCCAAATACGGGCCTCGGCGCTGATGCCTACAGATTGCGATTCGTCTTGTTGGGATTCAAGAAGAACCAAGGCCCCTGGTTCAATTTATCCATGATTCTTCCTTCACCTGCATTTCCAAATTATCTGCTAACTCACCCCTTCTTCAGGATGTATTATTAAAGAAATCAGATGTATGATCGTCTCCAATATTACAAGAGCATTAGTGGGAGCCACCACCACAACCATGACTCTGGGAGGGTCCATCATGCACACGTAAGTGATAGGAGCAACACCTCTACCTCAACAATCGTGGTAGGAATGGCTATAGCAATGGCAATAGTTGTGGTAAAATTGACGAGGGTGGAGACGAGGTTGAAGAGGTTGGCAAGGCTGTCGGAATGGCCGACACAGTCTGCTAGGCCAGTCGCGAGCCCGGCGAGGCCGGTCAGATCAGTGATGAGGCATGTGAGGCCGTAAGGCCGACGACCGACAACAGGGCCTTCGGTAAGGCCGGCTAGGGCCGGCCGGAGCCTGCGAGGGTCGGCAACAGCCGGTGGTTTGTAGTTGCTTTGGGGAAATACCCTACTGCCACATGATTTCGTTGTCAAAAATAATTTTAGGGTTGTGCAAAGTGTTCCTTGCCACATTTATGTATCATTTAGCACTTCAATTCAACGAAATTGGGTTCAAGTGTAACCTTGTTTTCGTTGCCACCAGTAGTCGTGGGGATAAATCGCCACGTGTGCACTCTCACTTTGCTCGTTCAAATTGGCGGACGTTTAAAATCTTGTCATTCAAACGTGCGCGCTTGGAAAGCACAGGTGTCGACGTGCACAAAAGTAATCGTTGGCTCGATCACTAGTGGTTCGTTGTCGGTCGAGCCGCTGGCGAGTCGACATACCCCCCCTCGTTACAAGTTGTACTCTATGCAACAGTCAAGCTGTTCACTTGACCTCAAGCCACCATGTCACTCACCAACTTCTTCTCACGCGTCTCCCACGATGAGCATAAGGAGAACGTCGCACGTGCACTTGCGGTCCAAAGCCCGTTGCGAAACCACGCCGGTGGTCCAGGCCGTCCGCGCAAGACTGTGGTGCTTTCACCGTTCGTGACACCATCCGTTGCCATAGTACACGTCGCCACCGAGAAGTCAACGGAGCTCGTGTCGGTTGACACGTCCATCCATGAGAGGCTCTCTTGCAAGAGAGCCCGCGTTGTCCTCTCCGAAAACGAAGAGGATGACCCCGTTCGCAACGTGGAGCCCATCCGCGCCGCCGAAGATGAGGCCGAGGATGTGCACGCGGCCCTCCTGGATGACATCAACGCCGTCGTGGTTGCGATGGTTTTCACGGTGGACCGCCACGAAGCAGTCAAGGCGGAAAAGAGGATCATGGTTGCGCTCCTTGAGGAACTAGAGAAAGAGTAAGAAGAAATCAAATGATCAGGACCATTCGCAGAAGGAGAAGCAGACTCAGTAGCATCTCCACCCCTCGTCCTCATCAGACCCCTCACGTCATCATCGATGTCATTGACATCCAGCACCTCCAAACATGGATCCGACATGGACTGGTTTGGACTCGGTCATGTCCCCACCATCCACGTAGTAGTGCAGCGTCGTGATGGCTCCATCCATGGTACCATCGCCTACATGCGTCGTGTGTACCGTACCCCCAACAGCATCTCCATCTATGATAGGCTAGCGTATAACACTGTCAAAGGTTGGTATGAGCCGCGCATGATGAGGCTCAAGGCACACTACGGTCGTGCGCGTGTGGCGGGTGGTGACAAGCCGAAAGAGGTTGTTGCGCTGACAACCCCGTGGGTGCTCGGAAGTCGTGGAAGGAAGTCTTACTTCTACGACCATCCCGCGCTCAAGGGGGAAGTCCTACGTGCACTGGAGGGCATGCAGGAGAAGGGTGTGCCACTTTGCACCACAACAATCAAGGACAAGGTGCATGCCATCATGTCGGAACCCGGGGTCGAGGAGCTTTGCGAGAAGCCGAGGTCCGAGATTTTCTCTCGTAGCTGATGCAGGAAGTTTGTGAGCGATGAACTACAGTGGTCATGGCGTTGCGGGACCACAGCTTTGCAAAAGCTGCCACCGGACTAGGAGCTCCGTGCGCTCTCCATGCATCGGCCTGGCGCCTTCTACATCGGGCTATACAAAATTCCTTCCTACCTTGTTGTCAACGCAGACCACACAGGAGTGCACCTGGTGCCAGCGTCGCGATACACGTATGCACAAAAGGGCAGTGAGGAGGTCAGGGTCTGCGGCAAAGAAGGTTTTACGCCATTACATCGAGGGCATCTTGTCCATCTACACTTACTACCAACATTAGGTTCCGAAGACTTCTACACTTATTGCCCCTTCCACTCTTGGGAAGGGGCAATAAAAGAATGAAAAGATGTATGCATGTTTTCATCTTATTTCTTGGCAGTGCTCTATTAAAAAGGAAAACTCTTCATATTCTTAACAACACTTGACTTCCTGATGGAGTGTCTCATACCTGTCACTCACAACCACTTTCATATGCATCGCTCGTTTTGAACACTCAAAACCTCAATTATGCCTTATCCTTTTTTCGGGACTCATGTATGTGGTCTACGGTTCATAATTTTTTCACCAAATTACACTTCTACTTCAACATCACTCAACGGTTCCGCTTTCCTACATCACGTTCTGCTCCGTAACTTGTATTTTTTCACCATGTACGTTGCACTATGCATAACGCGTTGTACCCTAGTGCCTTTCATAAAATTACAGACGTCATGGCAATGATGGTGAATGGGATAAGCAGAATTAGTGACAAACAACAATAACCGGCAAAGACTTCAATGATAGAGGGATACAGGCATGCATTGAAAACTATTTCAATAGCAATGGCAATAAACACGTAGGAAAGCTAAAAAATGACACTGGAAAGAAGACTTCAACACCCAACCATGTAACACATCCACCGGGCTCGACAAAATCCTCTCTGCCACCACTACTGGTCGAGATGACACAAAGGAAAGACGAGAAGCAAGAGCCAACAAGCACGAATTGACAAAGATTTGTACCAGAGTTTGTTAGAATTTAGCAGCTTCAGCAATCATCTACTCCAACAACTCAACGTTATGACAAAGGCATTTCGAAACTTGCAAGTGGGGAAGTAGTAATCATCAATAGAAATACCCAAACATTGAGTGAACCCCACATTTACCCCTCCCCCGTCAAAACATTCTTTCTTGATTTTTTTGATACAACAACATAGAAAGGGATGATGATGCAGATGTAGCTCACACTTGTAAAGGCATACTTCACGAGGTCCAAGGGTCAAAGAATTTGATGTTCTGACCTCATTTTCACATGACACAACTTTAAGTCCGTGGTCCGATCTAAAGGACATCAATTGGTAGTAAGAGACAAGTAAGATCATATTAATAGCTCATGGGAGTGGTCTTATATCATCAATTGGGCTTACATCCTCTTGAGTGGATCAACTGAATGTAGCAAGATTTCTTGACTCCATCAAAGGGTGGGAACGACCTCATGCATGTTCATACTGATTTCGTTCGAAAGCTGTACAAAATGTTTTATGGCACAAGCTCCACTCACTTTGTTAGTAGTGGTGTTTGGTGCACTACATGAGTCATTCTATTAAGATCATCACTAGTAGTGACATTGAAAACTACTTAAAATGCAATAACAGCATCAAACACGAAATCCAATGAGCAATTGCAATCATTGGCATCCATGAAAAATCTACACAAATGTTTACAACTTGTCAAATTGAGACTGTCCACAATGAGCACTATTGTGCTTGAATTGTGGTAACAAAGATTCCCAAACACAAGGAACCTACATTCAATTGGAGATTTATACCATCAATATGAGAGACAAATAGTCGTGTTGAACTTGTAAACGAGCGAGCCACATCGTAAGCAATTTCCAATAGGTATAACCACAGACCCAAGGGATAGGACCGCCATAGAAAGGATAAAAGGATTTGTGATTTGGACGAAGATATGAATAAATGGTGAAGCTTTTCTAGTCAAACGGTACTGCCAAGTGATCGCCTATCCGAATGGTTTACAATGCCACATACAAGGTTTCCCGCGACACATTTTTACGTTGGAAACAAGGACAAACTAATGGACAGATTTATACTTGTAAAATGAATACATTGTAAAGGTTACAAAAGAGTACAAACATTACTCAATGGGAGAGCCTCGTGGTTTGGTATGAAAATTAAATGTTTTGAGGATGGATTTGGAGACTAAACCATCATTTTTTTAAGAAAGAAGTATCGATATGTAGTTGAACATATGTTCACATTTAGGACCACATTGAATGTAAATTGAAGAGCTATTGGATGTAGTTTTACGGAGGCCATGTCCCATGAGCAACAAGGAGGCATCCTTGAAGTAGATTTCCCCTACACGACAACCCGCAAGTGAAAGAGACTAGTGGAGAAGTCTTGCCTTTGATCCATCGATTAATTTCATAATGGCAGTAACACGAAGCAATAGAGGAAGTTTTAGCATTTGCAATCCGAAAATGCACAGAGCTGATCACTTTGGATGTGGTCAAGAAATACATAGGACAAGGAGCTCACACATGGCTAGTCTACATGGATCCTTGCAAAGAATGCAAAATTGTGGCAGCGAACGTTGAGGTTCTCAGCGACACCGAAAGAGTTTGTCCCATTCATTGAGGGGTATTTTCCATCGAACTGTCCCAAAGTTAACCTCCCTGGAAGACCATCAATCAATTTATTGGCCTGAAGCTGGGTAGCAAACGAAGTCCAAGGGGACCTATCCAATGAGCTATCATAAGTCTATAGAGCTTAAGCACTAGTGAGACAAGAAGTTGCAGGAGACAGCTCATCCATCAATGTCACCTTACATAAGAATCGTACCTTTGACAAAGATGAACATAAATGAAATGCAAATGTGTATGGACTTTTGAGTGTTGACGAGACGTATCACCAAGAACCACTACCCTCTCCTCAGAAAATGCATGGTTCTTTTTTTAACTCCGATGGATGCTAAGTCTTCACTTAAGAAAACAATGGAATCTTCATCATTACACCCATTTATATGATAAAGACGTTTGGATGATGGTACTTTTACTTTTTACAGGAACTTTGAGTTCACAATTATGTTTTTCAAAGTCACAAACGTGCCTACGCCATTCTTAGTAGACATGAAAAACATGTTTAAGAAAATTCTCAATTATTTTGTCAGTGTATCTTCATAATATCTCAGTGTAGTAATACAATGAGGAGGAGTATATTGAATGACTCCAAAACATTGCTCAATTTTACAAGGAGAGACATGATGCAAGTAATTCTAATAGTAGAAATCTTTTTATTATTAGATCAATTTGTGTGACGTAATATAACCACCATACTAGCCTTATGTTTTGACAATTTTGATGGAGGTCTACTTCATGGCCAAAGACGTTTTCCAATCGAGCACCTTGTGTCCTTTCCCTAAAAAACAACAGTGATGGAGGACAACCTGCCATGAAAATGTCATGAAAACTTTACTTGCCAAAGCTAAACTGCCTTTAGTGATCACCATGCCCGAAAAACCATGGATATCCAGCCAACTATGAACCATCAACGACCATAATTGACAGACAAGATTGCGACTTTACAAATTGACCAAGACCCATACACTAATAAACCGTCGGTAGAGATATAAGTACAACACAAAAAGACCAAGTTATGTTTTCATGTTCCACATTAATGATAGTGATTCACTTGCTAGATTTTTGTACATCTCATGGAAGAGCTACCCTTTTCCCGTAGTTATTTGCAAACAAACTAATTACCCAACCGTTTGACCCTGGGACATAATTAGGTCCTCTCTTGTTCACATGTGTGCGGAATTTTGGAGGGGTATTTATGAAGTAAGGTGCTCATTATTCCATCGGTCTTCGGTTCAAAAACATTGCAACCACATTGACCACTGATCCAATTCAAGAACCACAACAAGGGTGTGGGAGATGGTCGATGAAGGGGATGGATGGTATTGAAATGTAAATTTGAATCCAACATTCAAGTTTGAGAGCTCAAGTCTCACCGGCGAGGGCAGGAGTCGAAGCGACAACATGTTCACAAAAAACTGAAAATCATGTATTTTATTTCACATGTGCGAAGTACATGTCCTCGTACTCCTTCAAGGGGATGGAATCTGACCAAAGTCACTTGAGTCGTCCCCTCCTCCGAGCACATCATAATATGTGGATAATGTATGAGAGATTGTTTGTGGATTGATATAGGAGAATTATGCAGGTGTTCTAAGTGGATAAATATTTAAAGGAATGTGTTATCTTGCACAAAAATTCCCAATGCGTGTCATATACATACATGTCTTAACATACTCTTCAACCAGCGCAGGAAGCCAATGATAACCATAACTCTGAAGTGCTTCAATTGTAGCTTCATGGGAGATTGGAGCAAGTGCAAGACATAGGGGAAGACCGCCATCAAGGGAGACATCCCTGTACGTGAAGGTCATCGTTTGCCTCAAAGCATCCCAAGGCATCAAAGTGCCAGGGTGTGTATCGAGGCAAAGCTGGCTTTGCTACATTTCAAGGATGCGTTTCTCCTCAGTCCAAGGATCCATAGGCTCCTTCTCCACTTCATTGACCATGTCGGTCTGCCAACATCGCGATGAATCCAACAATCAGTGTTTGTTGCCAGTACAGATTTCAACATGCTAGTAGCAACTGCTTGATTTCCTCCTGTATAGTATTCTTTCGGCATTACCATCGCTTTATCCCAACTTTCTGCTCCAAAAGATCGTCTATCGCCTACATGCACAAACTGGTTGGCTCCCTTGATATGGAGTTCGCTAGATCAACCAACCTTTTCCCCATGTTACAAGTGGTGCCAAGAGTGATAGCCACCACTCTTGTCCTTGCCACTACAATGACTGTTGTTCTTGCTACACAACTGTTTTTTTTCACCACCATAGCTGTTTTTGCCTCCGTTGTTACGTGATATCCACAACCAAATTTTGAGTACTATTATTGTTGTACATGTTTTTCAATCGTTGTTTTCAATGCTCTTATTTCTACTGATGCTACTAATACTCTTATAGCTTATGCTAGCACCCTCTCGAAGCTAACATCAAAGGCAAGCATTAGATGTAGCTCACGTTTTTGGGCCTGAGATGCTATCACTGAGAGCTTTTTTTCATAGGCAGCATGCATGGGTCGCACAGGAACTGTCGTTGGCCCTTGTTGGCTTTGTTGCTAGCTTCGCTTGTGTTACTGGTCTCACATGCCTTGCTGACCTCACTGCTATCCGTGCTGGTCTTGCAAGCCCCAACGCCAGCCATGCTACCCTAGACACTAGTCTCGCTGGCCTTGTCAGCCTCTTTGGATCCATTGTCTGTCCCGTCACTCGTGTTGCAGGCCTCATTGGAGGTAGCACAACCGTTGTTATAGTTGTTGCCACCGATGCTACTACTATTACTACTATTACTTCTGCATTTGTTGTAGCTGCAGTGTCTTATGTGGACATTGTTGTAGCCATCATTGTTCGTATTTCTATCACTACTTTTGGTGTTTCCAACACGTGTGTGGAAGATCACTCCACGATCGGGGAAGAAAATGGAATGTCACGGTTGCTTCTAGTGTAGTTGCATCTCTCCTCACATCTTAGAGGGGGGTACCTCGCTATTGTGATGCCATGAGAAAGCTTGTTAGCAACGTTACCATTGATATATTAATACATGATTATTCACAACTCACATAAGCTTTGCAAGACATATGCCAAATTAAGAAGCATCTGACTAGTGATCAAGGCATCATGTATGGAGCAACCATTTTGCAGGGAGAGACCAACAACCTTGTCACGCATTTGACCATGCCTAACTAGAAAAAAGAGTCACCAACTAAGCACGGGGAGGAATCGCATGCAGTCATCCTTGGCTATTGATGACGATAACGTAAAATCCCTAATCGTGTGGATAAGCTTCATGGCCAGAGAGAACCAATGACCGAAACTCAAAGTAAATATCCTCATTTTGTAACATCCAACTATGAAGAGAACCAGGTCCTGCGATAGTGGGACATGCCATGTTTCTTTTAAATGCACACAGATGTCACACCCCTTTGCATGAGCTTGTTTTATCACAATTCTTTTAGGTGAAATGCACAACTAGAAATTACAAAGAACGGTTTTGATGGGCATGTGAGATGTATGAAAACCGCTTATGACAAGCATGCCAATGCTTCAAGAGTGTTGCCCAGACACCATCATTCAAAAAGGTTATACACATGGCTTGTTTTAGATATGTTGTGGTGGTGCTCTCCTTCAAGTTATAGGGAGTGGGGGATGAATGTACTTTGCATGATTATTGTCAATTGTTTGTGCATGTGTCTGCATCTTTTGTGCCCCAGAACATGGTCATTGCATGTCATTCTATGGAATTCACTATTTAGAACGGTAGCTCTTAGGAGAAGAAGGTAGCTTAGGTAGTCATTTCTCATAACCACATTCGACTTTTTCTCATTGGAGTCATTGCACTCTCCCCAACATCCTCTACTCTATCCCAACTTCTTGACGACGTATCTTGCATGCCGTATCATGCATTTTTCGATATGTCCTCTTCACTCACTATTTCACCACTTGAAACCCGGCAAGGGTGAGGCACCGTGTGGTCTTTTCTATCCTCCTCTAGCCAATATGTTGAGCCTTACATATCCCAAAGTTGGCCATCCTTGATAATTAACTCACATACCGGGGAGCGCCCATACATGGCGAAGTCCCAACATACAGACTCCCATATTGTGCCCCGTCACCTGCCTTACTTACTACTCATCGCCCCACGCAATTTGGCTCAATTGCCTTTGGATCGTTAAATCTGTTCCTCCATGAGAAGGTTCATGTGAGGACAAATACCCATTGCAGAATTCTCCACTTGCCTATGGATCTTGAAAGCAAAGGTTTTATGGTCCAAATACCGTACTGCCAGGCATATTCGTCCACTTTTTGGAAGTGAAGTAGAGAGTTCTCATATACTCCGATTTTTAGCTAGTTTTTTTGTTATTTGGGAGCCGTTTATCAGCCTTCACAGGAATAACAGTAACATTCAAATTTGTCGACGGATCAAGTCCGCAGGATGCCGACGCGAAATGGCACCCCCGTTGCCCGGCATCGTGAGTCAAAACGTTCCAAGGTTTGGACCTCGCACTCCACGTGGCGTTGATTCGTCAGGTGGGTAGCCATGATCGCATGTGGCGAGGGGGTTGGGGGGGGATAGGGTGGGGAAAATGGCCTGTCGGACTTGTACCACCGATATACACCTCATGGAATTTCATGAGGAATTCATCCATGAAGCACATAGGAACCCTTAAACGGAATAAAATAGTTATTATGGACGAATATGCTTGGCAGTACGGTACCCTTTTCACCTTAACACTGTAATGGAATAGAACCCGCTTCATGGATCTGGACTGATGAATTTTGTGTCCATATTTTCTCGCTAATAGAAACATCGAGCATTGTTTTCTCACGTGTGCTCAACTTCACGACCACACGTCCCATCTTGTTTGCCAACGATGCCTTCCACCCAAGGATGCCTTTCGAATATTTTCATCTACTTATTCACTTCCCTATGCCTTCGCCTATGTTACGGTGTGGACTGTGATGCACTCTTCCATGTCAAACATCACATAGCAAGAGCGTTGGGAAGAGCCCTATTCCTATCCTATCCAAAAGGTCATGGACATATTCATGCGGGTTTTGGAGCAGCACTTATCGCTCATTTCCTTAGTCATCGCCTATCGCAAAGAAAAAAAAACCAATTTACGATTGAAATTGTTGAAATTGGAAATCTATGTCCCGTTGTCCTTTTCAACTTCTATTTGAGGAGCCACTCCGCATGTTTCGTATTTAGTAGAAGCACCCGTAGCACTACTCATGTCCAACCCAACTTATGACCTTTGGGGTCAGGTTCAATCCTTGGTCGAGGTAGACCCCCAACTCATTTAGTGATGGTTTTTTTTCTTCTGTCCTTTGGTCATAACCGATGGGAGTGGGGGGTCTCAAACACACCAAAACAAGCTCGGGGATTGAACCCGACCTCCTAAGAATTTACCATGCATAGACTCTAGGGTGTTTCCACCCTAAAGTTGTGGACAAGGAGGATGCCAGTGCTTTCCCTCCTCTCCTCAGTCGTGCAAAGGAAGGGGGAGTGGAGGATCGAGGACTATAGCAGAGCAATGGTCCTTTTCTTTGATGTACCCTCGGTGCGCGAGTGGATGCATTAGGTGGCATGAGTGAGGTTTTCCATGATCAGTCTTGGGCTTACTGACAAAATGAATGGGGTGCGGGCTGATCTTGGATCGGCCCATCGTTCTTGCCAAATTCGATGTAAGATGCAACTGCGGAGAATACCCAAAAGGAGGCGATTAGGAGTGGTGATTGTTGGAGCACGGAGGAGGTCAGGTGTCATTGGCTGTTTCTTAGGGAAGACGGCTAGGAGAAGTCTTTTCAAGCGCATAGTGATTGGTGTGAAATGCTTGTAGTAGCAGAAACAGTGTTCGATCGTTTTAGGCAATGTACATCACGGGCATATTAGCGAAAATGGAGGACAAAGGAAACAATAGCGATTGTTGACTTGTATGGAGTAGTACAGTATACGAAATATCACATCTTATGGCCAGATCTTGAGAGGAGTTTTGGCTAAGATTTTGTGAATGTGTTTCAAATGGAAGGTAAAGGAAGGATCATGTAAAATCCCTTCCGGTTTGTGAGTGGGGTTTTGCTAGTGGAGGTTGGGAAGGTGGTTGTACATCTGGCTAAGGGATTTGAATGGCGGGAAAATTCTATAGCGAGCAAGGTCTGGGCGATGTGGGGTTTTGAAGTATCTAGTCTTGTGGACGTAGACTGGTGTGCTGCAGTGTCCTGGGAGTGGCTGAGAGGGGGCCCATGGGTGTTTGGAAAGTTTGCCTTTGAGGTGACATACTTGCAAGGGATCACCCCACATTGCATTGTTGTGTCCTATTTGTTTGTACATGATTGTGATAGGCAGTCCAGTGAGTGAAATGATGGTGATGTATTGGTTGCACTTGTTGACATCGCCTAAGGACGAGGGGTTTTTCATGAGCGAAATCCATGTAAGTGGTAGATTCTCTCGTACTTCGCGACGGACTTCTTGTTGGCTGCAATTTGCTGGTTTGCGTAGGGTGTGGACGAGCGTGTCAGGTTGGAATATGTGTCGGAATTTGAGTTTGAGTGTAAGGAAGCGTTCTCGTCGGGGGATGCCAAATGGGGTGTCATCTGGTTTGAAGAGATGGAAATTTTAAGTTATGAATTTTAGTTTGATATCTACGTGGGTGAGGTTCGGGGGAAGGATTTGGGGGTTTGATGTAAGAAAGCGGTTGAAGTAGTCTACCCATCGGTGACTATGGGATACAATGCGGATTCTAGCGGATGCTAGGTTCAATAGGAAGAAGTGCCCAATTTTGGGAAGTTTCTGGATATGTAGGACTGTTTTCTATCATTTTTGATGTGACGGCCAAAGGAAGACGTATACCCTTTTTGCGTCCTTGGCCTGGATGAGGTAGACTGGCCATTGACATGGAGGCCGTGATTGGCATTGGGGTCTGGTGATGGTGGCATGTGTGTAGGGGTGGATGAACTTTGTTGGTTTGGTGGGGACTTGGTGTGTGGATAGGAAGCGGGTTACTAGCGTGTCGAGTGTGGAGAGGTGTTGTGATGATGGTAGGAGCATCGATGTTATGCCGAGCGCAACGTAGCTGGTTCACAGGGATGAGGTTTTGGAGGAAATATGATTTTGGTGTTTGGGACAAATGGATAATTTTACGCCGAGCGGAACGTAGCTGGTTCATACTAAGTGTACTTCGATGACAAGTGTCGAGTGAGTCGAGCACATATATACAATGTCAAGAATGCGAACGAGGCATATGTCGGATCTATTGGTTTTCTGTCAGTACCACATGGTGACCTCTGGCCTCGTTGCACACTCACCTCACGGTTGCAGGTGACTAACTGGAGAGTGGCAACCCCTGCTGGCTGCTACGTCGTGACGACATGACTACACGGCGAGCCTCACAGTCACACATTTGCACAAGTCTCACGTGCCTCTGACCGGCGTGCATGTGTGCACACACATTTACTTCGGGTTCACACTTTAGCTTGTTCTTTGGCAGGTTTTCTCTCCAGTGACCTAGTTGTCATGTTGCAGTCTTGTAGTGGGTAGTTTGGTTCATCTCGTCGAACTTGGAGTTTGGCGAGCGCGATCGAGCTCGCTGCTCGCTCGCTCGCCTCCTCCCCACCTGACAGCTACCACCTTGTTTTTGTGTGACTCGTCGCTCCTTGTACTCTTACTTCGAACTTCCACGCAAAATGTCGCTTGCTTGGTGTCTTCCTAGCACTACCCCAGCTACTGCTTGCTTTTCTAGCACAGCAACCTACTGATATCAGAGCAGCGTGGAAGCACGACGACGCATTGAAGCGCCGTCCCTCAATTATGGGATGACTTCACGGCAGGCCCTCTCGCCGCAGCACCCCAACCATCTCACCGTGGCCCTCTCGCCTCGCTCCCGCACGCTGCCCAGGCCCTATCCTTAGGCAGCACTAGGAACCCCTAGGTGGACAGCAGTACTTGACGGATTGCTGCCCACGAAAGAAAAGGGGAAGGGGGGGGGGCTGCCGTGCTCGACGGATCGCCACCGTCTTGCCTGGTGGAGTGTCGCCCACAAGCTGTACCTCTGCAGCCCAGGTCCTCTACACCTCTGCACCTCTGCCGTACTCCCGCTCCGCCCCAACCCACGGCCTGAGCAGCAGCAAACACCATTGCAGCCGCTGCCCTTACTCGGCCGTGCAACAGTCCTCCGAGCAGCAGCAGCAGCAAGCAGCATTGCAACAGCCGTACGCACGCTGCCGCGCCACAAGCTTTGGCGCAGCTGCAGCAGCATTGGCACCTTCCAGCAGCAGCAGCATTGGCGCCTTGTGGCAGCAGCAGCAGGCAGCATTGCAGCAACAGCACGCACGCTGCCGTGCCACAGGCTTTTGCGCAGCAGCAGCAGCGTCGGCACCTTGCAACAGTAGTAGCATCGGTGTATTGCAGCAATAGCAGCAGGCAGCATTACAGCAGCAGCCCGCACACTGTCGTGCCACAGTGTTTCGCGCAACAGCAGCAGCAGCAACAACTTCCAGCAGCAGCAGTAGCAGCAACATTGCCAACCTCAGCACAGGATACGGTGCTGTGCATCTTCGCAGTAGCCATCAACCACTACCGCGATCAGCCCTGCAACTGCACCACCACTCGCAGCCGCAGCGGTGGTGGCGGCCGCCCAGTAACATCCTCTCTGCAGCAGTGTTGGATGCTGCCGCGCGCGTCCCACTGCGGTGGTGCACGCCAAACTGGCTTCCTCAAACGTGCCTGGTGCGGCATCGCGCGGCGAGCACCACGAGGAACGACTGGCACGTCAGCCCCCGCCTTCGCCGCCGGCTACGCGACAAAGCTCGGTAAGCCCTCCCTCCCCTGGTGCCTCTGGGGGGATTGAGCAGCCGCACAACACCGCTACTGCGCTGCCGCACTCAACTTGGCGTCAGGACGCGGTAGAGCTCGCTCGCACCTTCACACGCACCGCGTCCGCCGTGATAGACGCGACAGCTGCAGCTGCTGCCACCTTTGCCGCCGTAGCTAGAGTAGCACGCGCCCCTGCATCAACGTCAGCTGGCCGCGCCGCTGAGTCCTACACTGAGGCGGCCGTTGTAGCTGGACCGTTGGCTGCGGCAGTTGCTGACATTGGGACACAGCTTGCGGCAGCCGCATCAGCTGTGGCTTCTGCAACAGCTTCTGCAGCTTCTGTCGTATCCGTTGTAGCTACAGCCATTCGCACCTCCACAGCCGTCGTTGTTGCAGCATCCGCATCTGCACCCTCTGACATCACCACACTCGCCAGAGCGGCCGTCATTGCAGCGGCGATCCTTCCTACCGTTGGCGCCGCCTTCACCACAGGCTGCCTGGTACTGATTGTGCCGGTTGCATCTTGCGTCTCTGTGCTCCCCGCTGCAGCTGCTTCCATTGTCCCGCCTGTTCTTGCTCTTCTGCGCAGCCCCTCACACGCCTCTTAAGGTCTCCTGGTCTGCATCTCCCTTCTCATGCCCTCTGTCTCTTTTCTCTGTGGTGGCTTGTCTGTGTGACTTGGGTCGGGCTGTCTTGCAGCACATATCCACCGTGCCTAAGGCATTCCCAGTTTTCCCACGCCCACTGGGGCGGGGGAAACTTTGCCGAAATTTTCTCGGCAGGGCCCATTAGTCGTCACCATGCCTGGTGACGACGAGTCGGTCATAGCAGACCTGCAGCGCCAGTTGGCCCTCGCTCGCGACGCTTAGCGTGATGCTGAAGAGCGTCTCAAAGTCGCGAATGACAATCGCGCCGCCTTCGCTGATGAGGAGGCTGTGCTTGTGCTCAAGCGGCTGCCTGCTGCCTCTGTCCTGCCCGTTGGCTCCTCTGCTGGCGCCGGTGCCGGTGTCTCTTCCACCCCACCTGGTGCTAACTCTGCTGCCTCTAACCCTGTTGTCACCCCACCTGCTATCCCTCCTACCGCAGTCTCCCGCCAACATGACTTCTTCTCCCAGCCTCCTGTCTTTTCTACTGGACTTGCTTTCTCTTCCTAGGAGACCCAGTTTAGTGCATGGGCTCAGGGAGAACGTCTTTGGGTATACTACTTCCCTGCCACACCTTCCGTCACCCCTGTCGCTGACGAGTCTGCTCGCGCTGTCCGCGCCCTTATTGCTGCCGCCCCTGAGACACTCGTCGACGAGGTTGGCACTTACAATGCCAACTCGCTGTTCAGCGTCTGGCTGATCCAGTCGGTGCGTACACCATGCTTCGTCGGCGCACGATAGGCACAGGTCAGGCGGCACAAAGTGCTCTCACCGTTCAGTTCAACACGCTCTTAATGCGTGCGGACGAGTCGGCAGACGCCTATTGGGCACGCGGGCTCAAGATGCTTCGCGAGCTTGATAAGGCCACACCAGGTCAGCTATCAGTTGTGCACACCATGGTCAACGGGTTAATCCCCGAGTTGTCTGACCTTCTCCGTGATGTCAAAGCAGACGAGCTGCAGCGTCTTGCCTCCCAGCCTGTTCCACCCGAGTCCCCTCCAGGCGTTGGTGCCCTCTGGGACTTTGTCGTTGATAGGCTTGCAGCATGGTGGACGAGTCTCCAAAACAAGCGCCTTCATCGCACTGCTGTCACAGGGGTGGCCGCCGTCTCCATTGCCACCTCCACTTCTTCCTCCGTTGCTACATCGGCCTCGTCTCCATCCTCTTCTTCTTCCTCTTCTACCTCTACGGCCACGGCCCTTGCCTCCCAAGGGTCATGGACGTGGACGCGGTCGGGGGCAAGGCAAGGGGAAGGGTAAATCTGCTGCGCCGTCTCGTGTTCCTGGTGAGGTGGTGTGCTGGAACTGTGGCTCCTTTGAGCATTCCGCTCGCAAGTGCCCTTCACCCCCTGACGACGTCCGCCTCGCACGCGCCATGCGTGCTCATTGGGCGCGCACCAGCGGGTCCTCCTCTTACTCTCCCAGTGCCAGCTCTAGCTCCAGCTCTACTTCGTCTACTAGTTCCTCCCCAGCTCAGGCCTACTCCACCGCCGGTGTCACCGGCGTCCATCCGCCTCTCCTCTACCCTTGGGGCTGGCCACCGCCCTATGGAGCGCCCGCCTTCGCGGGCCCACCTTCCTCCGCCTACGTCCCTCCTCCGTGGTTCGCCTCTCCCTCGAGCGCGCCTGCTCCATCGTCTGCAGCCTCCGTCGACGGCGAGCGCCAGCTGGAGCAGTCTCTCCTCCAACGTCTTCACCTTCGTGATCAGGGAGGTGAGAGTGTGTCTTCGTTGGCCAGAGGTCTTGCCTTTCAGACTGACACCGTCCTTCGTGGGGACCCCCCGGTCACGTCCTTGGGTTGCCATCCTCGTCTGTTCCGTGGGTCGAGCACTGGCATTCTGTCGTTCTCCCTCGTTGTCTTGCTGCCTGTGCCTCATCCCCACCCTCCGTCGGCACTGTTGCCACCTTTGGCATCCTTCCCCATGTCCGTGTCTCTGGTGGCTTCTGGGCTCTCGACTCTGGAGCCACCCATCAGATGACCTTTGTTTGGTCCGCCTTTGTCTCCTCGGGTCCTGTCGGCTCTGTTCGCTTTGTGCGCACTGGTTCCGGCCAGCTCCTTCTCGTCCAAGGCGTTGGTGTTGTCCGTTTTGTCGGTCCCGGTGGCGTGCTGTTTCTGCTTGATGTTCTGTTCGTGCCTTCTTTGGTACTCAGTCTGCTGTCGGTGACGTCCCTCGACGATCAGAGCATGGATTTCTCCGCTAGTCAGGGCGTAGGCACTGTCCGTCTTCGCTCTTCTGGTCGCGTCGTCTTGCGGGGGGGTAAGTGTGTCAAGCTGTATCGTGTTAACCTTCATGCCCCCTCTGCACCCGCTGTTGGCTTGTCCCTTGCTCACGTCGCGCCTTCCCTTTCTCCTGCTGATATCCAGCTCTTGCATCGCCGTCTTGGCCATGTGCACACTGATGCTATCAATAGCATGTTCCGCCTTCAACCCGCTGTTGGCCTGTCCCCTTCCACCTTCCTTGCGCCATGCCCTTTTGACTGCCTAGACTGTGCCCAAGGCAAGATGCATCATTCACCCTTTGCCTCTTCGGACTCTTAGTCCGCTCACCCTCTCAATCTTGTTCATGCCGACGTCATGGGGCCTCTTCCCCATGAATTTCTTGGGGGGGGTCGGGCGTTACGTCCTGTGCCTTACTGACGATATTTGCCGTTTTCATTGGATCTTCGCTCTTCGTCAGAAGAGTGATGTTGCTTCTGTCATCGCATCGTGGCTCGTTCAGGCTGAAGGTGCGTGTCAGCGTTCACTGCACGTCTTTCGCAGTGATCGTGGCGGTGAGTTCCTTGGATCCACCGCCCAGTTTCTTGAGTCCCAAGGGGTGTGTCTGGAACCTCGGCTCCCTACACACCTCAGAAAAACGGAGTTTCTGAGCGTTGGAATCGGAACCTTGCCGATGGCGTCCGCACCCTTCTGTCTGAGTCTGGGATCTCCCCTCTCTTTGCCTTTGAGGCCATGAGCTATATGACCTTGGTGTGGAATCACGTCCCTCACGGTCCTCTTCCTCGCACCGTTACGCCCTTTGAGCGTTGGTACGGCTCTCGTGCTGACCTCCGTCTGGCTCACGTCTGGGGTAGCATTGCCTCTGTCTGGCTCCCAGAGGACCTCCGCGACGGGAAACTCTCCCCGCATGGACGTCTCTGCCCCTTCTTGGGCGTTTCCTCCCAGTCGAAAGCCTGGCGCTTCTGGGACTCAGAGCGCCAGCGCGTCGTTGAGTCCCGGGATGCCTTGTTCTTCGAGTCCGTGTTTCTCCGTGGCCTCGATCGTCACTCGTCCGCCGCCTCCCTGCTCCCGCTCTCTCAGTTGCGGGGGGAGGTCGACCCTGCAGTCCCATCT
>SZWC01001397.1:89483-100553 GCA_023375785.1 Penium margaritaceum | reverse complement strand
GATGCAGTGCCGGGAGGGGTCCCAGAAGCGCCAGGCCTTGGACTGACGAGAGACACCGAGGAAGGTGCAGGGACGGCCGCGGGGGGCGAGCTTGCCGCCCTGCTGCGGGGCGGGCAGCCAGACAATGGCGACACAACCCCAGACGCGAGCGGGGCGGAGGTCAGCGCGCTGACCGCACCAATGCTGGTACGGCGTGGACTGACGGGGAAGGGGACCGTGGGGAATCCGGTTCCAGACCCAGGTCATGTAGGCCATGGCTTCAAAGTAGAAGCCCTCGGAGAGACCGGACTTGACACGCATGGTGCGGACGGCGTCAGCCATGCTCCGGTTCCACCGCTTGGAGACACCGTTCTGGGCGGGTGTGTAGGGCGCCGATGTCTCATGGTGGATTCCGCGGGAGGCGAGGAAAGTCGTGGCCTCACCCATGTACTCGCCACCGCGATCGGAGAGAAAGCGGCGAAGGGAGCGGCCACACGCGCGCTCTGCGAGGCCAAGTCATTCCTGGATGGCCCGGGCGACATCGCTCTTCTGCCTAAGACAGAAGACCCAGTGATAGCGAGAATAGTCGTCCGTGAGGGTGAGGACATAGCGGCCACGCTCGCCGACCGACTCGGTGGGGAGAGGGCCCATGACATCCGAATGGACAAGGTTGAGAGGGGCGGATGCACGGGAGGCAGACAAGGGGTACGTGGACCGGTGCATCTTCCCCTCAGCGCAGTCAATGCACTCAGTGGGGCACGGGAGAGGGAAAGTCTCCGGGTCAAGGCCCGAGGCAGGCCGGGTGCGAAGCATGCTGTCCACAGCGGAAGAGTGGACGTGGCAGAGGCGGCGGTGCAAGAGGCAGGTGTGCTGAGGAGAAAGCGTACTGGTGACGAGCACATGGCCTGTGGCGGCCGACGAGGAGGAGACGAGAGGAGAGGAGGAGAGACGAGGAACATGCCACAGGTTGCCACGAGCGGTGGCGTGCAAGACGACAAGACCAGACGGACGCAACGACACAGTGCCAACACCACGCGAGTGTACAACATCCATGCTCATGCGGTCAAGGGCAGTCACGGACAGGAGGCTGAGCTCGAGACCAGGGACGAAGAGGACATCGGTCAGAAAGACGTCACCGGCAGGTCCACGAAAATGAACGACGCCAACACCACGGACAGGCAACACCTGTCCGGAGCCTGTCCGGACACCGGAGACATCGCCGACAGGANACGAGAGGCCGTCATGTGATGCGTGGCCCCAGAGTCGATGATCCAGGTCTCAGCAGGGTCCTGGACCGGGGTCGCTAGATCGCTAACGGTCACATGGCAGCAGGCGAGGGACGCGGACGCGGTGGTCGGAGGCACGAAACGGGACTGCCAATCGTCAAGCCAAGCAAGATCATCAAGAAGAGGGGCGGAGGAGGCCACGGGCGACGACGAGACAGACGAGGAAACGGGACACGACCGCAGCTCAGTCTCTGTCATGCAGGGCTGGGCAGGAGAGCAGGAGGTGATGCAACTCGCACTTCCCTGGGGAGGAGGGCGAGGCATGCCGAGCTGGAGCACGATGAACTGCTCCAGCTGGCGCTCACGGGAGGAGGGCCCGGGAGTGTAGACGGAGTGCGGAGTGATGGTGCCGGAGCCCGGGTAGTAGGAAGACTGCGCCGGTGGAGGGAGCGGATGCGCCGACAGCTGCGGGTAGTATTGCTGCAGCGCGGGTGTCTGCGGGACAGGCGGAGCTGCCGGAGTGGCAGAGCCGCTGGACGAGGTCAAAGTGGAAGGGCCAGCAGCGGCGACGGCGGCAGAGGCGAGGCGGGGCTCCCGCTGGCGCCGCATGGTAGCGATGACGCGCGCCTCGTCCGTCGGGAGAGGGCACGTGTACAACCCGTGCCCGGGCTGACCACAGTTATGGCAGGCCGAGCCACCACCGCCGGACCCGGTCGACGACTGCTGCTGCTGCGGCTGACCCTTGCCTTTCTTGTTCCGGCTCTTCTTCTTCTTCCCCGATGACGATGAGGTAGCTGCGGCGGGGGAGGCGACGGCCACGGAGGCAACGGCAGGGGAGGCGACAGTAGGGGAGGCGACGGCAGGGGATGCAAGCGCCTCCGTGCGATGAAGCTGGGACTCCTGGCGAGCTTCCTCAATGCGGAGGAAGAGCTCGTATGCCCAGGGCATGAGGGTGCCCTGGGTCGCCATGGTGGAGAGGACGTCCTGGGGGTAGTGTATGAAGACGTCTGCGTAGTCGCTAGTGGCTTCGCGCTTGATGGTGAGGAGCGCGGACAGAGGGGGCGGAGCAGATGTGCCGAGACGACGGAGGATGTCCTCCGCCCGCTGCCAGTAGGCAGTGACCGTCTCGGTCTCCCCCATATGCAGGGAGTTGAACTCCCGGAGCAGACGGCTGATCTCAGCGTCGCTGGATAGGCGATGGGGCCTGGTGAGGACGTGCCAGGCGGCTGCAGGGTCTGGGATGGCGCCAACCGTGACGTCGCCGAGGAAAGGCTCTAAGGCNAGGCGGGAAGCTGGAGGGGCGACTGGGACAAGGGCACGGACGGCGCGACCAGCGTCATACAACTGGTCGGCCTGGGTGGAGTCGTAAGGGAGGGTGTAGTATGCCCACAGGCCCTCACCCTGCGCCCAGATCCGGAAGCTGAGCTCCCAGCTCCGGAACTGCTCGCCGGCCTGAAGCGGCGGCGGCGGCGTCTCAAAGTCCTTTTGCCTGCGGCCGGCACCCGGAGTGGGGCCAAGGACGGAAGTGACTGTCTGCCGCTGGCGCTGAGTCTGCTGCTGTGCCAGGTAGTACGTGGCAGCAGACACAGCTGGGCTGGCGTACCCTGGAGGGATGAAGGACGGCAGCGCACTGTAGGCGATTTGGGAGGCGACTGGCTGTAGCGCCGCAAGCTGCTGTGTCAAGGCGGCGAGTTGTTGCTGAAGAGCAGCAAGTGGGTCAGGGTTGCCGCCAACGTTACCAGTGGGCCGCTGCTGCTGCTACTGCTGCTGTAGGGGTGGCGGCTGCTGCTGCTGCAGAGGCGGTGGCTGCTGCTGTATGGGCGGCGGCTGCTGCTGTTGCAGCGGTGGCGGCTGCTGCTATAGAGGCGGCGGCTGCTGCTGCTGCAGCGGCGGTGGCTGCTGCTGTATGGGCGGCGGCTGCTGCTGCAGCGGCGGTGGTGGCTGCTGTTGTAGAGGCGGCGGCTGCTGCTGCTGCAGCGGCGGTGGCTGCTGGTGGATGGGCGGCAGCTGCTACTGGATGGGCGGCAGCTGCTGCGGCAGCGGCGGCGGCTGCTGCTGTAGAGGCGGTGGCTGCTGCTGCTGCAATGGCGGCGGCGGTTGGTCCTGCTACGGCGGCGGCGGCAGCTGCTGGCCATGCGGCGGCGGCTGCTGCTGCTGCAGCGGCGGCGGGTGCTGCTGCTGCTGCTGGTGCTGCAGCAATCGCTGCACGAAAGGAGGGGTAGGGGTCCCCCCATCAGAGGAGGACCCCCCCTCGCCAGGACTATCAGCCATGCCTTGGTGTCTGTTTTTTTTGTGTGTTGTCTTTGTGGTGATGCTTCAGAAGGGGGTTGGGGGAGTGGGGAGTCTACCCACTCCTCTAGCCTTCCCCCTTTCCCCTTTCACCCTCCCCCCCTTTCTTTTCTTTTTTTTTGTTGATGATGTCAGCAGTGACGTCAGCGGTGACGTCAGCAGAGGGGTGCTGACGTCAGCAGCGGCGAATGTTGGGGCCGCCGCTGCTACTATTGGTACTGAAGTTGCTGCAGCTGCTGCTGCTGCTGCTGCTGCTGCTATTGCTACTGCTGCTGCTGGTGCTGCTGCTGCTGCTGCTGCTGTTGCCGTTGCTGCTGCTGCTGCTGTTGCTGCTGCTGCAGCTGCTGCTGCTGTTGCTGCTGCTGCTGCTGCTGTTGCTGCTGCTGGTGCTGCTGCTGCTGCTGATGTTGCTGCTGCTGCTGCTGCTGTTGCTGCTGCTGTTGCTGCTGCTGCAGCTGCTGCTGCTGTTGCTGTTGCTACTGCTGCTGCTACTGTAGCCGTTTGCTGCTGCTACTGCTACTGCTGCTGTTGCTGCTGCGGGTGCTGCAGCTGAT
The DNA here is from genome assembly GCA_023375785.1 of Penium margaritaceum. Taxonomy (NCBI): domain Eukaryota; kingdom Viridiplantae; phylum Streptophyta; class Zygnematophyceae; order Desmidiales; family Peniaceae; genus Penium; species Penium margaritaceum. Next base: position 96,505 of record SZWC01001397.1, on the reverse strand, counting down.
GCTGCTCGTGCTGCGAGTTGCAGCAGTTGCTGTGGCTGCTGCTGCTGCAAGCCGCGTGCTGCAGCAGCTGCTCGCTGCAGCTGCAGGCTGCTGCAGCGAGCTGCGGGGGTGGGGGATTTTTTTTGTTGCCTTTTTTTTTCTTTTCCTTGTCACAGCGGGCAGCAGCCCGCTGTCTGCTGCGAGCAGCGGGCTGCTGCTCGCCCAGTTGCAGCAAGCTGCTGCTCGCTGGAAGCAGCGGGCTGCTGCTCGCTGCTCGCTCGCTGCAAGCAGCGGGCAGCAGCAGCCACGGCTTGCAGCTGTTGCTCGCTGCTACTACTGCTGCTGCAGTTGGCGGCTGCTGCAGCTCACTGCAGCAGCTGCTGCAGCCCGCTGCTGCTGCTGCACGCTGCTGCAGCTGCTGCGTGGTGCGGCTGCTGCCTGCTGCTGCTGCGGGCTGCTACAGCCGGCTGCTGCTGCGGGCTGCTGCTGCTGCTGCACGCTGCTGCTGCTGCTGCTGCGCGCTGCTGCTGCTACGGGCTGCTGCTGCTGCTGCTGGGAGCTGCTGCTGCTGCGGGCTGCTGCGAGCTGCTGCTTCTGCCTGCTGCTGCTGGTGGTGCCAGTCACTGCACCTGGGTGACGTTGCCGCATGCGTCGTCGCCCACAGATGCCAGACGCCGCCTGTCGCTCACCTCCTCGCGTCATGCGTGGGGGTCAGTGCTGCCGAAGAAATTTCGGCAGCATTTCCCCTGGCCCAGTGGCCGTGGGAAAAAATCTGACGCCGCCACCAGGAGGGTCAATGCTGCCGGAAAAAATCCGGCAGCATTTCCCCTGCACTGGGGCGTATGGGGGTCCGCCGGCGTTGTCTGGCACCTGTTCGCAAGTCTTTTGCTGCTGCTGCTACGCTCTGGCTCTGATACCAAAAAGGGAAACTATGCGGCAGGTTGGGGCAGCAGCGTTGTTGATGCAGCGTGCGGGCTTCCACGCTCGTTGCTTAAGTCAGCTGCCCCCTCAGTCTGCTGCTCTAGAGTCTAAGTCTGGAAGCTCTGGGTTTTGTTACTCAGAAATGCGCGCGCCAGAGTTAGCGCCAGAAAGCAGCTGAAAACTGATAATGATTGATTAGGAATGAAGAATGAACAGCAATGGGGGACCCCTCCAAGTTCTAGCCCCCCCCCCAGCTCTGTAGAGCTTGTTACTCAGTTCATCAGCCAATCAGAAAATAGCTCAGTTCAGGCTGGCAGGTTTTCTCGGTGAGGCCTGCCAGGCAGCCGACAGCCCAAAACCCGGGCGTCGTCCGTTTTGCCTGAAAACTGGACCATACCATAATACCGACGCTGCGAACGCAGTCGTGCAGTCAGAATCTGCTAGAAAAATAGTAGCGAGGAGTTATGGCAGCCTAAAACCAGATAGTGCCCACGATGGTTTATGCTGCCAAACAGGGCCATGCAACATGCAACTGGGACCCTAGGCAGTGCATGACGATACAGACGCGACGGGACGCGCTGGACGCATGCAAGCAGCAACTGCGGTGTCAATGACCGCCGGCAGCACGACCGCCGAGGAGGCCTGCCGATGGAGCTGAGCGCGTCGCCGGAGAGAAGAGGCTCCAGCGAACTGCGAGAAGACCTCAGCTTGCGTCGGCTCCACCGGACGACACTCCATCAGCGTCGAGTCTCGCCGTCAGTCATCTGCACGCCGATGTACACAAGCCGGGAGGACACAACAGAGCACAATGAGAGATGCAAAAAAACCAACAGACGCGGACTGAGAACGCCATTCTGCGAACTCCGACGACGACTTCAGAGCAGGAGCTGGAGACACGGCCCGTTACAGTGGTATCAGAGCCAGACGCTCCCCGAGACTAAGGGTCCGACGGAAACGGCGGCTACGCCATATATAAAACGCCGCCGGCAGCTGCAAGCAGCAGCAGAAACGCCAGAAGGGACTACGGCGTCTACACTTCACGGATTGAAACGCCGTAAAGTGCGTTAGAGAGCTTGAAAAAAGCTCTACTTTGTGGAGACTCTTCCTTCCAGCCTCTCTTCACTTCCAGGGGGCTAGGAAGATTTTTGTGGGGCGGGTTGGGGAGTTCCCACCCTCTAAAACCACAAAATCCTCCTCATTTGGAAGGCTCCTTCAAAATCCCTTCATCCAAAAATTGGGACAGCACCCCTCCCCAAGCTTAGGGGCTCTCACGACCTGAGAGCACCCTAAAAAGAAGGAGGGTACCACCTTGGGGATTTTTGGCGGCTCCTCCAACGACGGCGGCTCAAGGAGGACGCCGCCAAGGGGCACAAGACGCGCAAAGAAGATTCAAGAGGAGGCCAAGGAAGACAAGAAGACAAGAAGACAAGAAGAAGAGTAGTCTTTTGTCCTAGACGTTGTACTTGCTTCTCTTCTTGCTCTTTGTCTTAGTTTTGTGAGCGGTACTCACAGTTCTTGTTCCTCCCTTGTATTTTGATTTTATGTTTTCCTAGATCCTAGTTGCTACCAAGTACCGTGAGTCACGGCCTAGGAGGACTAGTTTCTAAACCCACGACCTTGTGCCGACGTGGCGGCCTAGGAAAATAGAAATTTAAATTGAAATTGCCTCACCGATCGTGAGAGCAACGTCTTAGGAGGCGATTCCTCCTCGTTGTGGGGTGATCCTCACAACGACCTTCACGTGCTAGTTGCACGAGCGACGNGCCGAAGGCAACCGTACCGCCTAAGGCAACCGACGCCAACCTCGGCGACACCGAGAAGCGTGCGGAGGCCGCAAAGGTGCTCGACGAGCACGTCGACGCGCACATGGGCGACCCCCATGCGACGGACGACGCGATGGAGGAGGATCTTCCGGAGGAAGACCCCGACGAAGAGCACGACGCCGACGACGGCGAAGGCGACGAGGATCGCGACCATCGCCATCGTCGTGCGGCGAACTCGAGCCGATTGCTCGAGAAGGAAAAGGTGCCCGCCGCATCGCCTGAAGCTGCCGACGGCAGCGAGACTGCCGAAAGCAGCAAGGGCACCGAAAGCAGTCACACGGGAAGTTCCCGCGAGAACGAGCCGGACGACGATGCCGCAAAGGCAATTCGCGATGGCCGTCGCAGGCTTGCGGAGTTTGCTGCTGAGGCGGCAGGCCGACTGAAGATCACCACCGACGGTGGAGATACGGCACCACTCGGAGGAATGGGGGTGGACCCCCCTTCCTACGACGTGGCCGCAATGGGACAGAGCAGCGCCCACTCGAGCATTGTCGCCGAAGACAGTCTCCTCCGAAAGGTGGGACTCCTTAGAGGCGTGTACGCGAACCGTACCCTCTTGCAGTGGGTAACGGTGCACGGACAACGCGAAGCCCTGGAGGCTATCGCCGACGCTCTGACGACATCAGAGCTCAAGTTCGCGTTCGCCAACCTGCTGGCCCACGTCGGGCAGAGCATCACGGACCTTCACCGTGATCGCCAGCTGCAGCGCTTGGCCGCCCATGAGGCAAGCCGCCGATGCAACGACCTCGACTAGGCGTTGCAGAGTGTGACCCAGGTGCGGATGTAGCAGCAAGTGCAGCGTGTCGCAGCTGCGGATGCCACTGCCGGTGGCAGCGACGACTTGCCTACCTCGACGACTTCGGGGTCGGTCATGAACACGTCCTTCCTCCACAGTATGGAGATCTTCCGGAAGGGCGTGAAGCTGACCGACTGGCTGAACCGCATGGAGCACGTGCTACGTGTCCACAAGGCTCCACTCAGCCAGTGGGGCGACCTTGCCACGACGCGGCTTGAAGATAAACTCTTCAAGTACGTGGTCAAGGAGTGGACTGCGCAGCAGCCGCACCTTGAGTGGCAGCCCATGCCGTGGGAGGCCTTCTGCGCAATCATGCGCAAGAAGTGCACCCAACGTGAGGAGGCGCAGCGCGCCTTCCACAAGATCAAGGACTTCAGGTAGCTGGGCAGCTCACTCGAATCCTACTTGAGCGAGTTCACCGCACTCGTGGAGGAAGCTGAAAGCTTCACCGAGGGCGATGGGACTCAGACGCTCAAGTACCCAGAGTGCATGCTGCTGGAGTACTTGTGTGATGGTCTCGCCAGCGAGAAGCTGAAGGACAAGACCACCACGACAGCCACTGGCCAAGCTTGGACAAGCTGGAGGGCGTTGCGCGACTACATGAGTGAAGTGTATTCGGCGAATCCGAAACACTACTCTGATGCACGGCCGAACGCGCGTGCACATCAAGGGCGCGACATGCGTGTGGACGCTGCAGGGGCTGGTGCGTCAGCCGAACAGCGAGGCGGGGCTAAGGGCAAGCAGCCTACAAACCCTCCAGCCAAGAAAGCTGGTGGACACAAGGGTCCCCACAACAAGCGCAGCCACGAGAATGACGAGCTGCAGGCGGCGCGTGAGCGTCGCAACGTATCCTTCCGCGAAGGGCTCTGCCAAAACTGCATGCAGCCGGGCCACTTTAGGGCTCAGTGCCCTGAGGCTGCTGGTGGTGGACAAGAGGCCGCGGCGCTAGCTGCAGCAGCAGCACCTCGTGGGGATGGTGCAGTAGGAGGCCGCGGACAAGGCCGTGGACAGGGTCGCGGTCGCGGCAATGGGCCCGGCCGTGGTAACGGACAGGGCCGTGGGGCGGGTTTTCCCCACCCCTGAGTGACGTCAGTGGGGACCACTCAGGGGTAAAACTGGATCACGAGTGTGAGTTCATGTTTTCAGACGAGGATGTTAAACAATTCGAGTGTTTGACGAGTTCAAATTTCTCTGTTGTTTTCTCCCCTCTCATTGAACCTCATTCTGCACTTGCTGATCGACATTGCCCACTAAATCTTGCATCACCAGACGAGATGCATGACCGAAACTGCTTAGTGGTGGCAACACCAACCACTGTGCAAGAGTTGTGTAACACAGTGATTGAAGCAAATGCACTCAAAGCAATGAGTTCAATCACATGTGCAGTACCTTTAGTCGACGATTTCGACCCAGTGAAATTTAAAGACTGGAAGGTACTGGCCGAATTCACACGTGCCCACAGGATGTGGACTCGAGTGGGTGAATCATGGGAGATGCAACGCCCGTCGTACAAATTCCTTGTTTATCACAAACTCGGCTTACCGTCGTCGAGTCTGTTCACTCGGAAGAGAGGAGGCAACATGACGATGCAGTTCAAAGGACACCTAGCTGGTGCTCCCGTGAACGTACTGGCTGACACTGGAGGGGACGACTCTTTTGTTAGCCTTGGCTTTACCCGACAGGTTGGCCTGAAATACGAGCCATCGAATGGCGCAGTTGTTGTCGGTGACAACCGTACGGTACCCGTGATCGGTACTTGCAAAGCAAAAATTTGTATTCAAGGGTACACACAGAGTGTCACGTTGAAGGTACTCAACCTTCTTAACCCGTTCGACGTGGTGCTAGGCGATCCCTGGCTCCGTGAGAACAAGGCTCTAATGTGCTTTGAATCAAAGCGTCTGATCCTCCGAAAAGGACAACGGCGCTTTACGTTGATTCCGAGTACGGAATTANNNNGGAGGCAACATGACGATGCAGTTCAAAGGACACCTAGCTGGTGCTCCCGTGAACGTACTGGCTGACACTGGAGGGGACGACTCTTTTGTTAGCCTTGGCTTTACCCGACAGGTTGGCCTGAAATACGAGCCATCGAATGGCGCAGTTGTTGTCGGTGACAACCGTACGGTACCCGTGATCGGTACTTGCAAAGCAAAAATTTGTATTCAAGGGTACACACAGAGTGTCACGTTGAAGGTACTCAACCTTCTTGACCCGTTCGACGTGGTGCTAGGCGATCCCTGGCTCCGTGAGAACAAGGCTCTAATGTGCTTTGAATCAAAGCGTCTGATCCTCCGAAAAGGACAACGCCGCTTTACGTTGATTCCGAGTACGGAATTATCACCGACCCGACTCAAAGTCCATGCCAGCTTGTCTGCAATGCAGGTCAAGAGACGTATTCGACAAGGTTGTCGATACTTCTTGGCTCAGCTGTAGAAAGTGGAGGACGACGTGACGGAAGATACGCCACAAGAGATCAGATCTCTATTGGCGGAGTTCTCGGATGTATTCCAAGACCCACCGGCTGGGCTTCCACCAGAAAGACACATGGGCCACACGATTCTGCTGCAACCGGAGGCGACTCCTCCGTTCAGACCCATGTATCGCCTTAGTCCAGCAGAAAGGCGAGAGGCCGAACGCCAAATCAAAGAGTACCTTGCAAAAGGATGGATCGAGCCAAGTAGCTTGCCGTACGGTGCGCCGATCCTTTTTGTGAACAAAAAGGATGGTGGTTTACGCATGTGCGTAGATTACCGGGCGTTGAACAAGCTGACGGTGAAAAATCGATTCCCCTTACCGCGGATTGAGGACCTTTTTGACCAACTCCAAGGCGCAAAAGTATTTTCGTCCTTGGATTTGTCTCAAGGGTACCAAAAAATCTGCATCACGGAAGATGATGTGCCCAAAACCGCGTTTCGAACGCACATGGGACACTATCAGTTCCGAGTGTTATGCTTCGGGCTTACAAATGTCCCGGCAACCTTCCAAGGAGAAATGAACCGAACGTTCGCCAAGCAACTCGGACAGTTTGTCTTGGTTTACCTGGATGACATCCTGGTTTTCTCCAAATCAATGGAAGAGCACATAGAACATCTGCGCGAAGTTCTCGCAATCCTTCGGGAACAGAAGTTCTATGCGAAAGTGAGCAAGTGCAAGTTTGCACAAGATGAGCTCGAATACCTTGGGCACATCGTCGGCAAGGACGGTATCCGCGTCGACCCACGAAAAGTCCAAGCCGTTGTGGACTGGCCACGCCCCGAAAATGTTGGGCAGATTCGGTCTTTCCTCGGCCTTGCAAACTACTTTCGACGGTTTATGCAAGGGTATTCGACCCTGGTAGCACCGCTAACCAGGCTCACGCGAAAAGACGTGCGTTGGGAATGGACATCTGATTACGAGAACGCTTTTCTCAAAGTCAAAGAGCTTCTCTCCACGGCGCCCGTCCTAGCTCTTCCGGATCCATCGCAACCGTGGGAGGTTCGATGTGATGCGTCGGTAGTTGGACT
>SZWC01001397.1:69317-79336 GCA_023375785.1 Penium margaritaceum | reverse complement strand
TTGCTCCGGTGGTAGGCAGGGAACAATACGTTGTGTGAAAACGTATTGTTCCCTGCCTACCACCGGAGCAAAAGAGGCAATGGCAAGACCTCGTGTTGGGAGCAATGCAACGGTTTGCCTATGCGGTGGCAGTTGCCTGCCACTGTGGGTGTGAATCCGCACCCAACCTGGTCGCGACACGCTCATATGTCCCCCCTCTTCTGCGCACACTCACTTATCTGGCACGGTCATGCCCATCTGTCCGCTGATTGCTACCAGGTTGAAGGAGGAGTACTCGGAGGCGGTCGTGTCAACGCCGACTGTGGGAACAGACTCTACGCCGTCTGCTCTGAAGCCCGTCGTGGACCAGCTGTCGTCGGCGGCAGCCAGCTTGCCGCAGGCCATCAAGGACGCGCTCGCTGCCGGCCTCAAAGTCCCGCTCAGTGAGTGGTCGTTGTGGTGCTGTGACACCTGCTCCTGTCCAGGTGGCCCTCGTTCCGATTCCTTAGTTGCTGCCGGTTCACCTACGCCGCTGCTCCGTCTCCATCTGTCTTCCCCCTTGCCACAGCAAGAGGGAGGGCAGATGACACATCACTCGAACCCCAACCCGTTCGCTAGTGCCAGCTGCACAGGCTGAGATCAGTGGGAGTGAAAATTGCTGGCTGCATTGGTGTCAGGATGCAATCATCTGTTTTTGCTCTCGGTTTGTGTGGCTTTTGCTGACTACTTACCACTGTTTTTTGGTTCATATCTGTGGGATGTGCAGCTGGCCGATTCAGCCGCGAGATCGTCGTCTCTTACCTTGATGAGGAACTCCTTGTAAGTGATTTTGTTTTAGCCTTGTGATTTTGCAAGAGGCCGAAGCTGGAGCTAATGTGTGCCACGCAATGAACAATTAACAAGGCTCATGGATGCTTCTGTGCAATATAGTCCTGCCAGGAGATGGAGTCTCACACTTGGTTGGTGGGTTCAAACACGTGCTGAACATTTTATCCACTTCACTACTTTTTGGTTGATATTGTGTGCAGATTGTCCGCGACCAATCGGGTTTGCCAGATGTGCTGGTACGTGCTGCAGTCTCTGTATTGGATGCTCCTGACGACGCCTTCACGGAGGATCCCGCGGACTACAACAGCTAGACAATGTGCCATAGACAAAAAAAAAATTGTAGGAGAAGTCTGTGTGCTCAATGGTATGCCTACCAATATGTGCAGAGCCAAAAGGTTGTCGGCGTAGAGCGCGATGGTTGCAAGCTCAGTGTATGAACATGTTGTCTCCGCATGTCTCATGAAGAAGAGACTCTGAAGTCAAAATGTCATAGTTATGCTCTTCACCGCTTCCGATGTCCATATCGATGAAGAGGACTGGTGTGATAGTGAAGGGTCCCTTCTTCATCTGTATCGTCCAACTCAAAGAGACAGAAGCCTGTGTTGTGCACCTCACCTTCTCTACATCATTCCTGAGACAACTTCATGTTCAATTGGAGGCATTTCAGTGTAGAGCGGTGATGAACAGTGGAATTCATATTTACATTGGACATAGCAAAAGCGAGGGCGTGACCGGCAGCTACCCCCTCACTGAGGGGAGGGCTGGCCTGTGACCATGTACCAAATGGCGAGTTGGTGGTCAACTGATTCGATAGCTGGCAACCACAAAGAACTAAACACCATCTGGTGAATCAATGGTCCTGAGTGCAGGACCAGTGTTCTTGTGCCCTCGTCCTCTCGTGGCCCTCCTTGTTGAGAAGGCGAGTGAGGACAAGGGGAGAGCGAGAATAAAGGAGAGGGAGAGAAAAATAAACAACAATAGGAAATTGCTGGCAATGTCTCGCACATGACAATTTTGCTCTGCCACGTCATGAAGACTTTTGAAAGTTTGACTAGCTCATTTAAGATTACATAGGGAAAACTCATGTATACTTGAGTGTCCTTGTTTGGAATTGAAAAGAAAAGTACAAGGTGAAAAAAAAGGGGAGCTTCCTAAAACTCGCATAACTTGAATCGCCCTATCTCAGGTCAGTAGCGACGGTTGCTACAAAAGAGATGCAAAGGGGAGCACCCCTCCAATGAGCTCTAGATGTTGCTTTGCAAACTACATCAATGTCAAGGTGCAAGATATGGACTCTTGCATCCACTAAATAGGTAGCCAGGTCTGAAACAACTTGTTCGGCAATAGTCTTGACAATTGTGATGTCCACAACATAAAGCCTGTTGACGCAACACTAAGCAACAACACAGAATTGGCCTCCAACCTTAGCTCCAAGCAAAATTGGATGATGTAAAAAACGTCGCCGAGCATTCCTACTTTCTTCTTGGTTCCAAAACTTTGTAGGCCCATCCGTGAATGTCGCCAAAAATTTCTTGGGCAGGTGAAATTATCCTTCCCGCTCCTCCGTCCCTCGCGGCTCCTCCAACGCCTCTTGCAATGTCTTGAGGAGAGGATCCATTGTAAGGAGACTCCTGCACAAGGAGGAAGACCCAAATCCTGATGAAGGCCAAAGAAATCCAGTTGCGCCACGTGTGGAGGGTCGATCGCATTGCTCCACGCTAGGCGCTACATTAGTGAACCTGTGAACGTGTGTAAGTGAGACCAAGAGAAGAAGAATGAAGAGAAGTCAAGAGGAGACCAATGAAGGGCAAAATTTGAAGAGGAGAAAAGTGTTGTGCTTTGTGCTGTTCCTGTACAGTTTACTGTGACCACTCGGCCGTGTCCATACTCGTGCAGATCCCTGAGGCAGGCGGCCCTGGTGACACCGGCGCGACGACAGGCGGCGGACTACCTGCTTGGAGCTGACCGACCACTGTTCCAGAGCCCCAGATGCCATCGGGACTCCTTACTGTGTCTTCTATATCTTGCAGGCGCCTTTCGGCGGACTGGCCATGAGGCCCATTTGCATGTTTTTGCATTGTATGCTCACTTTCAGTCGATGGATGCATGCATGTGACCAGTCGCTGCGTCCGTCTTTTGATTCTGCACGTCTAGGTTCAGACGGCGTAGGATTCTGACATGTGTGCGCAGAGTTACGGCCAAAACAATGGTTTTGGGCCGGTTTTAGGACAGCTCTTGGACTGCCGCGTGCGACACCCGCCGTGCGCCGCGGCAGGTATTTATGCCTTGGACCTGTCAGTTGTCATTTCTCTCTGCATATGCTTTATTGAAGCATTCTGACACTTTGCCTTGTGTCTCCTAGCCAAACCCTTGCCGTTGCGTGTACGACCTGTGACTGTCGTCACCGTCTGACCAGGCACTGACGCCCGGTCAGCGGTTGTGTTGCTAGAAAGCTTCTACGCACTCACTCATGGTATCAGAGCAGTGAGACAGTTCTCACTGAGCTGCGCAGCAGAGATGCAGCAGAGCAGCAGCAGGAGAGGCGGCGGCGGCAGCAGCGCAGCAGCAGCGGCCGCAACAGCAGCGTGGCAGCAGCGGCGGCAGCAGCAGCGCAGCAGCAGCGTCGGCAGCAGCAGCGCAGCAGCAGCAACGGCAGTCGCGGCGGCAGCAGCAGCGCAGCAGTGGCAGCAGCAGCAGCGCGCGGCGGCGGCAGCCGGCAGCAGCGCGCGGTGGCAGCAGCCAGCAGCAGCTACAGCGCGCAGCAGCAGCCGCCGCGCGCAGCAGCAGCAGCAGCGCAGCCGCTGCTGCCACCGCTGCACACGCAGTGACGCAGCTGCTGCTGCAGCTGACAGCACAGCTACAGCAGCAGCTGGGCGGAAGCTGCTGCGCAGCTTCCGCGGAGCTGCCGCGCGCCACCGCGAGGCGGCTCCACACGCGGCAGGACCGCGACACACAAAAAAAAAAGGAGGGGACGAGCTGACGTCAGCATTGTTGATTGCTGACGTCATCAGGTCGTGCTGACGTCAGCAACCACTTGCTGACATCAGCATTACACTTAGCCAAATTTTCACCCGGAAAGTCAAAAGTGGCCAGTGGTTCAACTCCCCGAGAAACGCAGACGGTTTTGAAATCCGGCAAACTTGACCTGTCATCCCATAGTGAACGGCGACATGAGTTCGCCCGACAAGGACAAGGGACCAGGTGATCCCTCCTCCTCTTCGTCAGGGGTATTGAGCCCTCGCTCGCAGGCCATTGCGGACCTGCGCAGCCAGGAGGAGGAGATGCGTCGTCTGTAGCGAGAGCAGACTGACGCGATCCGCACGCTGACTGAGCTCCTCCGTGCTCAGTCCACGGCTCCTTCGCGGATTTCTGAGGGAGCTGCCGACGTTGCGGCCTCCACCCAGCACTCGGCCCAGGTGCCCGTGACAGGTGCTCCGCCTGCTTCACCTCCTGGTGGAGTTTCCCCACCACCTGCGGACCTCCTTGATGACGAGCCATTCATGCCAGGCTTCGAGGATGACTCTCAGGAGCGGGAGATTCGTCTTCTACAGGAGCGCCTCCGTCAGCTGCAGACGGGTATCCGCCCTCCACCCGTGTCCCCGATACGCCCGTCACCTGACTTCCCCAGTGATCACCCTCTTCCAGGAGTTTTCCCCGTCTCTCGCCCTCCTCAGCCTGCGGTTGCTCTCCCCACGGAGTGGCAGCCAAAGAATTTTGAGGCACCACCTCCACGGTACATCAGCGAGGATGGATTTGACTGCTAGGAGATCCTCTTTCAGGTGTGGGCCACTTCCGAGGGAGTGTGGCCTTACTACCACAGCCCATACCAGTCTACAGATCCAGCACAGGTGCTGACAGCAGCCCGGGCCATGCGAGGACTTCTCTACGCCATGCCGCGCGAGACTGTCGTCGACTTCCGCTCCTTCCTCGGCGAGGCTAGCACCGACACCAGAGCTGATCCTCGTGGAGGCTGGGATCTGGCGTTGTCCCTACTGGCCGCAGAGACGCACGTTACGCATGCGTCAGACATTCGTGCTTTCCACTCGCTCCGTCAGGGACCAGCGGAGCCTGCGGCGGATTACTGGCGATGCGCCATGCGTATTTACACGCGTGTGGGGACCTCAAGGGGCACACAGCTGTGGGCACTTCGGGCGNGCGAGGCAGCAGTAGCACATCAGGAGACTTCCCTCGCTGCAGCAGTCCTCGCCTCACCACCATCTTCCCTCCTGCAGTCACCCTCATCTACCTCCATCACGACCGCATCCTCCTCCTCCTCTTCGACACCGTCTACACCCACACAGACGCAGGGTGTTGCAGCAGCTGCCCAGGGGAAGAAGAAGAATAGGAAGCGCGGATCAGGTCAGCAGCAGTCGTCATCCAGTGGTAGCAGTGGCCGTTCCGTGCACTGCTACAACTGTGGAGGTGCCCATCGCTACACCGAGTGCCAGCAGCCGCTTGACTGGGAGCGCATCACTCGCTGACTTCGGGCTGCCCATGCTGCCCGCACCGCGTCCGGCACGTCGCCCGCACACCCCTCTGGACGCGCGGCGACCACGACTGCAGCTGTTCCTGCGTCCTCACCAGCAAGCAGCAGTGATCCAGACCCACGTGACCGCACCATTGCCGAGCTTCATCATCTTCTGGCGCTTCGCTTTCAGGGAGGTGCGAGTGTGTTGTCATCGTCGAGTGGGTCACAGACTACTTGTTCGTCCATCCTCGTGACTCGTGATGACACGTGTGGGGGAGCACAGTCCGCATGTGATGATGATGGGCCTGACTGTACTGACTGGATTCATGAGTCTCACCTTCGTGATGTACGTCTTTCCTTCCCACTGACGTCTCAGCATCCCTCTGATGCCGAGTGTTCCATTGCTCGTTGTACAGTGACGTCCACCACTCGTGACTCCGGTGGCACTTGGATCATAGATTCCGGTGCCACCCACCACATGACGTGTTGTCGTAGTGACTTTGTGGTACTTGGTCCTGTCACGACTGTCCGTTCTGTTCGTACAGGCTCTGGTCAGTCCTTACCGGTCCACGGCGTTGGGGTTGTATGCTTTGATGGTCCGTCTGGCCCCCTGTATCTCTCTGACGTGCTGTTCGTGCCTGATCTTGAGCTCAGCCTGCTGTCTGTGCGTGCATGCACTCTGATGGGTCTCTCCGTTGAGCACACCGCTGATTCAGCGATGGTGACTGCTCTTGACACCCATAGCATTGTCCTGCGTGCTTCCGTCGTAGATGATTTGTACCGCATTGCTCGACCATCCTCCCCTTGCTCTCCCCTTTCCTCTGGACGTGTTTTTTTCACTGGTGTTCTATCCCCAGAACACCAAAGGTTGCTTCACCGACGTCTGTGTCATGTGGGCTCCGACACTGTGTCGAAGCTCATACGGACACAGCCCGCTCTTGGCCTTGACCCGGCTTCTTTCGAGAAGCCACCCAAGACCGAGTGCCTTTTTTGCGCTCAGGGAAAGAAGCACCGGTGCACTTACCCTGATTCGCGTTCCTGAGCGCTGAGGCCACTCAAGCTGGTTCACTCGGACCTACTTGGTCCTCTCCCCGTCGAGTTCCTGTCTGAGAGGGGCCGGTATGTTCTGACGCTGACAGATGACTTCACCCGGATGCGGTGGGTCTACAGTCTGCGTCAGAAGAGCGACGCCGCCCTTGCGGTTCGTCTCTGGCTCGTGATGGCTGAGCGTCAGTCTCGTCACACGCTCCATACCTTTCACTCAGATTGCGGCGGCGAGTTCCTCGGTGAGATGGACTCCTTCTTTGCTGAGCACGGCATTTTTCACCAGGTCTCCGCTCCTGCTACTCCACAGCAGAACGGTGTCTCTGAGCGCTGGAACCGCACCATGGAGGATGCGGTCCGCGCCATGCGGTTAGAGTGCGGTCTCCCGGAGTCCTTCGCCTTCGAGGGTTTCGCCTATATGACGTGGGTCGGGAACCGCCTCCCGCATGGTCCACTTCCGGATCATGTTACGCCGTACGAGCTCTGGTTTGGCCACCGTGCCGATCTTCGCCTCGCACGCGTCTGGGGTTCCCTGGCCTCCGTGTGGTACACCGAGGACCAGCAGGGGTCCAAGGTCTCCCCTCGGGGTCGCTTGTGTGCCTTCATCGGAATCTCCCCGCGGTCGAAGGCCTGGCGTTTTTGGGACCCCACTCGCCGTCGTGTCATTGAGTCCCGTGATGCGCTGCTTTTTGAGTCTCTCACATACCGTGATCTGACTTCGATCAGAACCCTTTCTGCAGCCCATGTCCCTTCCTGTGAGGGTCCTCTGCGGATGGGGGAGACTTCTCCGCCAGCGACCATCCCTCGTCAGGCGGATGTGTCCGCTCGAGTCCCCTCACGATCTCCAGCACTTGATGATCCGGCTATGATTGCCGTTGGTCCAGAGATCCCGCCTGTTCAGCCTATTTCACACCCCACAGGTACCAGTGCTCTCACACCTCCTCCTGCATCACCACCTGTGTCCACTGGCACCCCTGCTCCGGCGTCTGACCCAGCCCAGCCCACTCCTGTCCCTACGTTGGCTAACACCCCTGTCTCAGTGTCCAGGCCAGCCTTGCCTGTTGTTACTCCAAGCTCAGTGTCCCCCACACATGCTTCTCCCCGCACGGCGTCTCTGGCTGCCTCGTCTCAGCCCTCACCAGCTGTGGTTGCACCTGTCCCTGTGGCCGTACCTGTTCCGGAGCCTGAGGTGCGCCCCTCGACCTCCGGTTACTCCCGTGAGCCCGGTGGTCGCCTTCGACCACTGGATTCCGGAGCTCAGCGAGCGTCGGGTCCCGGAACCAGGCGTTCCTCTCGCAGCATCGCGAGCGGTGATCCAGGCACAAAGGCCTTAGGCCTGAGTGTCCGCACTGAGCTTTCAGAGGTACACCCACCGTGCCCCATAGGGCACGACCTGGTCACTCGCGAGTTCCATATCGCCTGTGACGCAGCAGCTGATCTCGTGGCCGTCAGGCCTGACACTGAGGCGTGTGCACTTGCCACGCAGAGTTCCCCCTCCCTGGCGCCTGACCCGGGCACATTGAGGGAGGCTCTCTTATCGCAGGATGCTGATGCCTGGCGAGCTGCTTGCGAGGAGGAGCTTCGCGCTATCCGAGAGCACAGAGTCTACGAGCTGGTCGACCTTCTCCCTGGGAGGAAGGCGATTCAGGTCAAGTGGGTCTTTCGCAAAAAAATGAAGCCGGATGGCTCACTGGAACGCTACAAGGCCCGCTTGGTCGTCAAGGGGTTCTCTCAGATTGAGGGAGTTGATTACACTGACACCTTTACCCCTGTCGGCCGCATGACCTCAGCCCGGGCTCTGTTCGGTGTAGTGGCTGAGCATGACTGGGAACTACACCAGATGGATGTGAACAATGCGTTTCTCCATGGCTCCCTGGATGAGGAGATCTACGTGGCTCAGCCACCAGGCTTTGAGGACGGTGACAAGGTCTGGCGCTTGCGCAAGTCCTTGTACGGCCTGAAGCAGTCTCCACGGTGTTGGAACCGGGAGATCACTGGCACCTTGACTCGCGCAGGATACGTACAGAGCGAGGCAGACCCCTCACTCTTCATCCTACCGACACCCGAGCGGTTCACTGCCATCCTGGTCTATGTTGATGACCTTCTGATCGCGTTTCTGTCCCTGGAGGCCGTGAAGGAGGCCAAGGCCGTCCTGCAGACCGCCTACAGGATGATGGACCTCGGTCCTGCATCGGTGTTTCTTGGTATGGAGATCGTGCGAGATCGCAGACATCGGACATTGTTGTTGCATCAGGCGCGATTCGCACGAGTCGTGGGGGAGCGCTTTAGCGATCTCCTTGGTGCAATGCCCACTGCTTCCACACCACTCACACCTGATGAGCAGGATGCCCTGAAGGTGGATGACCCTACAGAGCTGGGGGAGACAGTGGACGTGACCTTGTACCTCCGTCTTATCGGATCTCTGATGTACTTGGCCACTACCACGCGTCCCGACATCGCGTTCGCCGTCAACCTCCTCGCTCAGTTCTCGCAGGCTCCACGTGCGAGAGCTCTTCACACGGCTGTGCGAGTGGTACGTTACGTGGTCTCCACNCACACCCCTCACACCTGATGGGCAGGATGCCTTGAAGGTGGATGACCCTACACAGCTGGGGGAGACAGTGGACGTGACCTTGTACCTCCGTCTCATCGGATCTCTGATGTATCTAGCCACTACCACGCATCCCAACATCGCGTTCGCCGTCAACCTCCTCGCTCAGTTCTCGCAGGCTCCACGTGCGAGAGCTCTTCACACGGCTGTGCGAGTGGTACGTTACGTGGTCTCCACGCCGTATCTCGGACTCTGCTTTCGTCGACAGTGTTTGGTGGTCCTTGACGGCTACACTAACAGCGACTGGGCTTGGAGCCCTGACGGGCGCAGTCGCACTGGCTACGTGTTTCTGCTTGGTGGTATTGCTTTGTCTTGGCGAAGCGGGAAGCAGGGCTGCATCGCACGTAGCTCGTCGGAGGCAGAGTATGTGGCTTTGGGGGCAGGGGCTGGTGAGGCAGTTTGGCTGTAGCGCTTGTTTCTTGAGCTTGGGCAGTCAGTACCCGCCATTGTGCTGCGTTGCGACAACCANACAGCGACTGGGCTTGGAGCCCTGACGGGCGCAGTCGCACTGGCTACGTGTTTCTGCTCGGTGGTACCGCTTTGTCTTGGCGAAGCGGGAAGCAGGGCTGCATCGCACGTAGCTCGTCGGAGGCAGAGTATGTGGCTTTGGGGGCAGGGGCTGCTGAAGCAGTTTGGCTGCAGCGCTTGTTTCTTGAGTTTGGGCAGTCAGTACCCGCCATTGTGCTGCGTTGCGACAACCAGAGTGCTCTCGCCATTGCGAAGAACTCTGGTGTCTTTCATGCTCGCACAAAGCACATTGCGGTTGAGCATCACTTCGTTCGTGATCTGGTGGAGCGACGCATGATCTCCATTATGTGGGTTGGCACTGAATTGTAGTGTGCTGATTTCTTGACGAAGGCACTTGCCCGCGGAAAGTTCCTGGTGGCCATTCGTTCTGTTGGGCTTCGCCCCGTGCGTGACAGTGGTTGAGTGTGGGATGTACGTTTGCACCTCATCTGTCTGTGTCACCCACTATGTGGTTGTACCAGTGCTGCACGCGTATGGACATGCGTACCATCGGGTCATGGGGGAGTGTTGTGCTTTGTGCCGTTCCTGTACAGTTTACTGTGACCACTCGGCCGTGTCCAT
>SZWC01001396.1:251857-261952 GCA_023375785.1 Penium margaritaceum | reverse complement strand
CTCACACGTTCTACTCACACACCACTCACACGTTCTACTCACACACCTCTCACACGTTCTACTCACACACCTCTCACACGTTCTACTAAGGCTTGGAAAACGAGATGAGATCGAGATCGAGATCTCGATCTCGAGATTTGAGACAAAACCATTTTGTCTCGATCTCGATCATGTCACTATGTTCCCCATCTCGATCTCGTCTCGTTTTGGAAATGAGGATCTCGGATTTATCTGGATCTCAAAAGACTTGTCCCGAGATTCTTGACATGTTGAGACAGCTTGAAGTACAAAAGCCTGTCAGCAAGTCATGTGAGTGAGAGCATAAGAGATTCACAGAGATCAGTCGTGGGCCAAGTTCGCATGACGAAAAGCCATCCTGAGTCAACACCGCAAAAGCATGGACAAATGACATCTCTCACTTGCACAGAAATGAAGTAGCACACTCATTCCACACTTCACACTCCTCAATCCTACATGATGACAGGGGGGAAGTGATTTTCAGAATGAGGTTTTCGAGATTGTGTCTCGAAACAACCCGATTTCCGGAATCTCGGTCTCGCTCACTTTGAAAACGAGATGATCTTGATCTCATCTCGAAATCCGAGACAAAACAAGATTTCGAGATTTTTGAATTTCCGAGATTTTCTCATTCTTGTTTTCCGAGACTTACGACCTCCACACACACCTCTCACACCAGCGTCCCAAACTGCCGGCCCTTTCTTACACTGGTCTCAGACCGCCACACCACAAAGATCGGGCAGAAGTCCGACACAAAGGCGTTTGCTCTGCCACTCAAGCCACCTGCCAGCCCTGACACAGACTGCGGGGGGCCGACAGAGGCAACAAGTGGCTCGAGGGCACGAGTGCTCCGACGGAAGTGTGAGGCCCACTCTTTACCCCGTCGCTCAAGCGGTTTGAGGGGACCAGGTGGTTTGAGGTGAACAGGTGGTTTGAGGTGAACACAGGCATGAGTATTCGAATGTATTCGACCTTGGCAACCACTATTTGATATTCGAAAGTATTCGGATTCGAATACTTTGGTATTCGAATAGTTGGCTGTTTTTTCTGGATAAGGGGTATTTGATATTCGAATACTTGTCGAATACCTGTCGAATACCTGTCGAATACCGAATATATTCGAATACATTCGACAATATCCGAATGTTTGTCGAATATTTGTCGAATAGTTGTCGAATAGTGGTTCGAATAGCTTTCGAATACTTACCGAATACTTGTCAAATACCAGTATTCGGAGGTATTTGATATTCGAATACTTCACCATGTCTCTTGTCTGGGGTATTTGATATCTGAAATTTTGTCGAACATCGAACATTTTTGACGAATATCGAATACCGAATACTTTTTCGCTCATGCCTAGGTGAACAGGTGGTTTGAGGTGAACAGGTGGTTTGAGGTCAACAAGTGGGTTGAGGTCAACAGGTGGTTTGAGGTCAATAGGTGGTTTGAGGTGAACAGGTGGTTTGAGGTCAATAGGTGGTTTGAGGTGAACAGGCGGATTGAGGTCAACAGGTGGTTTGAATAAAGGCACCTGCCTGCTTGGCCCAGAAAACTGGGCTTTTGGCTTTGGGTTTTGGGCACAGCCGATTCAGGGCCGGTAGGTTGGGGTTTGAAAAAAACTGGCTGGGGTGAGGCAGGCAGTGTCAGGGAGAAGAGGAGAGAGACATATTATGGGCCAATAGGGCAAGAGCTCTACTGGCCCAGACAGACAGGCAAAAGCCCAAACGCCCAAAGACTGAGATTGCTTAATCACGCAGCCTGAAAAGCCCAAAACTGCCAGAGATCCAAAATCACACAAGCCCAAAAAAGAGCTGAAGCTCTACCCAGGCCTACTTCTGAAGACGACAGCCTAATAAGGGTTTCCTCCGAGACGACCTAACAAAATTCACTCAAGCGCTTACGTCTACCATGTCCACCCGTCCCAGCCATTGTGACAGCCAACCCCCCAGTCTAGTCTCATCTTCTATCCTTCACCTCCACGCCCTCCCCACATTCTCCCCTCCCTCCTCCCTCCCCAAATGGCCCCACTTCCCTCCGCCCTCTCTTCCCTCCTCTCCTTTTCCCTTCCCCCTTCTCCCTCCTACTTACCTAGTCTTCTGACCTCATCATATTGCGCCCTCCTTGACTATTATCTTCGTCCCCTCCTCCCTTTCTCTCATGGTATCGTCTCCCCTCTTCCGCCTTCCCCTCCTCTTCCCCCCCCCCCCTCCTTAAGGTCTCCTCATGCTTCCTTCCTCTCATCCCCCCGTCCTCCCGGGCTCCTCTCGTCTCCTTCCCACACTGTCCTATCACCTGCACCACACAAGCCACCAGTAGCCCTCGTTCTCCTCCCCCCCTCCCTCACCGAACGGCGTCCTCGTCCCCCCGTTCCGCGCCCCTTTTTCCCAAAAGAGAATAGTGCACAGCTCACCTTCTGCTGTTTCTTCCCCATGACTGTTCTCTTGCTTGCTTGTTTGCTTGCTTGCTTGCTTGCTTTCTTGCTTGCTCGCTTGCTTGCTAGCTTGCTTGCTTGCTTGATTGATTGATTGCTTGCTTGCTTGCTTGCTTGCTTGCTTGCTTGCCTGCCTGCCTGCCTGCCTGCTTGCTTGCTTGCTTGCTTGCTTGCTTGCTTGCTTGCTTGCTTGCTTGCTTGCTTGCTTGCTTGCTTCCTTGCTTGCTTGCTTGCTTGCTTGCGTGCTCGCTTGCTCGCTTGCTTGCTTGCTTGCTTGCTTGCTTGCTTGCTTGCTTGCTTGCTTGCTAACTTGCTAACTTGCTTGCTTGCTTGCTTGTTTGCTTGCTTGCTAACTTGCTTGCTTGCGTGATTGCTTGCTGGCGTGGCACGAGGGGGCAGGAGCGAAGGCGAAACGGGACGAGAGCAAGAGACAGCTGCGGCGGCAGGAAAGAGAACGAGAAACAGAGTCAGCGCAGCAAGACTGCAACAAGAGAACTGAAACGATTTGGAGGACGAAGAAGGAACTGCGCGCTGGGAGTGTGTCGACAGAAGAGCGGCTGACTCGCGGCACGCGACGGCAGCGGAGGCCGACGGATGAGGAAGAGAAAGAGGTAACTACTGGCTACTTCTGAGCTCTTTGACGACCATTCGCACCAAACGGGTCCCGTGGGACGGCTAAACTCAAGGGCGGAAACACCATATAGCCCTGTTTTCGGAGGATCAGCCTGACTCCTCCCGCCTTTGAAAAACAAATCCCATCCGCCCCAACCCCAGAACAATAAGTCCCATTTGTTATGTCAAGCGTGTCATGAGTGGTTCACACAGATGAGGTGCAGAACAGTAGGAGAATCCAAGAATTGAGAAAAATAGGTTATTTGTATTAAGTGGTAAGTTTACTTCGATGACAAGTGTCGAACAAGTCGAGAGAATTACAATGAGGTATATGTTTCGTCCTTGGCGCTCGAGCCAAGCAACGTATGCGAGGTTGCGCTGTGATTGGTTGCTTCGAGAAGCCATTTCGAGAAATCCAGAGGCTTCGAGAATATTAAGGTGTGGTTTTGTAAAAGTCGAGCACCATCCAGAAATTGACCAAACAGTACTCAAACAACGATGTACACTTAAAATTTTGAATTCGATATTAACTGTATTTTTCCTCATCTAATTTTATCCAAAATGGACTTTCTTTGAATTCATAGATACCACCTAATGTTATGCCAAACGGAGCGTAGATAATGCACATATAAAGGTTCCGAGGCAAAGTACGATTTAGAATTTGCGACACTTGAGCAATTCATAGTTATCGGTAAGAGTACTTTGATGACAAGTGTCAAAATGATCGAGCATTTATATACAAGTGTCGACTTACAAATGGAGCATAGTCGGGGTTGTTGGGTCGATTGTCGGCCAACGAGTGCCGAGTCCCATCGTGAGTGGTCTGATTCGAGAAGGTTCACCGAGAAGTCGGGGTTCTTTGAGAATCAACGGTGAAGATCCAAGATGCATCTTCATAAATCCAGTTTTGCCTCGGTGCGTCGAGAAGTCGACCGAAAGGTCATGATACTTTTATTTGTAGGTTCGCGAGAGTGGTCGAAGCTGTCTGAAGGTTCGGGAATATCCACTAAGGGCGGGCAGTTTGCCATTTTGCCCTCGACCGTCGGAGTGAAAATCGCGGTCTTTGCGACGCGATGGGTTGCTTATGCAATAACACTGCCCACTTGGAAAGGATAGGGACTCGTGTATGTCTGGCACGTACTTCCCCCCATTTTACCCGCGACGACCCGGCACACGTACACATGTGGCCTAGTAATGGCAGTAGTAGCCGTCAATGAGATGATTGACGTTTCGGAGGTTGTCGTAGGGTTCCCAGGTGTTGCGCACAGCGTCGTAGCCGTGCCACTTGACATGATTTTCTTTCATCTTGCCTCGTTGTCCGTAGGTGATGATGTCCTTAAAGATGTACTTCGTGTCTTCGCCCACTTGAACTGGAGGTGGAGGAGGGACATCTCTGACACGGAAGTTCTCTGTGGGATCTCGGTGGTGCTTGAGTCTGATGACATGGAACACTGGATGAACTTGCAGTGTCGAGGAGTTTGATTCGCACAACCATAGGGGTTTGCATGCGCTCGATCTCAAACGATGGCAACGAACGGGGTTTGAGCTTCAAACAATCGGATCCTCGAAGTTTGATGTTTGCCGAGCTTAGGAGGGCTTGGTCCTCGGCAACGAATACGTCGTCATTGCGATGTTGGTCAACTCCTCGCTTCATTGCTGCTTGTGTCTTTGCGAGTGGCTGTCATGTTTCCTCCCAGATGGTGGCAAAGTCTTGGCGTTGAATGTCGAATGTAGGAATGTTGCTGCGACTTTGTAGTCCGGCTAGTGTGGCGGGAAGTTTACCATACACCAGTTCAAATGGAGTTTTATCTTTTGCGGTGGAAACTGCCAAATTGTATGTGATTTCGACGGTTGGGAGTTCTTATGCCCAATCCGTTTCCTGAGTTTTGCATAGTTTTCGGAGAAGTTATTTGAGCGTCTAATTTGTCCTTTTGGTTTGACCATCGGTTTGAGGATGAAACGCCATTGAAAGTTGAATTCTACTACCATAGCGAATCGTCAATTTGCGCCGAGAACAGCTGGCAAATCGATTGTCTCTATTGCTCGTGATGGTTCTCGCTACGCCGTCTCTTCGTACAATGTTGTTTAGAGTCGTGCTGTTCCCTCGACGGTAACGGTGGTTGTTTTCGGGATGAAGTGGGACATCTTGGAAAACTTGTGACCGACCACGAGGATTGTGTCATATCCCTTGGATGTCGCCAGTAATCCTGTGACGAAGTCCATGGAGATATCTGCCCATGGTTCCGTTGGAACAGGGGGCGATTGCGGAAGTTTGGGTGGCCTCGTGTGACAAGATTTTTGTCGTTGACATGTGTTGCACGTTTTGCAGAAGTTGGCCACCTCGGATTGCATCTTGTCCCACCAAAACATTTTTGCTAGCTTCTTCAGCGTGGTTTCCTCTTCAAAGTGTCCACCTGGTCCAGTGTCGTGGTACTCTTCGAGCATCATTCCGCAAAGTTTATCGTTCGGGGGAATAACCACTTGGCGAGTGAAGCGTCGTCGCGAGTAGAGTGCGTCGAAACAGAACTTCACTTCATCATACCCGCCTTTGTGGTCGTAGCCTCGTGCGAACAGTCGCTCAAGGTACGGGTCTTCATGTACTTGTAGCGTTGCCACATCGGCCATTAAATGTGGTTGGCGGCTAAGTGCGTATGCCGAATTTGTTTTGGCTAGCCGGTACTCGATATTGTAGTCGAACCCAGATTCAAGGAACTCCATCCATCGAGTTTGACGTCGACTGAGATTCGGCTACGTGTTCAAATATTTTAACCTGTGGTGGTTGGTGTGCATGATGCATCGACGACACTCTAGATGACATCGCCACAACTTGAACGCGTGCACAACTGCCAACATCTCCTTCTCGTATACCACACAGTTGAGTTCCGATCCTCGCAGCTTTTGAGACATGTAGGTGACCAGTTGTTCGTCGTTGCCGTGGTCTTGCAAAAGGACCACGCCAATGGCTCTGTCTGATGCATCCATGGCCATGGCGTAGTCGACCGTTGGATCAACTACCGTACTGAGAGGCATATTCCCTCAAAATAATTATTTTTTGCCCATGCGTTCCATAATTAATCCCTCCCTGTTTGAACGTATCACATGTGAAATTACTTCAGATTTTGTTACACTTCGTACATAGTACTCCTTTATTTTGACCTTTTGCCCTGGGTTCAATTCATCAAACAGTTGTGGCATGGTCAAGAAAAAATGGTACGCTTGCTTTTGAAAAAATGAAACAGTGCGGAATGGACATCCACGATCAAGCCGGAGTCATGACGTCCTCTGTCGAGCCGTGTCGACTCATGCTAAACGCAAGAGATCTGACAGCTGTCCGCGGTTGATGACTTTGACGTCATTAACCGCGCGCTTGCAGTTTGAAGTTCAAAGTTCAAAGTGATGGGTCACGAGAATACGCACACCCAGACATGAACTATGGATGAATATGGATTTCCCCATTTATTCCCGAAAGGAGTTTGGGCGAGCACCTACAAAATTCCAGAGCGCACGAATATGGGAGAATGTAACGAGCACCAACATTCAAAGTGAAAAGGTGAGGGAATATGCCTCTCAGTACGGTAATCGTAGGGCTGGTGCCGAGTCCACAGTGTTCTGCAAAGCGGTGAAAGCTTCTTGTTCGTTGTTTCCCCACTGCCACTCGTTTTCTTTTCGAGTGAGGTGAGAAAGAGGTGCTGACACTCGAGCGTAGTCTCGTACGAATCGCTAGTAGTAATTACAAAATCCGATAAGAAAACTGAGTTTCTTGAATATTGGTCGGCGTCGGCCAATCAGGAACTGCTGCCACATTTTCTCGGATCCATAGTGATCAGTCCACCGTTGATGACATGACCCAAAAACTCGATCGAACGACGTCCAAAATCGTATTTTGAGTGTTTTTTGAAAAGGTCCTCTCCGTGTAAAACTTCAAGAACTTTTCAGGGATGCCCATCATGCTCCTTTGGGATGCAACTGTACACCGAAAAGTCGTTGAGGTATACGAAGAAAAATCCTTGAGGTACAGACGGAAAATGTTGTTCATCACCGCCATGAACGTTGCCGGGGTATTTCTAAGTCCGAACGGCATGACCATGAACTCAAAGTGGCCGTAGCGAGTCAGGAACGTCGTCTTCTTGATTTCGGCATCTGCCACGCATATCTGGTGATATCAGCTACGTAAGTCGGTTTGTGCTAAAACTTGAGCCCCTCGGAGTTGGTCAAAACGTTTGTCGGCTCGGGGAAGAGGGTAGCGGTTCTTCATGGTAGCGTTGTTCAACGCTTGATAATCCATGCACATCTACATCTTGCTAGTTTTCTTTTTTACGAATAATACTGGTGCGGCATATGGTGACGTGGATGGGCGGATGAACCCCAGACTGAGCATCTCGCCAACCTGCTTTCTCAGCTCAGTCAGCTCGTGATCGTTCATCCGATAGGCCCCTCAAAATGTAGGTCAGCTGTCCAGCTTTAGGTCGATGCCATGGTTGATGTCTCGCTGAGGAGGAAAAGTCTTCTGGAGTTCTTCGGGGAAGATGTTCCCAAACTCCTAGATGAGGGATGCAAACTCTTAGGGTACCATCAAGAACTTTGTTGAGGCCGTTGAGGCTGATGAGGCCGATGAGGCTGATGATGAGTCAGCTGGTGCCACTTGTGCTTTTTCCATCGGCTCAAGATGAATAAGCCACGCTCCTCGTCATACGTAATGCTTGGCCAGGTTGAGCGACATCGGCTGCACAGGTTGTCGCTTTTGCGCTCCCGTTGCTTCCTCTACTGCTTCCACCTCTACTTCTTCCATTGGTGACTTCCGTCCCGCAAGCGGAAGCTATTGTTTGGCACCGTCGATCTCCGCATAGACGACGCCACTGTTCTAATCGATCTGCAGATTGTGGCCGTACGTAATATCTCGTCTGAGGATGATTTTATGGTCGCTCATTGGACAAGACCTTCAAATCTTTACATCCCATAGTTCCCCCACTTGTAGTCTTAGTGGTTCTGAGAGTCTCCATATCTATAGTCTCCCATCGACAATGTTTACTTCAAACACCCCTTGTCCGGTCTACGAACCCAGTTTGGGAACCATGTTGTTGCTTACAAAATTGTGTGAAGACCCTCCATCCAATAGTGCCGGTGTTGTTCTGCAAACTCTGCATCCTTGAGGGTGAAATTTTAGCAGTATCGCAAGTTGGTCGTCCTTGTATCCCTCGTCAAATTTTTCAATCTCATAAACCCTCTGGGGTGATGTAGGTCGTTCAGATGCGCGATGGTTTGGTGTAGATCCCTCCTCACGGACAAGAGTTGCGCCTTTTACTCCTGCCCTTTACTACTTCCCCACTCTTTTTCTACAACTCCCCCCCCCTTTTTGGCCTACTGCTTGCTTCGACAATTGCGAACGATGTGCCCAAATGTTTTGCAGTTGTTATAGGTTTGCGTATCTCTGTGGTTGACGGTATCCTCCTCCATCGGAGTCGAGGAGTCTGCACACTATTTTTTTCCACGATGATTGTGATTAGGTCGCCAACTGTAGTATATTTGGATCCGAGCATTGTAGTCGGTGCTGTTGATTCTTTTCGCTGTTGTGATCATCCTCGGTAAATCGTTCTGGATGTCGAAAACAACAATTACTCGCCGGATGTCTTGCTTGAGGCCGGTGTTGTCGAGAAGAAAGAGCTCATCGGGGGCAGTGTCTGGTCCGACAATGATTTCGTAGAATCTCCACGTGTACTTCGCCACACTACACTCTTGACGTAGACACTAGAGCTTGTACCGTGCGTCGGACTTCTCGTTCAGTTGTCCAAAGCGTGCGAGCATTGAGCCCAAAAACTCATTCCAGCCGGTTGGTGGCGTCGGCGCGTCTTGTCACTGTAGGCCGATGTGATCCAAGGGTAGTACACCTATGGTCAACGATGTGAGTCAGGCTCCGTGGCCCATTGACGAGGCTCCACTGGTCTCCTGTTGTCCTTGGATAGTCTTTATGTCGGACCACCAACTTAGCGCCATGCCACGCAAATGTGTGGCCACGAGGTCAATTTTATTTTGATCGTCATTGACCTCAATAGTGGTGAAGTACACCTCAAAACTTGTCAGCCACATCTAAACCGCCCATCCTTTTGAGTTTGCAGATTCAAATGATTCTGGTGGAGCTTGACAAGTTTTGGGTTCGCTCGAGAGTTGGGAATTTCTCTCAACGAGCACCGCTTCGCGCACATTTGCATTGCAAAGAGCCTCCATCGTGGTGTTGATTTTTTGAAGCAAGTGGTTGTTGGTTCCTTCGAGTGCGGAGATCCTGTTTGCCAGTTCCTCGTTGATCCGTGCCTGTCGCCCAGTGCCACATGTTTTTCATGCTATCGTCGTCGAGGCTTTTGGTTGGGGTGGCTGGTTCATCGCTGTTGGGTCCGTGACCGGATTGGTCGCCAAAGCCGTAGGGATTGCTCCAGCTGCCGTAAATCCTGCCACACCAACATTTGTTGTCGCTTTGGGGTTCACGTGCATCGACACGTTCTACTTCTCCATCGCCGAAGTCGTCGCCAAAGGCCCGTTGATGGTCGTCAGTTGCACTTGCTCGCTTTACATCATAGTCCCAAAGTCTGCAAATTCTTGATGTGCGCAATGCACCGACGGCTTGTGCAAGATAGTTCTCCGGATGGGTGAAATAATCGGATGCATCACAAGCACCGATGCGCTCTCATACCATGTGTTACACCAAGGAGAGTGTAGATGGTGAACAGGTGGATGTTGTGAGGCCAAACGCCATTTAGAATTTGGGACACTTGAGCAAATCATAGTTAGCAATAAGTGTACTTTGATGACAATTGTCGAAACGATCCAACATATGTATACAATTGTCAAGTTACAAATGAAGCATAGTCAGGGTCGTTGGGTCGATTATCAAGCAACGCGTGTGGAGGCGCGTCGTCATTGGTCGGTTTTGAGAAGGTCCACCAAAGTCGTGGGTCTTTGAGAATCGACAGTGACGATCCGGGATGCATCTTTATAAATCCAGATTCATCTCAGTGCGTTGAGAAGTGGACCAAAAGGTTTGA
>SZWC01001396.1:237390-251682 GCA_023375785.1 Penium margaritaceum | reverse complement strand
GTACTTTGATGACAATTGTCGAAACGATCCAACATATGTATACAATTGTCAAGTTACAAATGAAGCATAGTCAGGGTCGTTGGGTCGATTATCAAGCAACGCGTGTGGAGGCGCGTCGTCATTGGTCGGTTTTGAGAAGGTCCACCAAAGTCGTGGGTCTTTGAGAATCGACAGTGACGATCCGGGATGCATCTTTATAAATCCAGATTCATCTCAGTGCGTTGAGAAGTGGACCAAAAGGTTTGATACTTCTGTTCGTAGGTTCGCAAGAGTGGTCGAAGCTGTCGGAAGGTTTGGGAATATCCATTGAGGATGGGTCAGTTGACCATTTTGCTCTCGATTGTTGGAGTGAACATCGCAGTCTTTACGACGGGATGGACTGTTTTTATAAGAACAAAAATGCCCACTTGGAAAGATTAGGGACTCGTGTACGTCTGGTACGTAACACCTAATTAGTTTTATGATGAAGTCATCAAAATCAACACTCGACCCCCGACTTTGGGTTTTTCTATTTTTGGGTCCAAACATACTTTTGTCTTTTAACCTGGGATTTTGCCCCTTGTTATTGGTGTTCGACCACTGTTTATAATGACGTTGGTGGCTTTTGATGTCACGGAAGGGTCCTTGTCACCATGGCAAGGATCCTTCCATGGCATCAAGCGAGACGACGGTCGAGTTCCGACTGTTCAAAAACTTGAACGGACAACTCTTTTGTCGGGATAAAAAAGTGAACACGCGCTCTCATCCAATTCAAAGTTCGCCCCTGAGATTTGGACAGTTTGATACATGTCACAAAAGGAACTAGCTTGTGGGCAAATTGGGGCAGTGGCGTTGTTGATGCAGCGTGTGGGAACCCACACTCGTTGCTTAGTCTACCCCGTTGGTGTGCTGCACTAGAGTTTAAGTCAGAGAGCTTTGTTACTCAAAAGTGTGCATGCCAAAGCGCCAAAAAGTAGCTGGAATGAAGCATTAACTGATTAGGGATGAAGAATGAGCAACCAACTGAGACCCCTCCCAGTTCTAGCCTGACCTCAGCTCTGTGAGGCTTGTTACTTAGAAAATCAACCAAACAGGATAACCCAGGCATTTACCTGTCTGGGAAAACTTTCCTACGTGAGACTTGCTAGACACCAAACAACCCAAAACCCGGACGTTGTCCGTTTTGCCAAAAAACTGGACCATACTAAAACAACCACACTGCAAGTGCATTCGTGCAGTTAGAATTAGCATGAAAAATAACTGCAAGGAGTTATAGCTGCCCGAACGTAGGCGCTGGCTACACTGCTCCTAAGAGCCAACTACGATTACTGATGACGTGGTAGCCAAGGGTAGCTGCCAATGGAGTTTTTCATGCTGTCCACTGTGATGTCCACCGCTGCACCTGAGGTACTGGCGTTAGTAGCCGTCAACTTTGCCTACCCGTCTAGGGTCATCGGGGTGGAGGCGCTCGGGACAGTGGTGAGGAGATCGGCAAAGAATTCAGCAAGCATCTAAAGATACGCTGCCTGATGTACTCGCATGATGTTGTGTGCGAGATTGCACTTCAAATCCATGCCAAGAAACACCTGCACCTACACCTGAGATCCATCATCTTGTAGCTTCCACTTTCAGCGAAACACCCACTTTGCCCCTATGGCCTTGTGACCAGGGGGGAGCTCCACGAGCTCATACATTCCGTGCTTGTTGATGGCGGGGAGCTGCTCCCGAAAAAAAGCCTCCCACTGCTCTACGTTGGGAGCGGCATGGGATTCACGTAGGCTCTGTGGCTCCGGTGCCATTGGAGAAGGCCGGGTCGTTAGCACACGAGCTTGTAAACTTGATTACTGTCACCGGCTAAGACATTAAAACATGCATCAAAGTCGTGACCTAAGCTACATCCTATAGGTTAGCACAACCATGGACCTTCCTCCTTTCAGACGGAGTGTCCACACGATAATCATTTTGGGCATCTCCGACCTCCACTGGCGTTTTTCAATTTATGCTGCCCTGAGGGGGCGTTGTTCACTACGTCTACGTTTAGGTGGTGCCACATACCACATGCCTACCCATGCAAGTTCCAACCTTGCTCCAATACTCGTTGACCATATATGTGAACAAACAAGATTCGAGCTCCCATGAGTTGTGTTCTGGTCCAAAGTCGGTCCAATGAACAAGAGCCTCCCTAGCAACCTACAAGTGGAATGTATGCTCTTGGTGTTGTAGTAGTCAAAGAACTTCATATTGGTATTTTGTAGTAAGGACTGCTATTGGAAGCTCAAATTCAGCTTCTACCATGTATCAAGCGTACAAAATCACATAAAAAAAAGTTCCTATATCATCATACTGCACAGAAGAAACAATCTTTATGCCACTGACTCCATGTTTTTTATGATGGAAAATGGCCCATTCCAGTTTGGTTGAAGGCTTTTGAGTCCGAGCGAGTTTATCCGAATGGTTATTGTCTTGAGAAACACCTTTTCATTGATTTCAACACTCATCCTTTTGGCAAACATCTTTTGTCGTTGCCAAGCTCCTTGAAGGTGAACATTTGCCTCTTCTAACCAGGATTCTATTGGATTAGTCAAATCTTGAGCAAAAGGAGCCCTTCTCTATTTACTCCTATTATTGACCAATGGAAAGGGCACCATTTGGAAACCAAGAACTATTCAACACAAGAGGAGTGAACTTTGTGGAACCATTCATAGACATGCCAAACTCACATCAAACGTACTCATTCATCTTTCACCAAATGTTGGTAGAAAACTTTCTATCTCGATCAGAGAAAACATGGAATGTTACATCGTGGTTGTTCATGACACCCTCAAAGAAGAGACGAGTTGTCCCCTTAGAATTTACATTTGTGATTTTCATAATGAAGTATGCCATCTTTTTCAAAACATCCACAACCACCAAGATTAAATCATGACCACAGGCCGTGTCTAGAAGATCAGTGAAAAGTTCCATGTTGACACACTTCCATATATTCCCTAAAACAATTCTTTTGTTACTCATTTTGTCGTAAAGACATAGGGAACATGTTTTCAGGCATCATCACTCCATCTTGGCCACCAATAGTTTTCCAAGAGTGCTTTTCTCATCCTTGTCGGTCCCACATGTCCTTCTACTGACGGAGTGCGGACTAGAAAGACTACCTTAACCCAAAGATCTTCTGCATTTGGTACAACTTGCTCTCCATGCTAGTAGATTCACTTGGCTTCCACCAATTCATTCTTGTCTAGGTTTTGAGATTCTTGAAACCACAAATCCACGTAGTTTACTATGTAGATCCTTTTGTTTTCTCAAGATGGTTACCGCAAGGTACAAAAGGATTTGGTTTCTGCGTTTCAGCTAATGTAATGGCCATGAAAACCCACTGATTTCAGTGGTTTTTTCTATCCCTGTATACTGTCTTTGTAGCGGATCAGCACCGTTGATTTGCCCTAACCACTACTCTCATGAATATAAGGATTGAGTAAAGTGTCTCCTCCAACGCGCCTGTCGCACCTGACGATTTTGATTGCGTTTGAAAACACACCAACGAAATGTGGTTGGTAATGACCGTAACACTACCCTTTGTTCCCAAAAGGTAATAATGCCGCAACTTGAAGATGTGTACCATCACAAGCAGTTATTGGTTACTAGTCGTGTATCATGTTTTAGCTTGAATGAGCTTTTGGCTCTTGTACACAACGAGGTGCCCGTTCTCCATGAGGACAGGTTCAAGTCCTACCTTTGACGCATCACACCATACCTCCTATGGCTACAATGGATCCGGAAGATCTTACATGGATGATATAGCTAGGAGTTTTTTTGGTTTATTGTGATAAAAAAAGTTCTTGCAGTCAGATGTTCATACCCAAGGCGTGGCTGCTCGCGTGAGCTCGCTTAGCGGTGCTACCAGGGTCATATATTCTTGCATAAATCGACAAAATGAAGCTATAATGCCGAGAAAATACTGATTCTCTCCAAAATTATCCAAGCATAACCAATACACTAAGGCTGGGACCTAGGACTTGAAATTGTTGTGGTTTGGCATGGATGCCATCCTTGCTGACTTTGTGTCCAATGTATTTGAGCCTGTCAAGTGAAAATTTGTACTTGCTTACTTCGGCATAGAAAAATTGTTCTCCAAGGATTGTGGGGACCTCACGTAGATGTTTTCAATTTTCTTCTTTTGTTTGAGGGAAAACCAGTCTGTCATCCTAGTAAATCAAGACAAATGATATGAGTTCCTTGACAAACGTTTGGTTAATTGCTTACTCCAAAGCACGTTTGGTTAGTATCCCGTGTGCAGTTAAAACATTATCTTGGCCACATCGTCTTCCAATATATGAATTTGATGGTAGCCCTTGGAAAAATGCAAGGATGAAAGCACTTTTCCTCCTTGAAGTTGGTCAAAGATGTCTCCAATCCGCAATAAAGAGAATCACTTTTCACCATCACTTTGTTCAGTGTCCTATAGTTAAGGGACATGTGTAGACCACCGTCCTCTTTGTTAGAAAGCTTGGTGTGACATACGACAAGCCACTCGGCTCAATCTATCCTCTTACAAGGAACTCATTGATTTGATGTTCAGCCTCTCACCATTGTTGGACTAAGGCGATACATGGGTGCGAACGGAGGAGTTTCTGCGTAGTAGAATGTGGACCATGTGTCATTCTATAGGAGGCCCAGCTGAAGGGTCTAGGTAGAAATCTTGAGTCCCACCAGTAAAAATTTCATCACTTATGTCATTTCAACCTTCTTTATCCTCCACTTTCTGTAGCGCAGCAAAGGAATTCTGAAACACCTGTTGAATACCTTTCTTGACCTCTATCACACAAACAAGCCTGATGTGGATGTGAAATTGGATTAGTGATAACTGCCCCATTTAATATTGTTAACTTTGATCAAAAGCACATCATAGCCTTATTTTCACATGGCAAGGGGCTGCCTATAACCAGTAGAAAGGGTCAAGAATGTTGAGTACTGTCAACGTGAAGCTCCATGTGTATCCTTGAATGTAAACTTTTATTTTGCAGGTGCCCATCACAGGTGCGGTCCAATTGTCGCTGACAAAAACTGAACCATCTGATGACTTGTACTTTAGGCCAACCTGTTGGGTGAATTTAAGGCTGACAAAGTAGTCTTTGCCCTTGGTTTTGACAAGCACGTTCAGCGGGACACCAGCAAGGTTTCCTTTCAATTGCATCATCGTGTCTTTCTTCATTTGAGTGAACAAACTCACCGATGGTGAACTAAACTTGTGGCTAATACAAAAGTGGTATGACAGCCGATTTAATTCTGGTATTTCATCCGCTTTAGTCCAAACTTTGTGACTACATGTGAATTCCGCAAGAACCATCCCGTATGAAGCATTTTTTTAGTCAAAATTGTTGACCAGAGGTACCATCATACTGTTGCCCTTTGATTGCACTCGTTTTTTCAGAGATTTTTTTGCAATCACAACATCGAATACTTTCTTAGGAGTAGTTTTCTTTACAACCATTATGCATTTTCTATTTTGTATTTTTTCTTAAGGTACAAGATTGTGTGGAAAAAAGTAATCAGCAAGTATGAAGTGCGTTTCATTTAGAGGGAAAAAATGACGAAGCAATGCGAACTTGTCAAAAACTCAACTTTTTTCTATAGTCTCATCTACAAACATGAGCCTACACGAGTGATTAATGTTTCTCCCTGAGTAGTCCCCACTGATGTCACTGAGAAGCTAAAAAAGGGGCACCACAACCCTGTCTGTTTCCACGGCGAGACCCATTGTCACGTCTCTGATCCTATCCACGGCCTTATGTGCAGCCACCTTCTACACCATCTCCACATAGTGCCGCAACTCCAGCCAATGCTGCTGCCTCTTTTCCGCCACCAGCATCCTTAAAGTAGTGAACCCAAAAGTGGCCATGCTGCATGCACTTGTGGTAGATCCCTTCATGAAAGGTCATGTTGCGATGCTCATGAGATGCTTGTAGCTGATAGCTGCAATGCTCGTGCTTGTATTTTGGGGCCTTCTGCTCACCTGTCTTCTTAAATGGGGAGTTTACAGGCTGCTTTTCCTTAGCTTCACCTCACTACTTTGATGTACCTTTACACCCCACATCATCCATGAGCATCTCAGGGCCTTGTTTCACGCGTGCATTTGGGTGTGCATCCAAGTGATGCTTTAGTTTGCCAAGCATACTTTACTCGTACAATCACATAACTTCCTCTAGCATTTACATGCTTGGCCCATTGTAGTGGTGCAGGTCTTGTCCTTCATCTACTTTTTGGCAAGACTGTTATGCAAGTACTACAACAGCAACCACTCTATAAAACTGAATGAATGTGCCTACGTGCCCCTGGTGAAGCTTTTGGCTTACTCCACAAGCATGGTAATCTTGCTTGAGCTTGTGAAAGGCCGGTGCACCTTCTCACAAAAAGTTTATGCTGGAGTTGTGCTCCTCATTATGGCAGGAGTGACTCCAAAAAATAACACCAATAAGACAAGCCCGAGTGGCTTAGTGGCTAATGGTGTTATCCTCTGAAGGCATGGGCCCGGGGTCAAGTCACGTGAGTTGAATGTATGCCCTGCCTCACTGGAGGTTGGACATACCTCCTCTGCCTGGAGGTGGAAAACAGGTATTAGGAAGCTAGCAAAACTTATAGAGATCCTCTCTTAGGTTTTGCAAGGCTAGGAGAAGTTCCAGAAGGTAGCACACCTTCCTGATTTTCTGGATGCCTTCCCACACACTAGAAGCAAACGGAGGAATATAGGAAGGGGCAGAAGCTTCTACGGGGGGGAAGTGATGCCCTTTTAGGTAGACAAAAGGACAACCCAATCAATTTAGGCTAAAACTATTGCCACTCTCTCTGCCCAGTGTTCTTCCATCTTTGGACCCAATTCCTTCCACATTTTTAGTCTCTCCAAAGAAACAATTGGTAGTGTAAACCAGTCATTGCTAGGGATCGTACAGGGATTGTACAGCCAACATTGGGTTATGGACCCACGCCTTTAAGAGGTCCCAACTCAGCTTGTGTTCACACTTCCGACAGCAAGGCATGGCTACCAACAAGGAAAAGAGCAGCCAAACTGTCCTCAAGTTTGACGGGACCGGCTTTGCCTTATGGAGATGGCAGTTTGAGGTCTTCCTTGATGACAAGGGATTGCTTGAGCTCGTGAAGGGTGACGAGTGTGCTTTGCAGGAGACTGCAGCGGCTGAGGTGAAGAAGGGATACAAGAAGTACAACAAAAATGCGTTGGTGCTCTTTGTGTCCGCGGACACAAAGAGCGCCAGACTCTTGCGCCAGTGGCATTTCCGCGCACGACTCTCTCAAGAAGAAGTCATACCAGTCACAACGAGGTAGGAAAAAGGACAAGCAGACCATTGTGGTATACAAGTCCACCAACTTAAAGGATCCGAGTGTTGTTGTCATTGACTCCGGATCAGGCCACCACAGACAATGCAACAGGGCGGCATTCATCACCTATGGTGCCTTGGAGAGATGCATGACAGTGGCCACTAGAAAAACAGAAGTGGCCGCTGGTGAGGGGAATGTTTGCATTGAGTCAATGGTCGAAAGAAAATCTGTCAAAAGCAGAATGCACAATTTGCTCCACATACCCAACTTTGGGGAAAATCTGCTCTCCATCATCTGCCTCACTGACAAGGGACTTGAGGTACTCTTCATGAAGAAGGAGGCCATCATCCACAAGGAGGGCAAAGGTGACGTGATTGTGCACACAGAGAAGGAGGATGATTTGTACCTGCTAAGTACCACGATCCTCAGCAGCCGAATGGGGTCCAACGCCGCCAACCTTGTAACGAAAGATGATGGGGACCTGGACTTGTAGCACCGCCAACCTTGACACACTTCTCCATTAATGGTGGAAGAGGTAGCAAGGAGGGAGGTGGTCCGGGACCTCCAAACCAGGGTCATCAATGAAACCAAGGAGATGGTGTGTGAGCCATGTTCTGTGGGAAAAGAAACACATCAGCCGTTGATGGCCAATGGGACACGTGCATCGGTAAAGTGGGTAGTGGTACACACACATGTGTATGGACCTGTTGGATCCAGAGGAGAGAGGTAGGCTTGGAGTCGCGAGCATGTGGGACTTAAAGGGCATCATTTGTGCTAAAGAATGGTTGTTGAATCAATATAAATGACTGAGTACATATAGAGCTAGACCTTGGGCAAGTCAGCCCTGTCACAAGCCACACCACTCATGGAGGCAAAGGCTTACACACTACAGTCCATAATCTCACACAAGAGAGAAAATCAGCCTAGCAATCTGGCTGACCAATCACACATAACCTAGAGAGCTAGGAAAGGCACATCACATGGTCACATCACCCAACATCCCACGGATTATTGCCAGGTGTCTATGGCTAGCCCACAAGGATCTCATCTCATCAAAAAAGAGAAGAGAGGCAACTTTTTCCTAGTCAGCACACTCTGACAAGGTAATCCTAAGACCAAGGACTTTTTTGGATGTTTCACCCATCAGGTATTGATTCTGGACCTCTTGCCTTTTTCTTTTCTCAGGCTAAGGCATGGAGTCGCCACCCATGATGACCCAGATAAAGGTGGTCGATGACCTCGACAACTTACAACATTCATCTCCCAATTGGACCAGTGGATCGGCCTGAAGTTTGTCTCGTGAATACTTTGCCACCTGATAACTTCCATTGTAGACGCAGGTTGACGATCAGAGCAAGCGACAGTTAGTTTCCTGGAACTTACTCTTATGGACCTGAAGTTTAGCCGGATGGCCCAATTTCCAACAATCTCCCACTTTTCCATAGTTAGAGTGGACGGATTCCACATGCATTCATGCAGATTTACTGCTTCTCACAAGTCACTGGCTTGGTGCAAAAACCAAGGGCCTGCTGGCTGGTTGGAGTGAATCCCAACTTGATAATATCAACTCACATCATGTGCCTAATAATATGATGGGCGATGTCAATATCCTTGGCGCCTACATGGTGCCCCGGCTTCTTGGAAATTGCGATTAAACTCTAGTTGTCGATGCGCATAGGAACAGGAACTACTACACTCGCACTCATCTCTACCACAAGATGCCGGAGTCAAGCTCCTTCCTTGGCTCCAAATCTGAGAGACACGTACTCAGCTTCCACGCTTGAGGTGGACACAACCACTTGTTGCTTGCTTCACCAACTGATGACACCCACATTCATGAGAAACACATGTCCAAAGATAAACTTTTGGTTCTCAGGATTTGGGGCCCAATCTGTATCTGTGTGGATGAAGATGTTGTTGGTGTTGTTGTAGGTAATGCCGATGTTGATGGTTCCAACAAGGTAGCAGAAGACCCGATTCACCGTCTTCTCGTGCTCAGGTCTGCGATTAGCCATGTGTTGGATCACACTGCTCACAGTCTATGCAAGGTCCAGCCTGGTTGCTGAGATTGCTGACGACGCTCTAGTACTTACCGCTCACTTGTATCTGATTCTCCACTAAAGCTCACGAGGTATTGGCGCATCTTAAGAGGCGTGCCGATAGGTTTTTCCTCTGCCATGCCGAGCTGTTACAGGACATCCTTGATGCAGCAGCTCTGTTGTAGTAAGAGGGTGTGTGCCCTGCGTTCACACGTAATCTGGATGCCGAAGTATGATGTCTCCCTGAGATCAGACATTTGGAATTGTTCCTCCATCGCCTCCTTGAACTCCTATAATGCAGATATGCTGTTGGAAAGGAGGATAACTTCATCCACATAGACGATGATAATGAGGATATCATGCTCGTGTTGCTAGCGACAGACACTATAGTCACACTTGTTGTGCTCAAACCCCATGCACTGAAGCGTTACATCCAACTTCCGGTTCCAAGCACACGACACATGCTTGAGACTATACGACCTCTTCTACAACATACAAATCAGGTCCTTCTAGCCATCCATGACAAATCCCTCTGGCTTCTCCATGTAGATCTCCTCCTCCAAGTCACCATACAAGAATGCCTTTTTGGCATCCATGTGGTGGATCTCGAAGTCCTCAGCTGCTAAACAAGAGAGGAGTGTGCACACATAGGCAAACTTGGCAACAGGAGCAAAATTTTCAGTGTAGTCAATGCCTTCCTACTGTGAGTAGCCCTTGGAAACTAGCCTCGCCTTGTACTTTTCTATGTTGCTATCAATGCCCCACTTCTTCTTGAACACACAATTGCAATTGATAACCTTACGTCCAGCTGGACGCTCAGTCAGCTCCCAGGCACTTTTGTCAAGCTATGACTGTAGCTTGTGCTGTATAGCTTTTGCCCAATCTGTTGTATCCACTACAGCCATGGCCTCCTTGAAGGATGTTTGCTCATCTAAACCTGCTGCAACTGCGACATTGTAACGGGCGTGTCTCCAGCTCCTGCTCTGAAGTCGTCGTCGGAGTTCGCAGAATGGCGTTCTCAGTCCGCGTCAGGGGTTTACCCCCTTTGCAAGACTGAGGGTCAATCGTCATCAACGACCCAGAGCAGGGAGACTTGAATATTTCGAGTCTCCGGAGGCCCATTTCCGTTTTTAACCAAACCCCTGGTTTTGGGACCCAAACCGGGGGTTTTTACCTCGAACTCGTGTGTTCGCACGAGTTATTTCGTTCGTTTT
The DNA here is from genome assembly GCA_023375785.1 of Penium margaritaceum. Taxonomy (NCBI): domain Eukaryota; kingdom Viridiplantae; phylum Streptophyta; class Zygnematophyceae; order Desmidiales; family Peniaceae; genus Penium; species Penium margaritaceum. The sequence continues at coordinate 241,121 of SZWC01001396.1, read as the reverse complement.
ATGTCGAAGTTCGTCATAAACGAAATTTGATTCATGTTTTGTCGTTCTGGCGTGAAATCGTCGCGTGCGAGGCNAGAAAATTAATAATTTCAATCACCAGCTAAACATGAACACGTGCATGGTACGTAGACCTAAGCTGCAGCTTGTAGGTCAGCACGGCTAGCGGCCTCCCCCCTTTAGGCTGGAGCGTCCGCGCGACAACCATGTTGGGCGTCCCCAACCTCCTATGGTCGCTGTCCATGAATGCTGCCCTGTGGGAATGTTGTTCACTTTTCCGCGTTCAGGTGGTACCTCCTGCCACGCGTCGATCTGTGTGAGCTGCAAGCTCGCTCCAGTACTCGTTGACCACCCCTGTGGGCAACCGAGATTCGGGCTCCAATGAATTATGTTCAGGTCCACAACCAGCCCAATGGACGAGGTACTCCCTGACAACGCGCGACCGAAGAGTACGCTCTCGGTGCTGGAGTAGGCGAAGGACCTCGTATTGGCCGTCGGCAGCCAGGACAGCTGGCGGTGGCTGAACGGTTCCTCCTGTCGTGTATGGAGCCAGCAAGCTCACATGAAACACGTCATGTATCTTCATACTCGGCGGAAGTAGCAATCGGTATGCCATTGGCCCGATGCGTGCTACAATGGGAAACGGCCCAATCCACTTCGGTAGAAGTTTTCTTGCCCCTGGCGACTTCAACCGAAGGTTTTTAGTGCTAAGCAGCACTTTGTCACCGATGTCAAACGACACCTCCCGGCGACCTTTGTCGGCATATGCCTTTTGTCGCTGCCGAGCTGCTTGAAGGTGACCCTTCGCCTCCTGCAACAAGGAGTCGATGCGCTCAGCAAAGGCTTGAGCAGAAGGGACCTGCCCTCCTGTACTCCCACNCTTCACCAATGAAGAGGGTACCACTGGATGCCGACCACTGTTCAACACGAACGGTGTGAACTGTGTGGACTCGTTCACCGAGTTGTTCACCGCAAACTCTGCCGGTGCTAGGAATTCGTCCCATTCATGCATGGCAGGGTCCACGTACATGCGGAGCATCTGCTCCAGAGTGCGATTCATGCGCTCTGTTTGTCCATCCGTTTGAGGGTGAAACGCTGTCGACATTTGCGACTCACTGCCGAAGTACTCGTGCATCTTTTGCCAGAACTTACTAGCAAATTTTCGATCTCGATCGGAGATAACGCGCAACGGCAAGCCGTGGTACTGTACGACACCCTCAAAGAAGAGACGAGCGGTCTCCTCTGCATTGACGTCAGTGGTTGGAGGAATGAAATGTGTCATCTTCGTCAAAAGATCCACAACCACTAGTATTGCATCGTGGCCACGGGCCGTGTCCAGAAGACCAGTAATGAAGTCCATGCTGACGCACTCCCATGGAGTCCCAGGAATGGGAAGTTGCTGTAGGAGTCCAGCAGGCTTCTTGTTACTAGCCTTATTCCGAAGACATGGGTCGCATGTCATGCAATACTTACGGACATCGACACTCCACCCTGGCCAACAATAGTGGTCCGAGAGTGCCTGTCCAGTCTTTCGGGGGCCCACGTGACCTGCGACCGGCGGGTCGTGGAACTGGGAGATAACCTTTGCTCGAAGGTCTCCCGAGTTTGGCATAACAACTTGTTCTCCGTGCCAGAAGATTCCTGCGGCCTCCACCAAGCCATACTTGTCCAGATTTTGAGAGTCTTGAAACCAAGAATCCACACAGTATCCCATCCGGATCCTGTTTACAAGACCGTTGTAATGGATAATCTCTCGTGGTGGTTGACGCAGAGGTGCAGGGGGACCCGGTGGTGGTACGGTTGCTGTTGCAATGGCCATAAAACACCCACTGACCTCGGTGGTTGCTTTTATTTCCACAGGCTGTCGGCTTAGTGGATCGGCCACATTGATGCGTCCTGGCCGATATTCCCATGTGAACGAGAATCGACTTAGGTATTCGCTCCAACGCGCCTGTCGTCTTGACAGGTTCGGTTGCGTTTGGAAAACACCAATGGATTATGGTCGGTCACGACCGTCACACCCCCTTCAGCACCCTCCAGGTAGCAACGCCACATTTTGAAAGCGTGCACTACCGCGAGGAGCTCTTGATCCCCGGTCGTGTACCGCGTTTCCGCGGGTATGAGCTTTCGGCTCTCATACGCAACTGGGTGACCGTTCTGCATGAGGACGGCTCCAAGTCCTACTACCGACGCATCACATCGAACCTCCCACGGTTGCGATGGATCCGGAAGAGCTAGAACGGGCGCCGTGGAGAGAAGCTCTTTGACTTTGAGAAAAGCGTTCTCGCAATCAGATGTCCATTCCCAACGCACGTCTTTTCGCGTGAGCCTGGTTAGCGGTGCTACCAGGGTCGAATACCCTTGCATAAACCGTCGAAAGTAGTTTGCAAGGCCGAGGAAAGACCAAATCTGCCCAACATTTTCGGGGCGTGGCCAGTCCATAACGTCTTGGACTTTTCGTGGGTCGACACGGATGCCGTCTTTGCCGACGATGTGTCCAAGGTACTCGAGCTCATCTTGTGCAAACTTGCACTTGCTCACTTTCGCATAGAACTTCTGTTCCCGAAGGATTGTGAGAACTTCGCGCAGATGTTCTATGTGCTCTTCAATTGTTTTGGAGAAAACCAGGATATCATCCAGGTAAACCAAGACAAACTGTCCGAGTTGCTTGGCGAACATTCGGTTCATTTCTCCTTGGAAGGTTGCCGGGGCATTTGTAAGCCCGAAGCATAACACTCGGAACTGATAGTGTCCCATGTGCGTTCGAAACGCGGTTTTGGGCACATCATCTTCCGTGATGCGGATTTGATGGTACCCTTGAGACAAATCCAAGGACGAAAATACTTTTGCGCCTTGGAGTTGGTCAAAAAGGTCCTCAATTCGCGGTAAGGGGAATCGATTTTTCACCGTCAGCTTGTTCAACGCTCGGTAATCTACGCACATGCGTAAACCACCATCCTTTTTGTTCACAAAAAGGATCGGCGCACCGTACGGCGAGCTACTTGGCTCGATCCATCCTTTTGCAAGGTACTCTTTGATTTGGCGTTCGGCCTCTCGCCTTTCTGCTGGACTAAGGCGGTACATGGGTCTGAATGGAGGAGTCGCCTCCGGTTGCAACGGAATTGTGTGGCCCATGTGTCTTTCTGGTGGAAGCCCAGCCGGTGGGTCTTGGAATACATCCGAAAACTCCGCCAATAGAGATATGATCTCTTGTGGCGTGTCTTCCGTCACGTCGTCCTCCACTTTCTGCAGCTGAGCCAAGAAGTATCGACAACCTTGTCGAATACGTCTCTTGACCTGCATTGCAGACAAGCTCGCATGGACTTTGAGTCGGGTCGGTGATAATTCCGTACTCGGAATCAACGTAAAGCGGCGTTGTCCTTTTCGGAGGATCAGACGCTTTGATTCAAAGCACATTAGAGCCTTGTTCTCACGGAGCCAGGGATCGCCTAGCACCACGTCGAACGGGTCAAGAAGGTTGAGTACCTTCAACGTGACACTCTGTGTGTACCCTTGAATACAAATTTTTGCTTTGCAAGTACCGATCACGGGTACCGTACGGTTGTCACCGACAACAACTGCGCCATTCGATGGCTCGTACTTCAGGCCAACCTGTCTGGTAAAGCCAAGACTAACAAAAGAGTCGTCCCCTCCAGTGTCAGCCAGTACGTTCACGGGAGCACCAGCTAGGTGTCCTTTGAACTGCATCGTCATGTTGCCTCCACTCTTCCGAG
>SZWC01001396.1:182997-226588 GCA_023375785.1 Penium margaritaceum | reverse complement strand
TCTCTCGACCGCCACGTCGCATCCACTCATTGCGCACGTACTCAGCAACCTTCGGGTACTTCAGCTCGTCGGAAGGCCAGCCACCAAGGACTGTGATCATGGGACTCCAACTGTCCGGCAAGGCTAGAAGGAGGATCATAGCTTGCGACTGAGAGTCGACCTCCCAACCTGTGGCCACGCACTCCGCTGCGAGGGACTCAATCTGCTGCATGATCTCCATGATGTTGTCGCCTTCGTTGGCTCGGAGGGTGACGAGCCGTTTGAAGATGAAGAGCTGATTGGCAAGATTGCTTGACTGGTAGATGGAGCAGAGTTTTGACCATGCGTCTGCGGCCAGGGTGCATCCTTGGATGTGCCCAAGTTGTGGTGGGCATAACGCGGACACAAGGAGCGCCAACGCCTTTTTGTTGCGCTTCTTGTATGCCTCCTTCACCTCAGCCGTTGCAGTCTCCGGCGGAGCAATCTCATCACCTTTTACAAGCTCAAGCAGACCCTTGTCATCGAGGAAGACCTCAAACTGCCACCTCCACAAGGCGAAGCCTGTCCCATCAAACTTAAGGACAGCGCGGCTGCTCTCTTGCTCGCTGGTTGCCATGTCTTGCTGTTGGAAGATAAAATCAAGCTGGCTTTGAACCCCTTAGAGACGTGGGCCCATAACCCTTTGTTGGCCTGAGGGTGAGAGTGCACCCTGGAGGGTCCCTAGTAGTGGCTGGTTCACACCACCAACTGTTTTTGGAGAGACTGAAACTGTGGAGGCAACTGGTTCCAAGGATGGCAAAATCTGGTCAGAGAGTGAGGCAATAGTTTTGGCCTCAATTGACTGGGAATGAACACTTGATCAAGGCTCACAAGCAGTGGCATTTTATAGCCACTGATCTAAGCTTTCCAGAACACCAAAGCATGCCAGATTTGGAGCTTCCTAGCAGATTCTATGGCTTCTAGAGTGCTCCTTGGTAGGCTGTCCTTTTCCCACCTAGGAAGGCATCCCTTCCCTCCTCTAGAAGCTTCTGCCCCTTCCTAGATTCCTCAGCTTGCTTCTAGTAGGAGGGAAGGTGTCCAGAAGACGAAGACACCTCTAGATGCCTTGTAGGACAAGTCACCCCTTCTAGAAAGTGTGCCACCTTCCTGGACCCTCACCTGGCCTTCTAGAAACTTAAAGAGGAACTCTAGAGGTTGAGCTAGCTTCCTGGCATCTATTTTCCACCTCCCTTGAGGCACGGCAGAATTTCATCTTGTGGGACTTGAACCCAGGCCCCTGCCTCTAGAGGTGGACACAATTAACCACTAAGCCACTAAGGCTTGTCTTTTTGGTGTTCCTTTTTGGAGTCACTCCTGCCATGGTGAGGAGCATAATTCCAACAGAAGCGCGTCTCTTCCATAGGATTCCCGATCGCTTTCAACTGCTTCGCTAGATCCTTTGCCCTATCGAGGTATGACTCCATGCCTTCACCACCTAGCATTTTCAATGCCATCATCTTCTCTTCCAAAAGCATGGGGAATGCAGGGTCTTTGCTTTCATACTTCTTGCACGTGTCCCAACCCTCGTTTATAGCAACCTTGTCACTCACATACTAAAGATACCATTTCGAGATGGTGTTGACAAGCAGCTTGGGGGCCTGCCTGTCCTTCTTCCTCCAATCTTTGTACACCATTGGTGCGGTTGTAGATGACCCAGCACGTGTTCCACCCTTTTGTGGCATTTCTCCTATCACCACCTGTGCTGCAATAATGCTTGTTGCTTGCGGATTTGGAGCTTGCTCATCCTCGCTCACCACCTCTCACAAGCCCCTATCCTTCAAAAGGAGGCGAATATAGATCTTACAAAACACAAAGTTTGCACATCCCTCCAGCCTCTCCAAAGGCTGTGCTGCTATTACGACTCCTGATGCTACCATTTTGGGCCTTGGTGACGTTCAGCGTTACCCTTGGATGGCAGCGCTACCCCTGCTTTTGCTGTTGCTTCTACCAAAAATCCACTCGACGGAAAATCAACTAAAGAGGCTATCAGACTAGGAATTTGGAAAAACCGACTCCACCACTAAAATTCTCAGCTCAAAACCTCTTACATCTACCCATGTAACAGGGACATCAACAGGGGATTTTGAAGTGTATGTCCTCTTGAAAACAAGGTATGCTTCTGCTCCTACTCTAACTCAGACCAACCACTGTGTAATCGGCGTTTCTCCCAAACATACCAATGGAATACAGTTTTTTTCACCAATGGAAATCTTAGGAAATAAAATTGAATTCACATGTGATAACTCCTAAAATTGAGCAAAGTACAATAGAGTTATGGTCATTACAAGGCGACAACCTTGCTCACAAAGAAGAGTGCAACTCTGGTTGACCTTGGTTTGTGTATAACGCTTAATCAGGCCATTGGATCTTTACGATCTTGGGCTTGTTGGAAATCTTATCTTGAAAAATGTACGATCTGGTATTGTTTATTAAATTCAATCAAGGTTTCACCATAGCACATCACTCTCAAAGTGACGGCCTGCGCTGGCTGAAACCAGCAGAATCTGACTCTAACACGAAGTGTTGGATGTGGAGGAGAGAGGTAGCCTTGGAGCAGCAAAGATGTGGGACTGAAACGGTATAAGTTAGGCTGAATAATGGTTGTTGAATCACTCAAAATAATGGAGTTCATATAGAGCTAGAGTTTGGGCAAGTCAGCCCTCTCACAGGCCACACCACTTAGCCATTGAGGCTAAGGCTCACACACAAAGTCCATGATCTCACACAAGAGAGGAAACCAGTCTAGCAATCAGGTTGGCCAATTGCAGACAACCTAAAGAGCTAGGAAATTCTCTCATGGCCCACCCCTAGTGGTCACATCACCTAAAATCCCATGGAGAGTCGCCATGTGTCCTTCTCTAGCACATAACGATCTCAATTTGCCTAAATAAGGAAGGGTAACTTTCTCTTAGTCAGCGCACTCTGACAAGACAATACTAAGACCGGAAACCTTTTTGGATATTTCTCCCATCAGGTTTTGACCCTGGACCTCCTGCCTTTTTCTTTTTGCAGGCTCAGGCATGGAGCCGTCGCGCATGATGACCCGGACACAGGCAGTTGATGACCCCTAAAACTTAAAACTTTCATATCTCCCAATCTGACCGTTAGATCGGCCTGAAACTTAGCCTGGAAGAAAATTGCTTCATAATCTTTCGAATGATGAACTCAAATGGAAAATTGAAGCAGACATCTGGTAGTATCTTGGAACTTGCTCATATTGACCTAAAATGGAGCTAGATGGTCCAGTTTTCGAGAGGACCGCTTTAGAGCTCAATCAACGGAGCTCGTTATTTCCTCACCTTCATCGACGACCGTATCTGTAAACTCTACATGCTCCCCATGAAGCAGAAGTGTGAGTTCCTTGTGTGCTTGTCGGAGTTTTTGGCAGATGTTGAGCAGCAAATAGAGTTGAAGGTGAAGGCATTCCGGTGTGACAACAGCGGTACATAAATGGGTTGCCTTGGGTGGATGAGGAGCAAGGGTATTGAGTGGTAGAAAATAATTCCAAACTACCTATAGCAGAATGGTATCATAGATAAAGTAAATCATACAATCCTTAATATGGTGCAATCTATGTTGAGTGACCCCGGCCTTCGACAATGGTGTTGGGCAGAGTTGGCACAGACAACGGCCTACATCATGAATCTTATACCGACCAAGCCGTTAAAGGACAAGGAGAACAAGGCATGGAAGAGGCAACAAGAGGTGTGGAGTGGGAGGAAGCCGATGGTGGATCATCTTCGTAAATTTGGTTGTGTTGCACATGCTGTGGTGCAGGCCCGTGAAGGGCGAAGCAAGCTGGATCCGAGTTCCCGCTGGTGCATTCCCTTTGGATGTGAGAGTATAATCAATGTGTACCAGCTCTTTGACCCAAGGAGGCAGCAGATTGTGCGGGGTTGTTACTTCACCTTTGACAAGAAAAGCGGTTGGAAGGACAAGGAGGCAGGTCTCTCCATGAAGGGGGAGTGGATTCCACTCATTGAGGGGGAGACGCAGAGGACGTAGATGAGGGTGACGTCCTCGCAACAGCTCCAACCGGAGAGGATTTTCCAAGGGATGGACGAGCGACAGATTGTTCTCTGGCCACTTTGGACGAGGAGATTGAAGCACTAGAGCTGGACCAAGAGGCGGGGATTTAGCCAATGACTCCAATATCTCTAAGAGAAGAAGAGCAGGCGCTTGGATAGGATATGCCAAGAGTGGAAAACAGCAACAACAGTTGCCTCAAAGGCCAACGCAAGCAACCATGTGCGGGAAGGACCAAGAGGTATGATCTTGATAAGGGCATGTGGAATGGCTTTGTACAAGCCTTCTTCACACAAGAGGAGCCCCGATCTACAAAGGAGGTGTTACAACATGAGGATGGGGCTGAGTGGGAGGAAGCAATAAAACATGACCTTGCCTCCCACAAGGAGAACGACACCTGGAAGCTCGTTGATCGATCGGAGGGCAAGAGAGTTATTGTCTCCATGTGGATCTTCTGGAAGAATCGTACAAAGGAGGGAAAGGTGGAGCGGTACAGTGCGTGGCTGGTGGCGAAAGGGTATGCCCAAAAAAGGGGAGAGAACTACAATGAGATATTTACACCAGTGGTCAAGTTCACCTCCATCCGTATTATCCACTTGATGGCAGTGGCACGCAACTTCAAAATCCACCAAGTGAACGTGAAAACCGCATTCCACAATGGCGTCTTGGACAAGGAAATATATGTGGAGGTGCCGGAGGGGCCGGATGCGCCATGAGGGAAGATTTGTCGTTTGTGCAAGACCCTCTATGTTCTGGAGCAAGATCCACTCATGTGGTGCCTCAAGATAGATAGTTTAATGGGTGACATTGGCTTCAAGTGATACTAGGCGGATCATAGCGTGCTATTCAACTTTTGTTCTCAAAGGATCGCAATTACGTTGCGTAGATGTTCTACATGCTCTTTCATGAAAAATATGGATGTCATTTAGGTTATCCAAGACAAACTAGCCAAGTTGCTTGGCAAATTCTTGGTTCATTTCTCCTTTGAATGTTCCTTGGGAGTTCATTAGCCCAAAGCGTAAACATCAGAACTGATAGTTTCCCATGAGCGTTCGGAATGCAATTCAGGGAACATCATCTTCAGTGATGCAGATTTTATGGCACCCTTGAGAAAAATCCAAGGATGAAAAGACCTTTTCCCCTTGGATTTGGTTAAACAATTCCTCAATATGTGGGAAGGGAAGTTTACATTTACTCGTTAGCTTGTTGTGTGTCCAGTAGTCTACGCACATGCATACACCACCATCATTTTTTTCACAAAAAGGATCAACGCACCGTACGGCAAGCTACATGGCTTTATCCAACCCTTTACAAAACACTCTTTGATTTGGCGTCTGACCTCTCGCCTCTCTGCTTGGGTCGCCTCCAATCATAGCAGATTCGTGTGGCCCATGTATCGTCTTGGTGGAAGCCCAGCCAGTGGGTCTTGGAATACTTTCAAGAACTCTGCCAATAGATATTTTATCTCTTGTGGCGTGTCTTGCTTTATTTCATCCTCCAGTTTCTCCAACTGGGCCAAGAAGTATTGAGACACTTGTCAATTTTCTCTCTTGACTTACATCGTAGACAAGGTGGTTGGACTTTTAGTCGGGTCAGTGACAATGCCGTACTTAGAATTAGCATAAACCGACACTGTCCCTGCTAAATGATCAAGCGTCTCGATTCAAAGCACATCAAAACCTTGTTGTCACAAAGCCAGTGATCGTCTAGCACCACGTCGAACGAATCAAGAAGGTTGAGTATGTTCAACGTGACACTCTATGTGTAACCTTGAATACAAATGTTTGCTTTATAGGTATAAATCACGGGTACCGTACAGTTGTCACCAACAAAAATTACACCATTCGATGGCTTGTACTTGAGGCCTACCTGTCCGGTAAGGCCAAGGCTAACAAAGGGGTCATTCCCTCCAGTTTTGGCCAATACATTCACGGGAGCACCAGTTGGATGTCTTTGAAATGCATGGTAATGTTACCTCTACTCTTTTGAATGAATAGCCTTGATGACGGTAGGCCAAGTTTGTGACAAAACACGGAATCTCTATGTCGGATGCTGTAGCTCCCATGATTCACCCACTTGAGTTCACGTCTTGAGGGCACATGTGAATTTGGCTAGCACCTTCCAGTCTTCAAATTGGAATTAGTCACGATCGTCGACCAAACATACATTGAACATGATTGAACGCATTGCTTTGAGGGTGTTTTCTTGAAACGTTGCGTCACACAACTCCTGCACAGTGGCTGGTTTCGCCACCACTAAGCATGTATAATCATGCATCTCGACTGGAGATGCAAGTTTTAGTGGACAATGCCGGTCAACAAGATGGAAAAAAACAGAGAAATTCTAACTTGTACAGTGTTGAAATTGTTTAACTTCCTCATCTGAAAATATGAACCCACACCCGTGATCCAGTTTTGACGCTGGTTGGTCTCGACAAACATCACTGAAGGGTGGAACAAACCTGTCCCACAGCCCTATTTTTTACCACAACCGGACCCATTGCTGCGACCGCAACCCTGTCCATGGCCCTGTCCGCGACCTTTTGCTATAGCATCTCCACGAGGTGCCGTAGCTGCGGCCAACACCGCGGCCTCTTGCCACCACCAGTAGCCTCAGGGCATTGGGCTATACAATGGCTTATGGCGGAGACCGTCGCGGTAGGCTGCATTGCGATACTCACGTGTTGCCTACAGTTTGTTATTATTGTGTCTACGCTTGTTGTTGGGGGCCTTATGCCCACCAGCCTTCTTTGGTGGAGGATTTGCGGACTATTTTCCCTTTACCCTGCCTCAATATCCGGCTAACCCACCAGCACCTAGAACGTCCAGGTGCATGTTGTGGCCTTGTTATTCACGCACGTTTGGTCATGCATCAGAGTAGTACTACAAGTTCCCCGAATACACTTTGCTCATGTGGTTTTGCAACGCCCTCTAGCTTGTCCAAGCTTGGACAATTAGCATTGTGGTGGCCTTATCCTTCAATTTCTCGTTGGCCACACCAGCAAGCAAGTACTCATGCAGTATGCACTCCGTTTACTTGAAGGCCTGAGTCCCATCACCCACGGTAAAGCTTTGGACTTACTCCGCGAGTGCGGTGAGCTCACTCAAGTAGGCTTTGAGCAAGCTACCTAGCTTTCTGAAGTCCTTGATCTTAAGTTGTGATACGCCTCCTTATGATGAGTGCACTTCTTACGCATAATCGTGCAGAAGGCCTCCCACGGCATGGACTGCCACTCACGGTGTGGTTTGTGCACGCCCCACTACTTAACCAAATTCTTGAAGAGCTCGTACTCAAGTCTCGTCATGGCAAGGTCGCCTTACTGACCCAGTGGCGCCTTTTGGACGAGTAGGATGTGCTCCATACGATTCAGCATGACAATCATCTTCACACCCTTCTGGAAGATTTCCATACAGTGGAGGAAGGACATGTTCATGACCGTCCCCAAAGTCGTCAAGGTAGGCAAGTCAGCGCTATCACCAATGCTAGCATCAGCACCTATGGCCCATTGCGATTGCCGTTGCATCCACACCTATGTCATGCTCTACAACACTTTGTTGAGTTCGTCGCATCGGCGGATTGCCTCATGATTGGCTAGGCGCTGTAGGTGGTGATCGGGGTCGAGGTCCGTGATGCTCTACTCAACATGGGCCAGCGGGTTGGCTCAAACTTTAACTCTGATGTCATCAGAGCGTCGGCGATAGCCTCTAGAGCCTCACGTTGTCCGTGGACCTTTACCCACAACAGGAGGGTGCGCTTTGCGTACCTGCCTCCAAGAGTCCTACCTTCCAAAGGAGATTGTCGTCAGCCACGACGATCGAGTGGGCGTTGTTTTACCCCATCATGGTCCTATCGTAGGAAGGGGGGTCCGCCTCCACTCCTTCGGGTGGTGCCACACCTCCACCGCCGGTGGTGATATTGAGTTGGTCCGTCGCCACTGCAACAAACTCTGCAAGCCTTTAGCAATCGTTGCAATTTGTCTTTGCGGTGATGTCGTCTTGCTGGTTTTCATAGGAACTTCTCGTGTGGCTGCTTTCAGCGTCTTTTCTATTGTTTGCAACCTTGTTATCATCGATAGCTTCAGGCAATACGGCAAGTGTCTTGCCCTTCTTGAGCGACTGGCTCAAGTTCATCCCACAAAGATGGCGATGATCGTGATCCTCGCCGCCTTCACCATCATCGACCTCGTGCTCTTTGCCGAGGTTCACGCTCGAGTGGTCCTCGTGAAGTGCGTCATTCGTCATGTGGGGGTCGCCCACGTGCACGTTGACTTGCTCATTGAGCAATTTTCTAGCTTCTGCGTACTTCTTGGTGTCACGGAGGCTGGCACCGGTTTCCTTCAGCAGTATGGTCGCCTTTGGTTTGGCAACTTTACTTGCGACAGCGGCTCCCAAGATTTGGAGTCTGCCAAGAGCATGTGGTGAGGCTGTCACCACCTTGCCCTTGTTGGTCTTGGACGGCCTGGTACTTGCCATTCCATCACCCATGCAAGTAGTCCACGAAGACTGTTGTGAGGGTCATCCCACGACCTAGGGGAGGTGCCACCTCCCAAAATGACGTTGCTCTCACCATCAGTGAGGCAATTATACAATTCATTTCTATCTCTCTAGGCTGCCATGGTTGGCACAATTACGTGGTAGAAATACACTGTTTTTCTATACCGCCACGGTTGACACAATCACATGGATTCTAGGAAAATCCCTAAGTCGTGACTCATGTCACTAAGAAATCTAAGAAAACCTAGAAAAACAGAGCAAGGATAAGATGAAAAAGCTACAAGAATTTGAGAACCGCTAAAAAGGTGAGGAGGAGGGGTGGTCAACTCTAGCTAAGAGTTAGCACTCCCACATTCTCCTTCCCCACTAATCTTGTATTCTTCTTTGTCTTCTTGTCTTCTGATCTTCCTTGGCCTCTTCTTGGTATGCCTAGTGCCTTCTTGGAGGCGCCCTCCTTGTGCTCCATGGTAATGTGGTGGCCTCCAAAAAACCATCAAAGGGGCACCTTTCACTTTTTTTTTCTTCTATCGGACCGTGAAAGTCCGTGGTATTGGGGAAGGGCACTGTCCCAATTTTTGGTTGAAGAGGAGGAGAGGTAGTCTTGAGTAGAGGGGAAAAGTTGGTGGTTTGGGGGCAGGCACTCCCCACCCCGTCAAAGAAAACTCCACCTAGCCTCCTTGAAACTAGGAAAGCCTAGAGGAGCTGATGAAACAAAATAGAGCTCCTCAAGAGCTTTCTAGAGTAATTCATGGCACTTAAGATTATTAAGTTTAAGCCCATACCCCTCTCTAGCTGCTCAGGACGTTTTTCATCCCTTGTAGCCGTCACAACCATCGCACACTTGGTCGCGATGGTTGTCCTGCTCTGAAAACCACTGTAACTGGTCAAGTCTCCAGCTCCCACATTTAGGTCGTCGATGTAGAATGGCGTTCAGAGCTTGCTTGAGGGTTTTCCCCTCGGTGTCACTCTTGGGGGAAATCGTCATCAACGACCCGTGCAGGGAGACTTGAGTGTTTCAAGTCTCCAGTGTCCTATTTTCGTTTTTACCTCACCCCCTCATTTTGGTTCCCAAAAAAGGAGGATATTCCTTCAAACTCGTGACTTTACACAAGTTTTTGGTGAACAAAACTCAGAGTTTGTACCTAACGACCTCAAATCTCATTTTTTACGCGACGGCATGCGTGCGAGGCATGTCCGGCAATTTTGCAAGGGTGCTTGTATTATCTCTTGGGCTTCACTCCCTCGCTATTTATCCCTCCCCTCACTCACTTGAGGAGGCGGAGAGGAGGGAGTGAGGACAAGGGCTCGAGGCCACAGGCATCGGCCCTCGAGGCGTCGCGACCTCCTGGCCACTGATCAAGCCACCAGCTTGGTCGGCGGCTCGCCGGCGGGTGGCCGTAAGGCTGCACACGGATCCTAAGATCCGTAGGAACTACCCAAAAATTCGGATCCAGATCCGGATCCACGGATCCGGATCCAGGATCCTGGATCTGGTCTATATCCCTGGATCCGGATCCGGATCCTTTGATAGGGAGGAGGGGGCTGAGAAAACTATGCAAGAGATTCCGGTCATGTCTTTCGAGTAGCATTTGTGTCATGGGTTTGAATTCAAACGGTCAAGACGTGTGCCCCGGTTTTTAGAGAGACGAAGTTCATCCGCCACGTCAAATGAATCGCTAAAGTCTGATGTACGACGAATGACTATCTTGTCCTTTTGGTTAGGAAATACTGTTTTCCTGGTGCTGGGCCTCAGGTTTGTAGATGTCAGGTGTCAAGCCACTGTTGTGCAGTAGAAAAGCACCAATTGGAGCCATTCTTGTTGCAAGACATCTAGCTAGTAGCCGACAGATGCTGACATGCTTTCTTCTCTAGCAATGTCTATTTGACGTTTGAACAGTCAAACAAGTGTTCAGTCATTTAAACTTTGAATGCATGAAGGGACAGGTACATCGTAGTGGTGCTACACGGATGTGGCAAAAGTTCGTGCCACATCAGCATTCAACTTTGTGCGATGTTCGGTGGCCATTGACTGTAGCGCAGAAAGAGGGCTCCTACATGCACACAAAAAAGTGCGAGGTCGCCAGAGTTGATACTAACCCCTCCTTTTCTTCAATCTACAACTTCAGCTATATCACTAATCGGTTCTCCAAGACAAGGATTTTTGGATCCAGAAGCAGGATCCGTGGATCCAGATCCAGGATCCGGAACCCCGGATCCAGATCCAGGTGAAGGATCTGTCCCACAGATCCGGATCCTCCCCAAGCTCCACGGATAGTATCCGTGTGCAGCCTCAGGTGGCCGGCCGGTCACTTGACCAGCCGCCGGCCACCCAGCCGGCCGGCCGCCGATCGGCCGGTAGCTAGCGGGTAGCTGGCCACCGGCCAACCCTCGCAATAGTGAGGGGTGGCTCGCAAACACCCCCTTGCTATTGCAAGGTGGGAGGGCCAAACCGGCCCTCCCGCTACACTACGTGTCTTGTTTTGCTTTTAGTTTGAGACCAAGAGTGATAACCATTCCATTTTTTGATGTTTCAAACGGCTGAATTCTTATTGCTCTCGCATTCTTCATTTAGTTGTCTTGAAACACAGGACCGGGAGAATTACATTACCTGAATAGCCTTCAAAATTCAAATCAAAGCGCTTGAATTTGTTGGGCTCAAAATCTTTTCCAACTGCAAAACCAATTTTTCAAACAAATCCATATCAAGTGCCTTGTATGTGATGTGAAAACTATTGGGGATAGAAACTCGAATTCAATGAAAAACTTTTGAAATTGATTTGGTGGTAAATTCGAACTGGACGATGATCCCTTGTAATAAATTTTGATGACTTAAAAGATGAGCAAGGTTTGGTATTCTACTACGCAACGTTTTCTTCCTATAAAAATCAAACATGTATACTTTAAGTGATGATCAAAGTACTCTTGGATTCAATTTAACAGAAACAAAGTAAGAGAAGAAATCCATTTAGTGATTATTGCTTTTGTACAAGCTACTTATGGAAAAAATGTCGTCCCTTGCATTCTGTTCAACAAGAGCAACATGTTGTCCCCTCGAAAACATACAACCAAAAGATAAATTTATTCCTATAACTACCCTTTGTTACAACTTGCATTTAGCAGAAACAACAACTACAGCCAGATTCATACTAAGTTTTCTGTACCACAGCAGCATCATTAGTCATTGTATCAGTAGCTCTTATCGGTAGCTGCTCCTAGCTTAGCAGCAACAGCCATTGGGAGTGTTGTTTTCTGTTTCTCAACAACACAAAAACAATAGCAGGTACTTTTGGAATTTCTCTTCTTTTTAGATTCCCTTAGCAATAGAAAAATTCACTGCTTCCTCTATATTTATTTCTCATCAGCACAACACCAACAGAAGCCACTTCCATAGCTACCATCCTCCTGGCATCAGCAATAACAGTAGCCACTGCTGCAGCCGCTCAGCAGCCACTTCCAAAGCTTTCCTTCTTGGCAGTTGCCTCTAGCAACAACAGGCATTACTAAAGCCATGTCGCATTCCTCATATTTCAATAGCAGTAGTTCAAGACAAATAACAGCAATTGCTTGTCCCTCAGAGGTTTGGTTATGAACGAGATCAGATGTGCCCTATTCCGCCACTTGAGCCAGGAAGATCACACACAACCATACAAGAGCCCAAAGTAGTCCATCAGCCTACATAGGCCTACATCAATGATGGTGCCCAGAAGAACAAAGATATTGTATTTATGTCTTCATTACAGCCAAAGTAGCAACACATGCAGATCTTCTTGCCACTTCCGTCACCACTAAGCCACCTTTCGTGTAACACCAATGATTTCAGGTGACAGTAGTTCTCATCAGTAGCTTCTTACTTAAGTTTTTTGCCATTGCATAGTGGTTTCATTGATTTTTGTTGCTCTCTTGTCCCACATGCATTGTCCTTCAATCCATCTTATAACTTTCTTGTGTTTTCTTTTTTCTATGACATTTTGAACTAAAGCATCTATATGGACACACTTTATAGCGTATTGCAGAGAAGCTCACTCATAAAGGGTCTTCCCAGTCGGGCGAGAATCAATCACCCTTTGAATTTGTACAACGTCTAGTGTCCATCATGTACTAAAATGAAAGGCAACTTCTTGGGAAGACACATACCCATTTACACAAATGTAAATGCATCCCTACGACATGACGTAACACCTTTCCTAAAACCACATTACTTCACCAAGAAGTTTTGTGGAAATTCATTACTCTATAGACTCACCAAATTCAACCTCCCCTCTCCCCACCCAACCTCCACCTCAACTTGCATTCGTAACCCATGACATTACACACTTTTGTATGTTTTCTACACATCTCCCTATACACTCCCCCCATACACTCAACATATACACAACCCCTTATAACGAATTGTACATCCAATCCATAACATTGTACACTAATGTTTATTTACCACCCACATCCCCATAGACTTCTCCATACACTCACCACATACACTCTCCCTCCCCATCCAACCCCTCCCACCTCCATGGAGATGGCTAGAGTACCGTACCAGTTTGTAGTTGGCAGCATCATGTACGCCATGGTGGCGACATGGCTTGATCTTGCCTTTTTTTTGGGACAAATGGGCCGCTATATTGCTGATCCAGGGCCACTACATCGGCAAGCGGTCAAGAGAATCCTCTGCTACTTGAATGCGATGAAGGGGGAGCCTGGAAAAACTTCCTCAAGCTTGTTGGCTACTCCAATGTTGGCTGGGCAGGTGATGTTCATGACCGCAAGTCAAAATCAGGCTATGTCTTTGTGCTTGGTGCTTGGTCTCTTGGGCAAGCCGGAATCAAGACTGTGTGACGCAATCAAGCACTGAGGCAAAGTCTACCGGGCTTGCAAAAGCCCCAAAGGAGGTGCTATGACTACAACGATTGCTCAAGAAGACTGGGATGCCGGAAAAGAAGCCAACAACACTCCACGTTGACAACATGAGCGCCATCAGCCTGGCAACCAGAACCCTGTGCTACACCAGAGGTCCACGCACATAGAGATCATGCATCAATTTGCACAGGATCTTGTTGCAAAGGGTGATGTGTTGCTTTTGTACTCCGGCACAAAGCACATGCTTGCTGATGTCATGATAAAGGAACAATCCAAAGGCATGCATGATGCTACCTGTATGGAGCTTGGGTTTTCCTAAGCCTCTTGAGTTGCAAGATGAGCATGGACAGCTGCCATGGGTGATGCGCAAGGAGGAGATTGTTAGAGCTGTGTTCCTCACCATGGCAGGAGTGAATCCAAAATGGAACAACAAAAGGACAAGCCCAAGTGGCTTAGTAGTTAATGGTGATTACCTCTAGAGGAAAGGGCCTGGGATCAAGTCCCGCGAGTTGAATTTCTCCTCTGCATCAAGGGAGCTGGAAAATAGGTGTCTTGAATCTAGCTCAACTTGTAGAGATCCTCTCTAAGGTTCCAGAAGGCTAATGAGAAGGTCCAAGAAGGTGGCACACCCTCTAGAAGAGGTAGCTTGGTCAAAAGGCATCTAGAGGTTGCTTGGTCTTCTAGATACCTTCCCACAAAATAGAAGCAAGCTGAGGAACATAGGAAGGGGAAAAACTTCTATAGGAGGAAAGGGATGCCTTCTTAGGTAGGAAAAAGGGAAGCCTACCGATAGACACTCTAGAAGCCATAGAATCGGCCAGGAAGCTTCAAACATGATGTTATTTGGTGTTCTAGAAAGCCTACATCAGTGGCTATCGAATTCCACTCTTTATGAGCCTGGATTAAGAGTTCATTCCCAGACAATTCAGGCTAAAACTATTGCCACTCTCTCTTTCTAGTGTTCGTCCATCATTGGAACCAGTTGCCTCCACATTTTCAGTCTCTCTGGAAAAAATAAAACCATAGTTGGTGTGAACCAGCCATTGCTAGGAATCCTCTAGGGTGCACACTCAGCCTCAGGCCAACAGTCTACTTCTTGGACATGATAGCAAAAAACAGCTCTCACAACATGGAATACCACTCCAGGTGTGGTTGTTGTACGTCCCACTTCTTGATCACATGTTTGAAGTGCTTTGTTGACATGATGTGCCCCTTGCCATGAGTGCCGTTGAACGTACTCCCTTGTTAGACCGCTAGGGATTGTTTGAACACCTGATCTGATTTTTCTATGCAGGATCGAGCTTTGAATCGCTCGATTTGAGTGAGAATTCAGAAAGTTAGCCTAGCCCGAAGTTCGGGTGTTGGGCGGGTGGAATCTGGTACCCGCCATGGGTGTGGAATCTGGTACCCGCCATGGCAGGACAATCCACCACCAGTAATCTGAGTTCGTCTCCAACGACCCCCAAATGCACCATGGCCATAAAGGAAGCAACCAGGGTGAACTTCTCCTTGACTTCTGGGCGAGGAAAGGCTCTTCGACACGTCATCGTCGAAGCGCCTCCCGTCGCCTAGAGCGCAAGGCTAGGTGGGCAACTCCACCAAGGGTTACTTTGACGGCCGTAGTAGGGGCTCTACTGCTCCGTTTTGGGCGTGCTTGGATGCATTGGAAAGTTTAGATCACACGCTATAAGGATCTGATGTAATCTCACTATGCTTAACAACAAAAACGTGTTTCGATTCAGTTCTACTGAATGCAAAGTGTTCTGCCCACTCACATCCATGATCCTTGTGCTCCACACCCTTTACCATTGGTGTCCATTGGCTGCCCAAACAATGGTACCATGCTTTAGTGAGATCAATGCATCCTTGAGGGTACCTCCACACCCACTAGAGCCAACAAAGGGTTATGGGCCCACGTGCCTAGAAGGACCCTAGTTCCTCAACCTTCACTCTACCGCCGCGCGCCATGGCAACGACTGAGCAAGAGAGCATTGGCGCCGTCTCCAAGTTTGATGGAAACAGCTTCCCCTTGTGGAGGTGGCGGTTTGAGGTCTACCTCAATGAAAAGCGCCTGCTTGAGCTGGTCAACGGTAAAAAGACCGCCCATCCGGATACCGTGACGCCGGAGGAAGTGGACAAGTACAAGAAGTGCAACAAGAAGGTGCTTGCATTGTTAGTGTTAGCGCTAGCTCGGCCGCAGCGCGCACTGATTCAAGGATGCATGGAGGCTGCGGAGGCTTGGAAGAAGCTCTGCACCATCTACCAGTCCACTAACCTGGTCAACCAGCTCTTCGTCTTCAAGAGGCTCGTCACCTTCTGAGCCAACGAAGGCGACGACGTCATGAAGATCTTGCAGCGTATTGAGTCCCTCACTGTCGAGTGCGTAGCCACCGGATGGAAGGTTGACCCTCAGCTGCAAGCCATGATCCTCCTTCTGGCCTTGTTGGACAGTTTGAGTCCCACGATCACCGTCATAGGCGACTTGTCCGCCGATGAGCTGAAGTACCCGAAGGTGGCTGAGTACGTCCGTAATGAATGGATGCGGTATGGTGGGAGAGAGAGCGGGGCAACGTCAAGTTCCGCCTATGCCGTCCGCCCTCAAGGTGGAGGGGGAGGCAAGAAGGGGAAGGGTACCAAGCAGGGCATCAAGAAAGGTGACAACAAGGGGGAGTGCTACAACTGTGGCAACAGGGCCACTATGCACGCAACTGCCCCAAGAGGAAGTCCGACCAGCCAGAGAAGGCTTGAAAGAAGGACGATCCCACAATGATGGCGAAAGAGTCCGCCAACTTGACAGATCCGGGAGACTCCGTGATTGACTCCGGATCAGGCCACCACACACAATGCAACCGGGTGGCATTCATCACCTATAGCACCTCGGAGCGGGGCATGACAGTGGCCAATGACAAAACGGAGTTGGCTGCCGGTGAAGGTAACGTCCGCATCGAGATGGATGTGGACGGGGAGGTTGTCACGAGCACAAATCATGGCATGCTCCACATGCCCAACTTTGGGGCAAATCTGCTGTCAGTGGGCCGCCTCACCGACAAGGGGCTTGAGGTGCTCTTCATCAAGAAGGAGGCCATCATCCGCAAGGAGGAGAACGGCCAGGTGATTGCATGCGGAAAGCAAGAGAACGACTTGTACCTACTCCGTGCAAATATCCTAGGCAGCCGGGCGGGGCCCGACGTTGCCCACCTTGCGAAAAGGGATGATGGAGACCTGGACCTGTGGCACCACCGCCTGTGCCACATCGCTCCCTCAACTGTGAGGGACATAGAAAAGAAGGAAGTGGTGCAAGATCTTGAGGTCAATAGCCTTGACGCAGCCAAGAATGCCGTGTGTGAGCCGTGCGTGGTCGGCAAGGCGACATGGCAAAGGGACGCGTGCATCGGCGAAGCTGGAGGTGGTCCACATTGACGTGTGCAGACCATTTGAGAGCTCCATCGGGGACGCTCGATACTTCGTGACCTTCATCGACGATCACAACCGTAACCTCTACCTCTACATCATCAAGAGGAAGAGTGATGTCCTGACTTGTATGCAAGAGTTTGTGGTGGCAGAGGAGCGGCAAACAGGGTTGAAGGCGAAGGCGTTCCGGAGCGACAACGGCGGCGAGTATGAGGGCTGCTTGGCATGGATAAAGACCAAGGGGATCGCGTGGCAGAAAACTACACCACACTCTGTGCAGCATAATGACGTCGCCGAGAGGGCAAACCGCACCATCCTCAACATGGTCCGGTCCATGTTGAGCGATGCCGGCCTCGAGCAGCTGTATTGGGGCGAGGCGGCACGGACAATGGCGTACATCATGAACCTAACGCCAAAAAAGCCGCTAAAAATCACGGAGTCCAAGGTGTGGAAGACGCCACAAGAAGTATGGAGTGGGAGGAAGCCAATTGTGGCACACCTCCGCACGTTTGGTTGTGTTGCACATGATGTTGTGCGGGCATGGGAGAGGCGGGGCAAGCTGGACCCGCGGACTTGCCTGTGCATCTTCGTTGGGTACGAGAGCGGGAGTAAGGTGTACCGGCTCTTTGACCCGCGGAGGCAGCAGATCCTCACAAGTCATGACATCTCGTTCGACGAGGACAGCCGTTGGACGGACAAGGACGCGAGTCTCTCCAAGCATGGGGAGTGGCTGCCACTCCTCGAAGGGGAGATGCCGAAGCTGTCTCCTTGAAGAGGAGTTGACATTGGTAGCATGCTTCAGTGAGAGCTAGGCATCCTTGAGGGTGCCTCCACACCCACTAGAGCCAACACGCTTGTCTTCAAGTTATGTGGTGGAAAGGACATCCAATTGATTGAGTTGAGCTTTATGGAAAAGCAGAGAATTCGTCGTATTGTTTCGCTTGGTCAGCTTCATGCCCTTGTATAACATATTCCAAACATGGAGGACGAAATTGCTTATGACCAGCCCTGAAGTCGTTAAGACTACCCGATCCTCAGTCCCACTAGCAATGACATTAGCAGATGTAGTGCGATCCAGTTGCTACTACACCTATATCTGATTCATGCTCTAAAGTGTCTTGTCAAGGTTGTCACATCAACACGCTACCTTGTTGGTAGACAGACATTAGAGCAGGGAATCAAGGTCAAGGACCATGATGCTTTTGCCTGAGGTCGGCCAGCAGGTTGGCAAGCACCATCTTGAGCTCTGATTTCATCAGAGTCATGGAGATAGCCTCGAGAGCATCACACATTTTGTGTACCTTTGCCAACCTAGGGAGAGCATGGTTCACGTATACATGATCGGGAAGGCCCACCTTGCAAAGAAATTTGTCACCAACCACAACGCTTAAGAGGGTACATTAATGCTCCAATGCGACAATGTTGTAGGAAGGGGCGTTTGTCCCCATACCTCTATGTGGTGTCACACATCCACCATCAGTGCTGATCTTTAGTTACCTTGCCGCCTCAATGGCTGCTTCCATGAGCTTATGATGAGAGCAAATTAATTGCCTTTGCCATTGTATTGTCTGTCTTGTACTCATTAGAACTTCCCACGGGACTGTTTTGTCCTGTTTTTGGTACTTGGTAATGCCAATCTTGAAAAAAAATCATGTTTTCCCACACTTCTGCTAATGGCATAACCAAGTGGTAAACATACCTACTTTCATAGGCCGCCACGGTCGACACAAGCACATGGATTTGTAACTACTCAACCGAAGCTGTGACTCACAGCCGTAGGTAGATTCTATAACACAAGAAGAGAAAAAAAAAAAAAGACAAGCAATCGTTGGAAAACAAGAGTGAATACTTCTGTACAAGTGGATTTTGCCCTTGTATTCTAACATCAAGTGGTGCGCTTGATCCTCCATACATCGTGCTACCTCTTGTCTTGTGTCATCCTCGTGAATTGGATTTTTCTCCTTGTATATGAGTCTCCTTACTATGGACCCCCCTGTTGGTCTTTACAACAGGTTTGACAGATGGAAAAGGGGAGGAAGGAGGAAGAGAAGGATAATCCCACCCGCAGAATAAGATTTTGGCAGAGTTCAGGAATAGACCTCAGGAATTTGAAACCCAAAACATGTGGAAAATCTTGACATGAGGTTTCCTACACTTTTTACAACGTCCAATTCCATGAAGACATGAGGCTGTAGACCCCCTTTGTGAAGTTGATATTCGGTGCTACAATTGGTAGCCTTTAGAAAGGAGGACTTTGAAATTGTTGAGTACTTAGTTCGTACTTAGGTCGTTCTGGCTCTGAGAGTGATGTGGTGGCTTCAAGACTCTAGCTCCTATACCTTGTCATAATCGGAGTTTACAGAGTGGCGTCCATAACTCATTGGATGTTTTTTCCTCTCTGTGTCACTTATGGGGCAATTCTCGTTGACAAAATGGTATACTACGACTCAAATCATCTTATTTTAAAGAGACCCTTCTTTGCTTTTGACTCATCTCCTTGTTCTGGGTCCAGAAAAAAAGGTAGTAACCTCAACGTGTACCCTCGACATGAGATTTTCGTGTGCAAAATATATTCTTGAGCCAGTCAGTATTCGTCTGATTTTGTGCCTCAACAGCGCTGGTAATGGCCATTTTCCTTTTGCGACAAACTTTGGAACCAAAACATAGGCCCTGGAAATAGTCATCCAATGAGGAGGCGTGAGCGATCACCTCCACCATTTTGGCTCAGACAATACATGCCAGAAACGACGGAGTCATCCGCAGGACATGATATCAAACATGCATTTTGAAACCCTGCCTTCACACATGTCATAGTCAAATGGAAACGGGATCCTAGCACCAAAATAGGAGTTGAGGAGAAGTGATGCGATGGCTTTTCCATTGCGGCATTTGTTTTACCTTTGATCTGTCTAAAGGATATATTCCATGCTGGAGTTGAATAAGACACAACGCATATGAACTTTTCTTACTCAGGCCTCTAAAAATATGAGCTTTGATTCCCCAAAGGGAAAAGAAAGTTTTAAAGGAAAATGTTTACCCATACAAATACTCCTTACGCTACATGCGTGTGAGACAAATCCGGTGATTTTACACCGCCATGTTATTTCATCTTTTGTTCTCTCTCCTATTGTCACTCTCCCCTCATTATTTCTCTTCCCTCGTCCTCGCTCGCCCTCTCAACAAGGAGGGGAAGTGAGGACAAGGGCAAGAGGCCACTTACTTGCAACCCCCTGGCCACCAATCAAGCCACCAGCTTGATCGGCGGCTGGTGGTTGGCCAGCAGGTGGCAGGCTGGTCACTTGACCAGCCGCCGGCAATTCATCCGGTCGGCTGCCAGCTGGCCGGGGGCCAGCAGGTGGCTGGCCACCGGGCAGCCTTTGGTTTGGCAAGGATGACCACCAGCCACCCCCTCTCCCCACGGTTGTAAGGTGGGAAGGTCAAACTGGCCCTCCTGGTATAAAAGGGACGATGTTGCCAAAGAGCTCACCACCACGGTCACTACAAAGTGAAATAACTTACACTGTCGTTGGTGCTTTGCCTGTTTTTACCACATCAAGATGGTTCTAAGAATGAAAATTTCCATGGAAAACCCATATGGACTCGAATTGTATTTCCATGATGCTAAGCATTTAAGTGTTGTGCTTAGCTAACAAGGTGTCCTAGAGAAGGCCTAGGAAACCGGGTGAACAAGGCTGCTACTCGGGAAGTATAGGGAGGAGTGCTGCCTGCCAACAACATTAAGAGTGTGTTCAGTGGTATACAGAACACAAAGAGAAATCTATGAGACTATTTGCTGGAGGCAAAACCAAAGATGGAGAAGATGAGAGTGCTTTTGTCGAGAAGATCTAGTGAGTGCACATGCAGTTCAAGAAAACACATGGTGTAGACCAAGCACCTGATAGAGACTCTTTTCAGGAAAACATGACCAAAAAGGAGGGCACAAGAGGGAGCAAACTTGGGAGCCGAAATGGGAGCGAAGGAACTCAGGCCCGAAATCACAAATAGGAAGTGAACTGACGTTGCCAGTAAATACATCAGTGATCATAGACCCATGATAAAGGACTGTGAACATTGAACACTTGTGGTTCTGACACATGTGGTCAATGGCAGCATCGTCGATAACCCATGCAATCAAAGGAACCAAATCCAAACCTGTGAGAAGAAACTAAAGTTGAGTGTGAGGAGAAGGTATGTGTAGCGGGAGGACCGGTTCGGCCCTCCCTCCTCGCTGAAGCGAGGGGTGGTTGCGCACCACCCCTCGCGTCAGCGAGGGCTGGCCGGCGGCCAGCACTTCGCTGGCCGCCGGCCAGCTCGCTGCTGGCCGGCTAGACGCCCGGCGGCCGGCCAAGCAACCGGCCGGCCACCAGCCGGCCAGCTGCCGCCTGCCGATCGCGGCCTCAGCCCGATAGGCGGCTGAGAGGCCACGAGGGCCTCGAGGGCGAGGCCTCGTGGCCTCGTGCCCTCGCTCCCCCTCACCCTCCTTGCAAAACAAGCAAGTGAGGACGAGGGATAGGAGGAGCGAGGGTGAGGTCGAGAGAGCTGGCGCCAAATCACCAGCGTGCCTCGCACGCGACGATTTTGCGCCAGAACGGCAAAACATAAATCGAAGTTCGTTCGCGACAAACTTCGATATAGAATAAATGAAATAAACTCGTGCGAACACACGAGTTCAAGGTAAAGACCCCCGGTTTGGTTCCCAAAACCAGGGGTTTGGTTAAAAACGGAAATGGGCCTCCGGAGACTCGAAATATTCGAGTCTCTCTGCTCTGGGTTGTTGATGACAATTGCCACTCAGTACTGCGAAGGGGGAAAACCCCTGACGCGGACTGAGAACGCCATTCTGCGAACTCCAATGATGACTTCAGAGCAGGAGCTGGAGACTCAGCCCGTTACAGTGGTTCTCAGAGCCAGACGACCCTCGCGACCAAGAGTTCGACGGGAACGGCGGCTACGACATAGATAAAACGCCGCCGACAGCTACAAGCAGTAGCAGAAACGCTAGAAGGGACTACGGCATCTACGCTTTACCGTTTCAAGCGCCGTAAAGTCCGTTAGGAAGCTAGAGAAGAGCTCTATTTTTTGGGCTTCTTCTCCACAGTCCCTCCTCACCTCCAGGGGACGTAAGGTAATTTTGTGGGACGGGGTGGGGAGTGTCCACCCCAAAACCACCAATTTTTCCCTTCTCTTCAAGGTTCCCTCATTCCCTCCCTCAACCAAAAACTGGGACAGCGTTTCTTCCCAAGGCCAGGGACTCTCAAAGCTTGAGGAAGCCCTAAAAAGAGGAAGGACGACACCTTGGGGACTTTTGGCGGCTCCCCCAATGCCGCCGGCTCAAGGAGGACGCCACCAAGGGACGCGAGACGTGCCAAGAAGACGCAAAAAGAGACCAAGGAAGACCACAAAACAAGAAGACAAGAAGACAAGAAGAGAAGTATTTTTTTTATTCTTGACCTTGTACTTGCTTGTTTTCTCGCTCTTTGTCTCAGTTTTGTGAGCGGTACTCACATTTCTTGTTACTCCCTTCTATTGTTACTTTCTGTTTTCCTAGATCCTAGTTGCTACCAAGGGCCGTGAGTCACGGCTTAGGAGGACTAGTTTCTAAACCCACGACCTTGTCCCAACATGGTGGCCTAGAAACATAGAAAATTAACTTATAGTTGCCTCACCGATCGTGAGAGCAACATCTCAGGAGGCGATTCCTCCTTGTTGTGGGGTGATCCTCACAACGACCTTCACGTGCTAGTTGCACAAACGACGAGATGGCAACTGCCGGACCATCCAAGACAAACAAGGGCCAGGTGGTGACGGCCTCACCACGAGCTCTTGGCGGACTCCAAACTTTGGGAGCCGCCACCGCGAGCACGGTTGCCAATCCAAAGGCAACCGTACCGCCTAAGGCAACCGTGCCGCCTAAGGCAACCGTACCGCCTAAGGCCACTGCACCGCCTAAGGCAACCGACGCCGACCTCGGTGACACCGAGAAGCGTGCGAAGGCCAAAAATTTGCTCGACGAGCACGTCGACGCGCATGTGGGAAATCCCCACCTAACGGACGACCCAAGGGAGGAGGATCTCCTAGAAGGGGACCCCGACGAAGACCACGACACCAACGATGGTAAAGGCGATGAGGATCGTAACCATCATCATGGTCGTGTGGCAAACTCGAGCCGATTACTTGAGAAGGATAAGACGCCCGCCGCGTCACCTGAAGCTACCAATGACAGCGAGACNACAACGACCTTCACGTGCTAGTTGCACAAACGACGAGATGGCAACTGCCGGACCATCCAAGACAAACAAGGGCCAGGTGGTGACGGCCTCACCACGAGCTCTTGGCGGACTCCAAACTTTGGGAGCCGCCACCGCGAGCACGGTTGCCAATCCAAAGGCAACCGTACCGCCTAAGGCAACCGTGCCGCCTAAGGCAACCGTACCGCCTAAGGCCACTGCACCGCCTAAGGCAACCGACGCCGACCTCGGTGACACCGAGAAGCGTGCGAAGGCCAAAAATTTGCTCGACGAGCACGTCGACGCGCATGTGGGAAATCCCCACCTAACGGACGACCCAAGGGAGGAGGATCTCCTAGAAGGGGACCCCGACGAAGACCACGACACCAACGATGGTAAAGGCGATGAGGATCGTAACCATCATCATGGTCGTGTGGCAAACTCGAGCCGATTACTTGAGAAGGATAAGACGCCCGCCGCGTCACCTGAAGCTACCAATGACAGCGAGACTGCCGAGAGTAGCAAGGGCGCTGAAAGCGGTCACACGGGAAGTTCCCACAAGAACGAGCCGGATGACGATGCGGCGAAGGCAATTCGCGAGGACCGTCGTAGAATCGCGAAGTTTGCTGCTGAGGCAGTAGGCCGACTCAGGATCACCACCGACAGTGGGGATACGGCACCCCTTGGAGGAATGGGGGCAGACCCCCCTTCCTACGATGCGGCCGCAATGAGATAAGGCAGCGCCCACTCGAGCGTCGTCGCCGACGACAGTCTCCTCCGAAAGGTGAGACTCCTTGGAGGCGTGTACGCAAACCGTACCCTCTTGTAGTGGGTAAAGGTGCACAGAAAACACAAGGCCCAGGAGGCTATCGTCGATGCTTTGATGACATCAGAGCTCAAGTTTGCGTTCGCCAACCTGCTAGCCCACGTCGGACAGAGCATCACGGACCTTAACCGTGATCGCCAGCTGCAGCGCCTGGCCGCCCATGAGGCAAGCCGCCGATGCAACGACCTTGACAAGGCGTTGCCGAGCGTGACCCAGGTGCGGATGCAGTAGCAAGCGCAGCGTGCCACAGCTGCGGATGCCACTGTCGGTGGCAGCGACGACTTGCCTACCTCGACGACTTCGGGGTCTGTCATGAATACGTCCTTCCTCCACAATGTGGAAATCTTCTGGAAGGGCGTGAAGCTAACCAACAGGCTGAACCACATGGAGCACGTTCTACGTGTCCACAAGGCTCCACTCAGCCAGTGGGGTGACCTTGCCACAACGCGGCTTGAAGACAAACTCATCAAGTATGTGGTCAAGGAGTGGACTACGTAGCAGCTGCACCTCGAGTGGTAGCCCATGCTGTGGGAGGCCTTCTACGCGATCATGCGCAAGAAGTGCACCCAACGTGAGGAGGTACAGCGCGCCTTCCACAAGATCAAGGACTTCAGGCAACTGGGCAGCTCGCTCGAATCCTACTTGAACGAGTTCGCCGCACTCCTCGAGGAAGCCAAAAGCTTCACCGAGGGCGATGGGACTCAGACCTTCAAGTACCCGGAGTGCGTGCTGTTGGAGTACTTGCGTGATGGTCTTGCCAGCGAGAAGCTGAAGGACAAGACCACCACGACAGCCACTGGCCAAGCTTGGACAAGCTGGAGGGCGTTGCGTGACTACATGAGCGAAGTGTACTCAACGAACCTGAAGCACTACTCTAATACATGGCCAAACGCGCAAACACAGCAAGGCCGCGACATACCCATGGACGTTGCAAGGGCTGGTGGGTCAGCTGGACAGCAAGGCGGGGCCAAGGGCAAGCAGCCTGCAAACCCTCCAGCCAATAAGGCTGGTGGATACAAGGGCCCCAACAACAAGCGCAGCCACGAGAATGACGAGCTGCAAGCGGCGCGTGAGTGTCGCAACACATCCTTCCGCAAAGGGCTCTGCCACAACTGCATGCAACTGGGCCACTTTAGTGCTCAGTGCCCTCAGGCTGCTGGGGTTGGACAAGAGGCCGCAGCGTTAGCTATAGCAGTAGCACCTCGTGGAAATGGTGCAGCAGGAGGTCGCAGACAGGGCCATGGTCAAGGTCACGGTCGCGGCAATGGGCCCGGCCGTGGTAACGGACAGGGCCTTGGGGTGGGTTTTTCCCACCCCTGAGTGACTTCAGTGGGGACCACTGAGGGGTAAAACTGGATCACGAGTGTGGGTTTATGTTTTCAAATGAGGATGTTAAACAATTTGAGTTTTTGACGAGTTCAAATTTCTCTGCTGTCTCCTCTCCTCTTGTTGAACCACATTCTACACTTACCGACCGATATTGCCCACTAAACCTTGCATCTCCGGACGAGGTGCATTATCATACACGCTTAGTGGTGGCAACACCGACCACTGTGCAGGAGTTGTGTGACATAGTGATTGAAGCAAACGCCCTCAAAGCAATGAGTTCAATCACGTTTGCAGTATCTTTAGTCGATGATTTTGATCCAGTCAAACTTAAAGACTGGAAGGTGCTAGCCGAATTCACACATGCCCACGAGATGTAGACTCGAGTGGGTGAATCATGGGAGTTGCGACGTCCGTTGTAAAGATTCCGTGTTTAATACAAATTCGGCTTGCCGTCGTCGAGTATGTTCACTTGGCAGAGTGGAGGCAACATGATGATGCAGCTCAAAGGACACCTAGCTGGTGCTCCCGTGAACGTACTTGCTAACACTGGAGGGGACAACTCTTTTGTTAGCCTTGGCTTTACCCGACAGGTTGGCCTGAAGTATGAGCCATCATATGGCGCAGTTGTTGTCGGTGAAAACCGTACGGTACCCGTGATCGGTACTTGTAAAGCAAAAAATTGCATTAAAAGAGTACACACAGAGTGTCACATTGAAGGTACTCAACCTTCTTGACCCGTTTGCCGTGGTGCTAGGCGACCCCTGGCTCTGTGATAACAAGGCTCTAATGTGCTTTGAATCAAAGCGCTTGATCCTCCGAAAAGGACAGCGCCGCTTTACGTTGATTCCGAGTACGGAATATTCACCGACCTGACTCAAAGTCCATGCCAGCTTGTCTGCGATGCAGGTCAAGAGACGTATTCGACAAGGTTGTCGATACTTCTTGGCTCAGCTGCAGAAAGTGGAGGACGACATGAATGAAGACATGCCACAAGAGATCAAATATCTATTGGCGGACTTTTTGGATGTATTCCAAGACCCACCGGCTGGGCTTCCACCAGAAAGACACATGGGCAACACAATTCCGCTGCAACCGGAGGCGACTCCTCCGTTCAGACCCATGTATCGCCTTAGTCCAGCAGAAAGGCGAGAGGCTAAACGCCAAATCAAAGAGTACCTTGGAAAAGGGTGGATCGAGCCCTGTAGCTTGCGTACGGTGCGCCGATCCTTTTTGTGAACAAAAAGGATGGTGGTTTACGCATGTGCGTGGATTACCGGGCGTTGAACAAGCTCACGGTGAAAAATTGATTCCCCTTACCATGGATTGAGGACCTTTTTGACCAACTCCAAGGCGCAAAAGTATGTTTCGTCCTTAGATATGTCTCAAGGGTACCATCAAATCCGCATCACGGAAGATGATGTATCCAAAACCGCGTTTCGAATGCACATGGGACACTATCAGTTCCGAGTGTTATGCTTCGAGCTTACAAATTCCCCGGCAACCTTCCAGAAATGAACGAAACGTTTGCCAAGCAACTCGGATAGTTTGTCTTGGTTTACCTGGATGACATCCTAGTTTTCTCCATATCAATGGAAGAGCACATAGAACATCTGTGCAAAGTTCTCGCAATCCTTCGGGAAAAGAAGTTCTATGCGAAAGTGAGCAAGTGCAAGTTTGCACAAGATGAGCTCAAATACCTTGGACACATCATCGGCAAGGATGGCATCCGTGTCGATCCACAAAAGGTCCAAGTTGTTGTGGACTGGCCACGTCCCAAGAATGTTGGCCAGATTCGGTCTTTCCTTGGCCTTGCAAACTACTTTTGACGGTTTACGCAAGGGTATTCGACCCTTGTAGCACCGCTAACCAGGCTCACGTGAAAAGACGTGCGTTGGGAATGGACACCTGATTGCGAGAACGCTTTTCTCAAAGTCAAAGAGCTCCTATCCACAGCGCCCGTCCCAGCTCTTCCGGATCCATCGCAACCATGGGAGGTTTGATGTGATGCGTCGTTAGTAGGACTCGGAGCTGTCCTCATGCAGAATGGTCACCCAGTTGCGTATGAGAGTCGGAAGCTCATTCTTGCAAAAACGTGGTACACGGCTCGGGGTCAAGAACTCATTGCAGAAGTAAACGCTTTCAAGATGTGGCGTTTCTACCTTGAGGGTACGGAAGGGGGTGTGACGGTCGTGACTGGCCATAATCCATTGGTGTTTTTCAGAACGCAACCGAACCTGTCAAGACGACAAGCGCGTTGGAGCGAATACCTGAGGCGATTCTCGTTCACATGGGAATATCAACCAGGATGCATCAATATGACCTATCCACTAAGCCGACAGCCCGTGGACATTACAGCAACCACTCAGGTCAGTGGGTGTTTTATGGCCATTGCAACAGCAACAGTACAACCACCAAATCCCACTGCACCTCTATGGCAACCACCACGAGAGATTATCCATTACAACGGTTTTGTAAACATGATCCGGATGGGATATTGTGTGGATTCTTGGTTTCAAAACTCTCAAAATCCGGATAAGTACGGCTTGGTGGAGGCCGCAGGAATCTTCTGGCACGGAGAACAAGTTGCTGTGCCAAACGCGGGAGACCTTCGAGCAATGGTTATCTCCCAGTTCCACGACCCACCGGTCGCAGGTCATGTGGGACCCCGAAAGACCTGACAGGCACTCTCGGACCACTATTGGTGGCCAGGATGGACTGTCGATGTCCGTAAGTATTGTATGACATGCGACCCATGTCTTCGGAATAAGGCTAGTAACAAGAAGCCTGCTAGACTCCTCCAGCAGCTTCCCATTCCTGGGACTCCAAGGGAGTGTGTCAGCATGAACTTCATTACTAGTCTTCCGGACACTACCCGTGGCCACGATGCAATACTAGTGGTTGTGGATCTTTTGACAAAGATGACACATTTCATTCCTACAACCACTGACGTGAACGTAAAGGAGACCGCTCGTCTCTTCTTTGAGGGTGTCGTAAAGTACCACGGCTTGCCGTTGCACATTATCTCCAATCGAGATCGAAAACTTGCTAGTAAGTTCTGGCAAAAGATGCACGAGTACTTTGGCAATGGGTGGCAAATGTCGACAACATTTCACCCTCAAATTGACGGACAAACAGAGTGCATGAATTGCATTCTGGAGCAGATGCTCTGCATGTACGTGGACCCTACCATGCATGATAAGGATGAATTGCTAGCACCGACAAAGTTTGCGGTGAATAACTCGGTGAATGAGTCTACACAGTTCACACCGTTCGTGTTGAACAGTGGTCGGCATCCAGTGGTACCCTCTTCATTGGTGAAGAGTGGGAGTACAGAAGGGCAGGTTCCTTCCGCTCAAGCCTTTGCCGAGCACATTGACTCCTCGTTACAGGAGGCGAAAGGTCACCTTCAAGCAGCTTGGCAGCGAAAAAAGGCATATGCCGACAAAGGTCGCCTGGAGGTCTCATTTAACATCGGTGACAAAGTGCTGCTTAGCACTAAAAACCTTTGGCTGAAGTCGTCAGGGGCAAGAAAACTTCTACCAAAGTGGATTGGGTCGTTTCCCATTATGGCACGCATCGGGCCAGTGGCATACCGATTGCTTCTTCCGTCGAGTATGAAGATACATGATGTGTTTCATGTGAGCCTGCTAGCTCCATACACGGCAGACGGAACCGTTCAGTCACCGCCATCAGTCCTTGTTGCCGACAGCCAATACGAGGTCCTTCACCTACTCCAGCACCGAGAGCGTACTCTTCGGTCATGCGTTGTTAGGGAGTACCTCGTTCATTGGGCCGGTTGTGGACCTGAACATAATTCATGGGAGCCCAAATCTCGGTTGCCCACAGTGGTGGTCAACGAGTACTGGAGCGAGCTTGCAGCTTGCACAGATCGATGCGTGGCAGGAGGTACCACCTGAATGTGGAAAAAGTGAACAACATCCCCACACGGCAACATTCATGGACAGCGACCATAGGAGGTTGGGGACGCCCAACATGGTTGTCGCGCGGACGCTCCAGCCTAAAGGGGGGAGGCCGCTAGCCGTGCTGACCTACAAGCTGCAGCTTAGGTCTATGTACTATGCCCATGTTAATTTCTAGCTGGTGATTGAGATTATTAATTTTCTTTCACAATGTTGATGACTCACTAACTCACAATCCTGCTTGTTGTTCATGAAACAAGAAGGTTCATAATAAGAGGGGAGGAATGTAGCGAGAGGGCCGGCTCGGCCATCCCTCCTCGCTGAAGCAAGGGGTGCTTGTGCACCACCTCTTGCGTTAGCGAGGGCTGGCCGGCGGCCAGCACTTTGCTGGTCGCTTGCCAGCTCGCTTCCGGCCGGCTAGACGACCGGCGGCCGGCCAAGCGACTGGCCGGCCACCGGCCGGCCAGCCGCCAGCTGCCGATCGCGGCCTCAGCCCGATCGGAGGCTGAGAGGCCACAAGGGCCTTGAGGGCAAGGCCTCGTGGCCTCATGCCCTCGCCCCCCCTTGCCCTCCTTGCAAAACAAGCAAGCGAGGACGAGGGATAGGGGGAGCGAGGGTGAGGTCGAGAGAGCTGGCGTGAAATCACCAGCGTGCCTCGCATGCGACGATTTTGCACCAGAACTGCAAAACGTAAATTGAAGTTCGTTCGCGACAAACTTTGACATGAAATAAACGAAGTAAACTTGTGGGAACACACGATTTTGAGGTAAAAACCCCCGGTTTGGGTCCCAAAACCAGGGGTTTTGTTGAAAACGGAAATGGGCCTCCGGAGACTCGAAATATTTGAGTCTCCCAACTCTGGGCCATTGATGACGATTGCCCCTCAGTCCTGCGAAGGGGGAAAACCCCTGACGTGGACTGAGAACGCCATTCCGTGAACTTCGACAACGATTTCAGAGCAGGAGCTGGAGACTCCGCCTATTACAGTATGAATGGGAGAGGGGAAAAGGGGGAAGGTAGAATAATGAGAGGAGCATAGGAATACGGATTAAAAGAATCATGCAGGTGGGCAATAAAGATGAAAGGCAACTACAAACCATGTGGAGGATGGCGAATATGTTAACTCTCAGCCAAGGTGCAACAAAGGATGGTACTGTGGTCCTCCTTTGTGAGTGGAGGAGGTTTGGCAACAAGTACAATACCACCGACTGCTATAGTATGAATGTCATGCATCTGTTTGCCAAGGAGAGTGCACCTGTGTGCAATGTGCTCTACTCGATCCGGGAGTGGAGAATGGGGTAAGTGTAAAAGTCATGGTTGGGAAGCCCACGTAACCACCACACTGGTCAGTGAGGAGCACGAGAGCATGGAACATGAATTGTAAGGAAATAGGTAATGGAGAGAGAGAGGAAACACTTATGAAGAACAACAAATGGAGCTAGGGGACAAATAGAAGGGAGATCAGAATATCAGGATAGAATAGAAGAGAAAGAAAACATCATCAGGATAGACGAGAAAGAAAACACAACGCCAACTACACTAGATGGTGCCTTGGATAGGTTATGTTGCGACAAGCTTGACTACCGTATTGGATCTTACTTTCATGCAAAGTAATTGTTTTCATTTGCCCATGCATCACCTTCTTAACTTCTAAGTCCTTTCAAGTATCACTCTTAAAACTCCTGTCCAGTTGCTTCAAAATTTGCTCAGCATTTTTCCTAGTTATCTTCTTGAAGTAGAGCTCGACCCCCTGTGTTTTCGCTTCGCATCGAGCGTTGGAGTACCTGCCAAAGGTAGCTGTCAGATTGCGCAGCGCAATCTGGCGGCTACCAACATCCACGACTCGAACACTCAAACCTCACAGAGCGAGGTTCAAGCGGCCAAAGCACAAAGTATGTGCTTGGTCTTGATCAGTGGGCGAAAGCAAAGGCCCATGATTAAATCACAGACAAGGATGGACGACCACCCCAGTAATTGAAAAATGCCATTTTTTGGGTAAAAGTAAGAATCACTAAACTTGGTTTCAAATTGTGAACGAAAGTGAAGGACAGTATGGTACTAGATGGAAGGGGACAAGCGCATGGAAGAAGGCACTCTATATCCGCTCTGTGGAGCCAAGTGATGGGAACAGGATAATCACAACAGCGCCTGTAAACTTAATAGCCTCAACCGCCTTGAAACCTTATAAACTTGTAGCTATTCCACTGGAGTTTGCAATTTGTGTTGGTCTTCGTGCATCTCTCATTGTACTATGTTGTGTCTTCCTGGCTTGTGTACATTGGCGTGCAGATGACTGACGGTGAGACTTGACACCGCTAGAGTGTCCCTTGGTGGAGCCGACGCATGCTGAGGTCCATTCACCCATCGCTGGAGCCTCCTCCTCTGGCGATGTGCTCAGCTCCATCAGCAGGCCTCCTCGGTGGTCGGGCCGCCGGCGGTCATTGCCACTGCAGATGCTGTCTGCATGCACCTAGCGCTGTGTCTTGCTGTGGAATAACGTCTGCAGCATCATGCGATGCCTAAGGTCCATGTCTCCTATTGTGTGGTCCTGTTTGGCATCGTCGACTGTCATAGGCACTGCCTGGGTTCGTGCAGCCATAACTTCTTGTAGCTATTTTTCTAGCTGATTCTGACCGCACGACTGCGTTTGCAGCGTTGGTATTATGGTATGGTCCAGTTTTTAGGCAAAACGGACGACACCCGGGTTTTGGGATGTCGGGCATCTGGCAGGGCTCACCGAGAAAACCCTGCCTGCCAAAAACTAGGTCTACGACTATTTTGTGATTGGCTGGTTAGCTGGGTAACAAGTCCTACACTAGTGGAGGGGGAGCTAGAACTTGAAGGGGTCTCCCATTGTTGCTCATTCTTCATTGCTAATCAGTTACTTTCAGTTTTCATCTGCTTTTTGGCGCTAACACTGGCGCACGCACTTCTGAGTAACAAACCCAGAGCTTCCAGACTTAGTCTCTAGAGCAGCAGACTGAGGGGGCAGCAGACTTAAGCAACAAGCGTGGAAGCCCACACGCTGCATCAACAACGCATGCTGCCCCAACCTGCTGCCTAGGTTTCTAGCTTGGTATCAGAGCTAGAGCATAGTAACAGCAGCAGAAGACTGGCGTACAGGTGCTAGACAACGCCGGCGGACCACCATACGCACCAGTGCAGGGGAAATGCTGCCAGATTTTTTCCGGCAGCATTGACCCGCCTTGTGGCGGCGTCAGATTTCTTCCCACGGCCACTGGGCTAGGGGAAATTCTGCTGATTTTTTTTCGGCAGCACTAAACCCCACAAGTGACGTGAGGAGGTGAACGGCAGGCCGCGTCCAACACTTGCAGGCAACGACGCACGCGGCAACTTCACCCGGGTGCAGTTACTTGCACCAGCACACAGCAGTAGCAGCTTGCAGCAGTGGTAGCCGCAGGCAATGGCAGCGAGCAGTGGCAGCAGCAGCCAGCAACAGCTGCGTGCAGTAGCAGCAGCACACAGAAGCAACAACTTGAAGCAAACCACA
This sequence comes from Penium margaritaceum, assembly GCA_023375785.1. Lineage (NCBI taxonomy): Eukaryota > Viridiplantae > Streptophyta > Zygnematophyceae > Desmidiales > Peniaceae > Penium > Penium margaritaceum. The sequence continues at coordinate 193,976 of SZWC01001396.1, read as the reverse complement.
GCAACAGCAGCCTACAACAGCAGCTCGCAGTAGCAGCAGCCCGCAACAACAGCAAGTAGCAGCAGCGGCAAAGCAGCAGCTGCAGCAGCGTGGAGCAGTAGTAGCAGGCTGCAACAGTTACAGCAGGAAGCCGTAGCAGCAGCCAGTCGCAGCAGCAGCTGCAGCGAGTAGCTGCCTGTAGCTGCTGCTCTTGCTCACTACCCGTAGCGAGCGAGCAGCGAGTAGCAGCCCGCTACTACCGGCGAGCAGCTGCCTGCTGCCAGCGAGCAGCACCTCACTGCCAGCGAGCATCAGCCCGCTACTCGCAGCTGACAGCAGGCGGCTGCCCGCTCTGATAGACGAGGCAGCAGAAAAAAAAATGAGCAAAGAAAAACTCCCCCACCCCAGCTGCTTTGTTGTCGCTGCTACATCAGCCTTAGCAGCTGTAGCAGTAGCAACTGCTACTGCAACTGTAGCCCCAACAGTAGCAGTAGTAGCAGCAGTAGCCGCAGCCGCAGCAGCATCAATAGCACCAACAGTTGCAGCAGAAGCAGTAGCAATAGCAGCACCAACTGCAGCTGCAGCCGCAACAGCAGCAACAGTAGCAACAGTAGCTACAGCAATGGCCCCAACAACCGCCACTGCTAACGTCAGTATCCCGCTGCTGATGTCATCAACTCACACAAAAAAACCAAAGAAGGGGTCCAGGGAAGGGGGAAGTAATCCTAAGGGTGGACAGGACGTCCACCGCTCGCAGTTGACGTCAATACTAACGTCAGCACCCCACAGAGAAAAGAAGAAAAAAAAAAAACAAAGGGCATCACACCATGGCTGGTAGCCCCACTAAGGAGGGGTCCTCCTCTATTGGGGGGGCCCACCCCCCCCTTTCTTGCAGTGGCTGCAACAACAGCAGCAGCAGCAGCAGCGGCGGCAATAGCAACAGCAGCAACAAGAGCAGCAGCAATAGCAGCAATAATAGTAGCACCAGCATCAGTAGCAGCAGCAAGAGCAGTGGGAACAGCACGAGAAGTAGGAACAATAGCAGCAGTAGGAGAAACAGTGACAGTGGAAGCAACAGCAGCAGCAGCGACGCCCGCAACCCTCTGGCGACAACCCTGACCCCCTCGCTACTCTTCACCAACAACTCGTTGCCTTGACGCAACAGCTTGCGGCACTACAACCGTTAGACTCCCAGTCTGCCCCCAATGTGCCTCCGTTCTTCCCCCTCCAGGGCATGCCAACCCAGCTGTGTCTGCTGCCACGTAATACCTGGTGCAGCAGCAAACTCTGCACCGGCGGCAGACAGTGACCTCCGTCCTTGGCCCCACTCCGGGTGCCGGCCGCAGGCAAAAGGACTTTGAGATGTGGCCGACGCCGCTTTAGGCCGGCGAGCAGTTCCGGAGCTGGAAGCTCAGCTTCCACATCTGGGTGTAGGGTGAGGGCCTTTGGGCATACTACACCCTGCCGTATGATGCCACCCTGGCCGATCAGCAGTATGACACTGGTCGTGCTGTCCGGACTCTTGTCCCTGTTGCCCCTCCGGCTTCCCGCCTCGCCCTTGAGCCCTTCTTGGGCGACTTTACCGCTGGAGCCACCCGGACCCTGCAGCCGCGTGGCACGTTCTCACTCATCCCCATCTCCTGTCCAGCGACGCTTAGACTAGCCGCCTACTGCGAGAGTTCATCTCCCTGCACATGGGGGAGACTGAGACAGTCACATCCTATTGGCAGCAGGCGGAGGACATCCTTCGTCGCCTTGGGACCGCTGTCCCACCCCCTTTAGCCACACTCCTCACCATCAAGCGTGGTGCCACCAAAGCGTACGTGGACTTCTTCGTCCACTGCCCTCACAACGTTCTCTCTGCCATGGTGGTCCAGGGCACCCTCATGCCCTGGGCATACGAGCTCTTCCTCCGCATTGAGGAAGCCCGTCTCGAGTCCGGACACCAGCGCCGCAGTCATCGCCGCCGGCGCAGTCCTCCTTCTACCTGGGCTCTAGCGCCATCACCCCGCACTCCGTCTACACTCCCGGGCCATCCTCCCGTGAGCGCCGGCTGGAGCAGTTCATCGTAATCCAGCTCGGCCTGCCTCGCCATCCTCCCCAGGGAAGTGCGAGTTGCATGACTTCCTTCTCCCTTGTCCAGCCCTGCATGACCAAGACTGAGTTACGATCGTGCCCCGTTTCCTCGTCTGTCTTGTCGTCTCTCATGGTCTCCGCTTCCCCCTCCCACGACAGTGTTGCTTGGCTTGACGATTGGCAGTCTCGATTCGCACCTCCTTCCACCGCGTCCGCGTCCCTTTCTTGTTGCCATGTGGCTGTTAGTGATCTTGCAGCCCCGGTTCAGGACCCTGCTGAGACCTGGATCATCGACTCCGGGGCCACGCATCACATGACGGCCTATCATAAGGCCTTTAGTATGCTCGGTCCTATAGGTGATATCCTGGTGTCCGGACAGGCTCTGGCTAGGTGTTGCCCGTCCGTGGTGTTGGCGTGGTTCGTTTCAGTGGTCCCTCCGCTGATGTCGTTTTGACCGATGTCCTCTTCGTCCCTATTCATGAGCTGAGCCTCATGTCCGTCACTGCCCTTGACCGCATGAGCATGGACGTTGTAGACTCGAGAGGTGTTGGCACTGTGTCGTTGCGTCCGTCTGGCCTTGTTGTCCTGCATGCCACCGCTTGTGGCAGCCTGTGGCATGTACCTCGCCTCTCCTCCTCTCCTCCTGTCTCCTCCCCGTCAGCCGCCACAGGCCATGTGTTTGTCACCAGTACGCTTTCTCCTCAGCACACTCGCCTCTTGCACCGCCGCCTCTGCCATGTCCACTTTGCTACCGTAGACAACATGCTCCGCACCCAGTCGGCCAAGGGCCTTGACCCGGAGACTTTTCCCCTCCCGTGCCCAACTGAGTGCATTGACTGCGCTCAGGGGAAGATGCACCAGTCCACGTATCCCTTGTCTTCCTCACGTGCGTCCGCCCCCCTTGACCTTGTCCGTTTGGATGTCATGGGTCCTCTCCCCATCGAGTCCATCAGCAAGCGTGGTCTCTACGTCCTCACTCTCACTGACGAATTTTCTCGCTATCGCTGGATCTTTTGCCTTCGATAGAAGAGCGATGTCGCCCACGCCATCCAGGACTGGCTTGTCCTTGCGGAGCACTAGTGCGGCCACTCTATCCACTGCTTTCACTCTGATCGCATTGGTGAGTACCTGGGTAAGGCCATAGCCTTTCTCGCCTCTCGCGGAATTCGCCATGAAACGTCCGCGCCTTACATACCCGCCCAGAACGGTGTCTCCGAACAGTGGAACCATACTATGGCCGACGCCGTCCGCACCATGCGGGTCAAGTCTGGTCTCCCCGAGGGCTTCTGTTTTGAAGGCATGGCCTATATGACCTGGGTCTGGAATCGGATTCCCCACGGTCCCCTTCCCTGCCAGTCCACATCATACCAGCATTGGTGTGATCAACGAGCTGACCTCCGCCCGGCTCGCATCTGGGGCTGTGTGGCCATTGTGTGGCTGCCCGTCCTCTAGCAGGGCGGCAAGCTAGCCCCTTGAGGGGCACTTCCCTGCACCTTCCTCGGTGTCTCTCGTCAGTCCAAGGCCTGGCGCTTCTGGGATCCCTCCCGTTACTACATCGTTGAGTCCCAAGACGCCCTCTTCTTCGAGGACCTGTTTCCTTGCAACCTCATTCGCTCCGGCTTGTCTGAGTCTATCCCATTGCGTGGGGGAGTGGTGAGTCTGTCCTCCACTGGTCCCTCCGAGCCGACAGCCCCGGTTGCATCTGTGGGACCCTCCGGGCCAGCAACCCCGTCCGCCTCCATTAGCCCGACGGACTCAGTGCCGTCACCTGCCCTGCCACAATACATGCGTGGCCCAGGCGGCAGCCTCCGACCCAGACCGTCGGTGAGCGCGCAGACCGTCACTCTGCGCTCCGTGGCACCTCGACCCCCCATGGCTCCATGTGTCTCCTCCGCTCCCACATTCGTGAGTGGAGATCCTGGCACCAAGGCCCTCGCCCTGCACACCTCGGCCATCATTACAGACCATCACCCGGGCTCCGCACTGAGCTACGCCATGCTTCATCATGAGCATCGGTACGCTATCGCAGCTGCACTCGCGCACATCCCACCTGGGGCTCGAGTTGCACACACTCTCTCAGTCTGTTCCACAGCTTGCCCGGAGGATCCAAACACCCTATGCAAGGCGCGAGCCTCTCCTAAGGCCGCACACTGGGACGCTGCCTGCGCCGATGAGCTCACCGCTATCCGACAGCACCACGTGTATGACCTCGTCGACCTTCCCCCAAGACGGAAGGCCATTGCCGCCAAGTGGGTCTTTCGAAGCAAGTGGAAGCCCGATGGGTCCTTGGACAAGTACAAGGCCCGCCTTACAACCAAGGGGTTTGCCCACAGTTCTGGGGTCGATTACGGCCAGATGTTTTCCCCAGTTGGCCGGTTCTCCAATAGCCGGGCACTGTTCAGTCTAGTCGCCGAGCACGGGTGGGAGCTGCATCAGATGGACGTGAGCAACGCGTTTCTCCATGGTTCACTAGAGGGTGAGGAGCTCTACATGCTGCAGCCCCCGAGCTTCGACGATGGCACTGGAAGAGTCTGGAGACTGCGTAAGACCCTTTATGGCCTGAAGCAGTCGCCTCGGTGCTGGAACCAAGAAATCAGCAGTACGCTCCTTCGTGGTGGGCTCCAGCGCAGCACCGCTGACCCCACACTATTTGTCAGTCCACGAGGCCAGACCTTGGCCGCTGTTCTGGTTTACGTGGATGATCTGCTCATTGCGTCGCCAGACACGGCTGCCATCCAACGTGTCAAGGATCTGCTGCACGCCGCCTACCAGATGAAGGACCTTGGGTCTGCCAAAGTCTTCCTGGGCATGGAGCTCGAGCATGATTGCTCCCAGGGCGTCCTGCACATCCACCAGGCCGCCTATGTGTAGACACTGTCCACCCGCTTTGCGGAGGATCTGCCACTCGTGCCGAGCGCATCCTCACCTATATCACCCGATGGCCAGGCGAAGCTGAAGAGTCCTGACCCAGCCGTTGTGGGGGAGCCAGTTGATGTGACCACATACCTGCGAGTCATCGGGTCCCTAATGATCCTGGCGACGATGCCGCGCCCAGACATCGCGTTCGCCATCAACCTCATGGCCTAGTTCTCTCATGAGCTGCGCCAGCTCCACTACGAGGCCGCGATCCGAGTACTGCGCTATGTTGTCTCGCCTCCTTGGCCAGTTCTTATGTTCCGCCGTCAGCCATCTATTGTCGCGGTGGGCTATACCGATAGTGACTCGGCCGGTAGTCCGGACCGTAAGAGTCGCACAGGCTGGATCTTTCTGATTGGCCACACAGTTGTATCCTGGCGTAGTGGCAAGCAGGGATGCATTGTACGTAGCATTGTTGAGGCTGAGTACGTTGCTCTTGGTTCGTGCGCGTGTGAGAGTGTGTGGTCTCGTCGTCTGTTGTCCGAGTTGCGTGAGTCCGTCGCATCCATCACATTGCACTATGACAATGAGAGCGCCATGGCCATTGCCGATAATGACGGCGTACATCACACACGCACAAAGCACATCAATGTTGAGTATCAATATGTGCGTTCGTTGTTGCATGACGACAGCGTCAGCATCGTGTGGGTTGACACAGCACGGCAGTTGGCTGACTTCTTGACCAAGGCACTGAAGTGCGACTCGTTCAAGAAGGCTGTGAGTTCAGTCGGCATGCGTCCGTGAGTGACTCTCTTTGTCCCTGCTTGCGTCTCTGCTTGGCCTGGGGAAATTTGGTCGTTGACTGTGTCTCTGCCCGCACATGTGCACTATACCTGTGAGTCATGGGGGGTGTTGGTCTTCATGTATCTCTTATTGTACTCTGTTGTGTCCTCCTGGCTTGTGTACATCGGTGTGCAGATGACTGACGGCGAAACTTGACGCCGTAGGAGTGTCACTCGGTGGAGCCGACGCACGCTGAGGTCCATTCACTCGTCGTTGGAGCCTCTTCCTCTGGCGATGCGCTCAGCTCCATCGGCAAGCCTCCTCGGTGGTCAGGCTGCCGGCGGTCACTGCCACTGCAGATGCTGTCTGCATGCACCTAGCAATGTGTCTGGCTTTGGCATTGCGTCTGCAGCATCATGCGATGCCTAGGGTCCCTGTCTCCTGTTGTATGGTCCTGTTTGGCATCGTCGACTGTCATAGGCACTGCCTGGGTTTGTGCAGCCATAACTTCTTGTAGCTATTTTTCTAGCTGATTCTGACCACACGACTGCGTTTGCAGCGTTGGTAATATGGTATGGTCCAGTTTTCAGGCAAAATGGACGACGTCCGGGTTTTGGGCTGTCGGGCGTCTGGCAGGGCTCACCGGGAAAATCCTGCCTGCCAAAAAATAGGTCTAGGACTATTTTGTGATTGGCTGGTTAGCTGAGTAAAAAGTCCTACACTAGTGGGGGGGGAGCTTCAACTTGGAGGGGTCTCCCATTGTTGCTCATTCTTCATTGCTAATCAGTTACTTTCAGTTTTTAGTTGCTTTCTGGTGCTAACACTGGCGCGCGCACTTCTGGGTAACTAATGTTGTTAAATCGGGATTGAGACTGGTCTCGATCTCGAATGTCTCGAAAATGTCTCGTCTCGTGGTCTCGTATCACACAAAATTGAGATAATCTCGCCAGTCTCGTTTGAGACGAGACGAGACCGAGACAGCCTGGATGACACCTCGAGATGGTACGAGATTCTTGTACCGTACCGCATGTGATGTGCGTTGCCACTAACTGCGCGGTGCGCCCAATAACGTCACGCCGCTCCCCCGACAATTGCGCTGGGTTTCTGCTACTATTGGGCAGATACTGGCCGCCGGCCCTGCGCGTGCGGCCCGGGCTGCACGCGCAGGACCAGCACATTCTGTTTTACTGACGAACAGAGTGTCTTCATTGTCTTGGTTTGCACGAGAAAACACTTGCGCAAAATCAGACGACGCAAATGCTATTACCAACACTGAGTTTGCAGCCAATGAATGTGCGCCGTATGGCAGTGTCCACTTTGTGGGGCACATTAATTGAGATCAAGAACCTTCCGATTATTAGTCCGACACATTCTTACCTGTATTGCAGGAATTTCATGTATTTGTCTCTATGGGTTGGGTCACAAAGATACTGAGCAGTAGAGATGAGTTGCAACAGGTGTGGAGAAACATTCACACATGAAACCAAATGAAAGAAAAGCTGCATTTTTTCCGCCAAAAAGGCTGACATCATGCAATCGGCAGCAGCGTAGTATGAACTGTATTGGTTTAACGTGAAAGCACTTTCGAACCAGCTACGTCATGCAATTCTGCTGTCATTTGACACGTAGCAGGCAGAAACGACCTAGAAATGGCGGTACCTTCGCTGGCGCCTCTAACGTTGCAACGTCGTGCCGCCACCGCGCGCCTCGGTCGCGCGGCGTGGCACGAAACCGAGATGACCATTTGCGGGGTCGGGTCACTGCTTCACGCGACCCCTTGGCAAACAGGACGGATCTTCAAACACAGGTAGAGCTACTACAAGCTATAATGTGTGACCACCGGTGCAATCTCCATCTCATCACGTTTTCAAGGGCAAAAATGGCCGATGGCTCCTCGACAGCGCCTCACAGCCTCAGTGGACTGGCCCTCCTTAGCGTGGGTGCTGCCGCACGTCCTCACCAATGTGTAGAAGCGCCACCTTTGACCCGTCATCATGTGTCAGCAGCTGCAGCTACAAGTTCTGCGGCACCAAACGGTGCCGCTCCAAGTGGTGCTGCTCCAAGTGGTGCCATTCCAAGCACTGCGGCTCCAAGCGGTGCCGCTCCAAGCATTGTGGCTCCAAGTGCCGTGGCTCAAAGCGCAAGAGAAACTTTGGCCATGCGGAAAGCACGGATAGTGGCTGCTAAGAAAACCGTGCTCCCATTCACCTCTACCAATGCCAATGGTACCTCGCCCAGGACCTCTGATGGTGATGAAGCGAGCAGCGCGAAGAAATCTAACGCTGTCCTTGAGGCCAAGGCGCTTTCAAGTGCAGGTCCTACTGACGTGGAGGCCGTCAACGTTGAAGATTCGGGTCCCCTTGCTGCTGGTGCTCTTGGCTTCAAAGAACGTAAGTTTCTTCCTTGCATGAGCAGTGATTGAGTCCAACGAAATTGACATGAAGGCGGTAGTGCAAGGGGGGCGGGGGGGGGGATGAAGTGTTCTCTCAGTTGTGCGATATCATGTTATGTGGAAAGTATGGCAGCAATGCCATGTGGGCATGCACCGCGGCAACAGAGTGTGCTGCCAAAAGGCTCCCCCCCCCATTTTCTCCCTTGCAGGTCAGAGCATCTTGCTGTCTTGTACAACCTCCATAACTCCTAGTTCTGAAGGTGCTCTCGGGCGTCCCGAGGGGCTGCTTTCCAAGGATGCAGTAGAAATGAGCAATCGTCCACAACAAGTATCAGCAATGAGAAAGGAGCTTGCTTCTCTAGGCGGTAAGGGTGCGACTGAAGATGATGATGGGAGTGAATCTAACTTCTCATCGGAGGCGGAGGAGGAGGAGGAGGAGGAGGAGGAGGAAGAGGAGGACGAGGAGAAGGAGGAAGAGGATATTGGATTTGGATGAGAAGTGTCCTACGGTTCCAACGCAACAAACGGCACGTCGAATGGTGGTGAGACGGCCATGAAATCTCTAGATCTAGGTTTGCGCAGGTCGGAAACGAAACACAAGTGTCTAGGTAACAAGTCACACTACTCTTACGGGTGGGGCTCGCTATTCGAGCCTCACCCATCGGCCGGCGAGCGAAGCTCGCCGGCGAACTGCGAGGTCGAGGGCGAACTTGCCCCTCGACCCGGAAAAGGCGCAGCACCAGCCGCGCCTACCCTCGAGTGGCCAATCTAGGCCAGAAACACACAAGCCTAGTCTAGTCCTAGAAAGCAACAACATAACGGTCTCAACTAGGTCTGGTAAGCAAAGTCACACTATGATCTACTACAGATGCAAGGACCAAAGTAGGTCTTGGAGCAGGCATGGGCCGACGGCCGGCGGGAGACAAATGACGGTGCGGCCAAGGAGAGGGAGGCCGTGCGTCGGAGAATGTCTCGGCGCCTAGCGTGGATCACCACCGACCGTCGGATCCGCATGCACTGCACACCCACGGCCACACACAGGGCACGGAAAAAACATATACACAGGGTTATCACGCCCCCTTGGCCGAGGGTGCTGCATGCATGCAGCCAAGTTGATGGAGTTGTACAAGAAGGGTTGAGGAGGGAAGGGCTTTCGTGAGGAAGTCTGCGAGTTGCTCATCTCCACTCACCCCATACACTTGCACCTCACCGGCTTCCACTGATTCACGTACAAAATGATGCTCGACACTTATGTGCTTTGTGCGTGGATGCAAGACACCGTCATTGGCTGTGATGCGACGTGCAGCAGAGTTGTCACTATGCAGTGGGACAGGTCCCACAGTCAACCCCAGTTCCCCCAACAATCTGCGCAACCATGTGGCTTCACACGCTGCCTCTCCCAATGCCATGTACTTGGCTTCAGCCACACTACGTGCAACACATAACTGCTTGGCACTGCGCCAAGAGACGGTTGTGCCCCAGATGCGAAACACATACCCACCCCGACTGCGTGCATGTCTGTCTCGTGCATAGTCACTGTCACAGTACCCATCATGCAAGGCGCCCGTGCCTAGGGTGAAGACGAGACCCATCGACGCAGTGTCAAACACATAGCGCAACAGCTTGAGCAATGCCTTGTGATGCGTTGTGCGGGGTTGTTGGCTGAACTGGGCGAGTGTGTTCACTGCACAGGAGATGTCAGGTCGTGTGGTAGAGGAAAGGTAGGTTAGACTGCCAATGATCTGTCTGTACAGTGTAGGATCAGTGTCGGGGCCGTAGTCTGTGGTGTGTGCATCAAGGAGGTGAGCATAGACGTCAGGGCTCATGGGAGAGTGTTGTCGAGGAAGGTGATGGACCAAGGTGCCAAATCTTGCAGTCAGTTGAGCAATGAACCGACCCTGATGGAGTGTGAGTGTGCGTGCGGTCTTGTCACGAGTGATTGTCATGCCCAAGAAGCTGTGTGCCTCTCCTAAGTCTGTCATGCGGTAGTGTGCAGTGAGCAGTGCCTTCGTGTTTTGAACGAGAGAGAGAGAGGGCGAGAGGATCAGGAGGTCGTCAACGTACACGATGAGAGCTACCGGGACGTTGTTCACCCAGCAAATGAACAAGGAGGGATCTGAGATGCTTTGCATGAAGCCCCCGCTCTCTAACGTGCGACGTATNTCTTCCAAGGGGCCATTCAAAAAGGCATTTTTCACGTCCATTTGATGAATCTCCCAGTCCTCGTGAGTGGCGACCCCAAGCAGGACACGACTCGAGGTGTACTCGCCTACTGGGGCATACGTGTCTGTAAAGTCTTGACCAAGTACTTGGTGAAATCCCTTGGCTACAAGGCGTGCCTTATATTTCTCAAGAAGACCATACAGGTTCTTCTTGACCTTGTACACCCACTTCAAATCAATTGCCTTCCGTCCAGGTGGGAGTGGGACGAGTTCGTAAACACCGTACTCAAGCAGGGCGTTCAACTCGTCCGCCATAGCTTTCTCCCACTCCATAGAGTCAGGGCGGCTCCTTGCCTCTTCAACCGTCGCTGGTTCTGTGAGAGGAGTGTCAAGACTAGTTGGACCAACGGTGAGATAGAACTGTCTGTAGTTGACTCTTGCTACATTACGCTGCGATCGACGTACTGGGTTAGGCTGTGAGGCAGTATCTGTGCCTGGCACAGTGTGCGGCGCCGGTACATCTGGAGTTGTGTGAGTGTCAGTGGAGCTAGATGACGCCTCATGTGCATCACCCGGCAGTTCTGTGGACTGCGGTTGGTTGGACCGCACTGTGGCAACAGGGACAAAGACTGGAACACTGACATACTCTGGATATCGGTCAGGGATTGGGAGTGTTGGTGCTTGCTTCAGAGTCTTGAAGACCCTGTATGGCATGTGCTCCAAGAATGAGG
>SZWC01001396.1:145538-166416 GCA_023375785.1 Penium margaritaceum | reverse complement strand
CTGGAGACAGAGTTCCCTGAGGTGATGCTCCACCCGCTGGAGGCAGCCTGGCAGCCTACCCAGTGTACCAGAGGGCTCCCACAGCCCACGGACTACGTTTGGAGGTCTTCAGGATTTTCTCGGTGGACAGTCCTGCCAGGCTGATTTACATGTTTGTTTTCTTACACTCTCCAGCTGTTCCCGGACGTAGGCGTGTGACCGGTCGTTGTGTCTGTATTTTCGTCGTGCATCCGTAGGATCAGACGGCGCTCCGTTTGGACGCTTGTGCGCAGAATTATGGCCAAAACAGTGGTTTTGGGCCGGTTCAGGTTTGACAGGCACCGCCGTGTGCGCCACCCGCCGTGAGCCACGGCGGCTATTTATGTTGTGGACCTGTCATTTGTTACCTCTCTCTGCATTTACTTCAGTTGAAGCTTGAGATACAAGTGCACGTGTCTCTCCCTACCCTTGTTGTCCCTTGCATGACCTGTGTGTCAACCAGCAAGACCCGTGCTGTCAGGCTAGCAAGCAGAAAGGCTAGGAAGCTTCCTGGAATCTTCTCAATTGCGATTGAGCAATGCAAAATCTTAATTTGAAGGAAAAACTCTGTATTAAGATGTAGGGTTTTATAAGGTTTTTGTGCTCTGCCCGTGCAAAAAGCAAAAACCCAAACCATAATAGTTGTTTGCACGTAAGAAAAAAAATATAAATATTCATTGTTCAACTGCGATATCGGGAGGGATCGTGGTACACGATCGAGAATAGGGTACATAGCTCTCCTCACCATGCTTGATGAGTGAAACATGTCGGAAATTGAGCATGGCGAGCGATGTTGGATACCTATTAACTTTTTTTTAAACTGTAGAGAATAGAAAAAATTCCTTTTCTCGAGAATATGGCAGCCTCATCCCTTTCAACGTGTTGATATCTTGACTATATTACCCAATATCCTTTTCCTTTGTAAACTTGAATTGTGAACCACGTATGTTATGTTGAACGTAACATTCTGCCTCCTTCATCCAGGGACAGAAATCCTGAACCATTCCCCTGGTTGTGATCTACGAAGGCGGGGGGCCTACCTAAACTGGTGCCCGGGCTCAGCCCTGGGCTTCTACCATGATGAGTCCTGGGCTTAAGTCAATTACGACCATGGGGCAAAAAATCGGGCTTCAGTCAATTACGACCTTGGGGCAAAAAATCGTGAACAAGTCCTTGTTAAAGATTCAGCTCCTTTCGTTTGTCGAGTTGGACCCTTGTTCAATGCAATAGAGTGCCTATCTTGCAGTCCTTCCTGCCGATGTTGGTTCCTCGATAATGTCTCAATGCAGCACAGCTGTGAAACTACAGCGTCGCTGCAAATGTTACGGGTCCCGTCTTCTGCTTAGTAGACATGCGATTGAGGGCGATACAGAGGTTTTCTTACGCCCAGGTTTGCTTTTGTGACGACAGAGCATCAGTTGACATGGATTCGTTCATCAGACCAGTGGATCTAGATGTATTTAGGTATTATGTTTCACCATGTTATACCAATCGCCACGCGCATTACGAGAGATCGACGGATAGTATAAGGGAGGCCAGATAGAAAGCTACTAGTTTCTCGATCTCGTTTTCTCAGACAAAGACTACACTAAGAAGACGAAATCTGACCGCATCCTAGGCAAATCGTTTCATCCAGATATCTTGCACGGCTCCCGTGAACTCTGAGAACGTGAGCTGTTTTGCCATGGTCAAAATGGTCAAAATGCAATGAACTGTTGTAAGTGAGATTTCTATGTCCTTTTCTTCTGTTCATAGGTTAGGATCTCTGGCGGCGGGGTGCCGCCGGGTCAGCAGAACGCATCCCACCTAAGGACTACGACGTAGGAAAGAGCGGACACCTGTCTCTCGGATTTGGGTGTCCAAATTCTCCGACCACTGAAACCATCATTCGTAGCTCAATTGCATCACGGGCGTGCCTGGGAATGGATGAATTGGCGGTGGCTATTGGCCCCACTCAGTTTTGCCAATTCACACACCCATCCGTGCCTGGCAAGGCGTTCGCGCGATGAAATTGGCTCGTTTTTCTGCCTATCGACTCGCATCTGGTGCGTTAAAAAATCGTTTTGTCGAAATTTCTAGCATCCCGTTTCCTGTTCACTCACGTTTGACATGCCAGGTTGAGCGTTGACTTTCCAAGGCTTGCCTATCGAACATCGTTTCTGCACCGTTGGATGCTCTGCACCGTTCAACTTACATGCGCGATGTCCGCTGTGATCGCAGAAGTATGTCCTTCCATCGTGCACATATCATTGTCATGCTTCCCTATTGGTGAAATGCAAAGTCTGCCGTGCTGTTTGCGCCCTCAACCCTGGTGTTGAAAACGTCGAGGTCGTTCAGGGTGTTGCGTAAGCCTAAGGCAGTGGCGGCGTACGATGCGCTCCAGGGAATCTGAACAGAAAACAGCGCTGGAGCCGTCGATGGATCTTTCTAGCATCCAAAGCGTACACGTTTACGTTCAGACAAAAAAATACGGGAAACATGTGAGCCGATTGCCATCACGTCGCAGTTGCGAGGAGCTCTCGAGGCTGATGTCATGATATGAGTTAGCCTATTGATTCATGCCTAATCATCCATTCCCAGGCACGCCCCACATGTGTCAATAGGTGTCGACTTTGCTTGCTTCCCCAAGATTAGTGGGACCAATGTCTAGGATGTTGGTGCTCTGCCCTCGTACAAAGCGAGGTTTTCCTTGCCCGTTTTCGTATCGTTCATGCCTCGACGAGATGGAAGACCGTGCCGACCTCGCAAGTCACCGATTTTGCTAATCCGGTCTTCCACAAGCCTTCAACATGTTCCTCTTCCAATCGGAGCCTGCGAAGCCCCATGCCCACCCAAGCACGTGGCACTGGCAGGGAGGGCGAGGTCAATGGAAGATCATTTCCTCGTCTGGCACTATTTTCTAACACCCTTTGAACAATAGTCCTGCATTCACGTTCTCGATATGATTGGCCACAAAGTGTGGCTCGATATCAGATCTGGTCATTATAAAGTGCAGTCCACAGCCTGCCCTATTGTTCCAGCAAAAATCAAGCACGCCAGCTCATAATTTCACATGTGGTCAAGGAGGATATTACGCCGGCGGAAGTAAAGTGGTTCACAGTTGGAAATGGAGCTTGTAACTTTTCACAAGATTGAGGTCAGTTGGGTATTTTTAAGAAGCGTAAAGTATACTTCATTGATTCAAGTGTCGAAACTCATTGACGTACATACAAGATACATGTGCAAGAAAATGAGGCTTGGTTGAGCTGTTTGGTAATTCAGCAGTTTGCGTGACGCGACACAGTGCTCCGATTTGCTGAATCAAGAAGTCCCTAGTTGGTTCGACGGGGCCTTCAAGATCGAAATGGGGTTCGCGAGGTTTGTCAAAGTCATCGCAAGATCATCATTTGTAGTTACAAAACGTAAAAAAATGCTGTGAGTGGGTTCCAGCGAGTTCTGGACATGACCAAAAAATGGTCGTCAACACGCGAGAGTTCAGGGGTATTCGATAGAATTTCCCTCGAGTGAAAAAAAAGGCTGTCGCAACTGAGTCGTGAACAGGGTTAAGAGCGATGAAGGCAAAAATAGGCCAATAGTGGGTTTAGGGACTCGTGTATGCCCATCAACATAACACTTCCCCCCCTCTGTAGCCGCGACGTCTCGGCGCGTTTCCATTACGCAGCCGGAGTCGAGCTCGGTAGCCATTGATAAGAGGATCGATGTTCGAGAGTTGGCGATACATCATCCAGCTGTTATGTGCCACGTCATAGTTTTTCCACTCAACTAGATATTCATCTTTGCATTGTCACCGGCGATAATGGAGGATGTCGTCAACCTCGTACTTGTGGTCACCGTCTACGATCATGGGTGGCGGGGCACATGCCACGCAACCACGAAAATCTTTCACCAGATCTTCGTAGTGTCAAAGTTTGCTCATGTGGAATACTGGGTAAATATGCATGTTGTTGGGCAGTCGAAGCTTCACGACGACCGGAGTGTGCATCTCCAAAATGTCGAAAGGCCCTGACCACTAAGGTTTGAGCTTAGTGGTTACTTGATCTGCTTATCTAGTTACCTGATCCATGAAGTTTGATTGTTGCAAAGTTGAGTAACACTTTGTCACCCGTCTTGAACTCCTTAGTTTGTCGAAGTTTATGCAGCTTCATAGCTTTTTGTGTTTTTGCGAGGGTTTGGCAAGTTTCTTCCAAGATTTTGGAAAATTCTCACTAATGAGTGTCGACGGCATGGATGTTTCTTTACATCTGCATATCGAATGGGGTGGATGGTTTTGCTCCATCAACTACCTTGAATGGTGTTTTCTGCGTTGTGACAAATGTTGCCGAATTGTATGTGAACTAGGCTATGGGCAACTTGACTGCCTGGTCAGTGGTGCAAGGTTTTCACATGGTTACAAGTAATTGTTCAAGGGTTTGGTTGATCCACTTGGTTTGTCCATTGGTTTGTAGATGGAATGTTCTTAAATGTTGAAGTCGACTCCCATGCCGTTGCATCAACTCTCGCCAAAATTGGCTGGTGAACGATGCACCTTGATCTCTTGTGATTGATTATAGGACCTCATGTAGTCGGATGATCTGGAGAAAGAACAATCCTGTTGTCCCTTTGGCCGTTACATCTGGAGTAGTCGAGATGAAGTGCGCCATCTTTGAGAACCTCCCGACGAAGACAAGTATATTGTCAAAACCTCTTGGTGTGATGGGCAAACCTGTGATGAAGTCCACGATTATCTTCATCCACGACGTTTTTGGCATTGGTAGCGATTGTAGTAGTCTGAGAGGGTTGGTGAAGTGACTCTTGTTCCGCTGGCAGCGGTCACAGTTTTTGCAAAAGTTTGCAACGTCAACCACCATTTTGTCCCCCTAGTAGTGTTTGAAAAGCCTTTTCAAGGTCTTCATGGCTCATTAGTGACCTCCTTGGCCGTTGTCGTGTTACTCTTTGAGAAGCATGTGCCATAGCTCCTCGACTTTGGGGACGATGACCTTTTTTTAAAAATCTTTGCCAATAAGAGGCTGTGGAGTGTAGCTTCGTCGTGTCGTAGCCTCCATGGTCCTCGTATCCGAGTGTGAACTACTTCTCCAAGTATGGGTCTCTTGAATTTGTAATGTCTTGGCATCTGTTAGATAAGGCTAGCGGCTCAACGAGTCTGCATGATTCGTCTTCCAGAGCCGATACACGATCTTGTAGTCAAACTTGGACTCAAGGAACTCCATGATGTTGATGCTTGTGGGGTGGAGCAAGGGCTTGGTTCTTTGTAGCTGGGATGGTTTTGCTTGGAGAGAAACTATAGATATATTGAAAAGCTGGAACTGGGAAAATGTTGGCGCTAAATGACTATAGATGATCACAACTATAGTACAAGAAATAACATAGCAAACACAGCTCAGCATGAGACCAATTGTGGACTCTCACGCCTAGAAACAGCTCCTGGCCCACAAGTGGGCAACGTGTTTCAAGACAACTCAGCAAAATGGGACGTAACCTAGCCACCTCTTTTTCGTAGTCATGCCTTTAGGTAGTTACGGGCGTCCTCTTGCTTAGGCTGGTAGACTGTTGCCTGGCTTAGTGGGGTCCTAAGAGGAGTGTCTGCAAAGTATTGGCCTAAGTTGATGTCTGAAACTAGTGGAGGCTACTTTGGATGACTACTGGCTGGAAGCTTGGTGATGACTGAGTTGTTGAATGAAGACGGCCAGGCTGGCCACCTTTTATTCCAGGCTGTTGGCAAGTTGACAACTGTGTAAGCTAATGGAAGCTTTTGACTACAGGTGGGAAGATTCCTAGCCTCGACAGCTACTTGTAGGCAGTTGTCCCCCCTCCAGTACTTCTTGCTGTTGAGTTGTGCATGGCTGTGCTGATGCAAAGCGTTCCCCGCTTGTGGCTTTGCATGTGTCTGATGACTCGTGCATGCATGTGATGAAGCAGTGTTGTGTCATGCATGCAAGCGTTGTTGTGGCAGGCATGCATGCGTTGATGTAAAGTGGTCCCCACGCTGGGCCTTGCATGCTGGTTCTGAGGTGCGCTGATGTAGGAGCCGATGGAGGGCTCAGTTACCCAGTCAAGTGTAGCCCCACCCTAAATGGACCTAGCCTAGGATCCAGTAGTGCGTAGTCGTATCACAGAGTTGCTAACTTGTCTAACTAAGCAGGCATGCATAGCACTGGTGTGCATGTAGCCCACATTATTTTATAGCTCCAAAGTCTATTCTCCCCTTTGACCTACATGCCAGAAATAAGTCTAGATTGTGCAAGCAAAAAAAACATCGGTCATTGAATCAGGAAAGTTTTGAGAGAAAATTATCTAACTCCTTGTAGGCCCCCTTGATATGGAAACCGACTACGCTAGCTTGATTAGAAAAAAAAGGCTCCCCTTTGATTGGTGTGTCAGAGAATTTAGTTGGTGTTCGTGAAGAAATTGGTGACGTCGGGTATCTCCAAGAGGGTTTTCAATTTGAGAATGAAATTCTGGCACGTTTACGGTGTTGATATGGTATTCAGAGTTGCTTAACGCCTTGAGAAGGTCGGCCTCGATACTGTTTTCTCTTGGCCAAGACCTATTTCGGGAGGATTGTGGGCCCCAACGGTTGCTATTGGTTTTTTTGACACCTGAAAAATGTTTGGTGCTTTTTTGGGTCCTTTTGGTCAAACTAGGGTGAGTTATGCTGTAAGAAAACACGTGGCAGCATTTTCAAAGCATACTCCTGAATGGAGGGACACACCGGTTGACTTGTCCCGCAATTTGAAGCTTTTGAGCAGCTTTTCGGTGGATAGCCAGGTCCCTTAAGGAGGAGTAAAAACATTGTCCTTGCTCCCTCACGTTCAACAATAGTTCTGAAGGTAGAAATTGAATTTTTATGGCTACTAACCCGATTTTTTCCCTCATGCGTGTAAAGTTGATGCTTCATAGGTTCACTCAGAATTTGCGTAATCTTCACCGCCGGAACTAGATTTGGGGTTGTGCTGGTGGATCCATGCATCCTTGGAGTCTCCTCCACTAGAACTGAACTGCTTGCCAAGTGAGTTTTGTGTCTAGCACTGTCCATTCTCCGTCGTACATCTTTTTTCTACAGGTCCTTTCTCCCTCTTCCTAACTCTCTTGCCAGGTTTTGTCTAGTAGTGGAGGGAAGCTTTCGAGCTTCCTTAGGAGGGGCAAGTTTGCTTGCCACTCGATTGGCAAGCAAGCTTACGAGCAAACTCGCTCCCCTTTTTGCGAGCTCACTTGCTTGCTCACTTGCTCACTCGCTCTTGCAACTTCTAGCAATGGCAAGGAGCTTCTCTGCCAAGCAAAATGTCACGGTCGACCTATCGCTTGTTGCCACCCTTATTCCTCTTGCAGCTCACTGCCCCTTCACTTTTGTCGCATCTAGTTTACTGTGAAGTCCTACTTTGCTTACCTAACGTGCTCACTGCTCCACTTGTACCCTAATCTTGCAAGAAACCCTCTTGCAACCCGTTTTCCCCCTTCGTTTCCCCCAGCCACACTTTCTTTGAGGAATGAACTAGGTCCTCAGAAGAGTAATTTTCCAAAAATGAAGGAGACTTAAGTAGGTCTCCTAACAAATTAGTGGACTAAAGTGGGTGGTTGAAGCTGCTCATTGACTGGTAGTAAAAATGATTTCATATTGCAAGCTACTGAGGGGAGACAGGTTTGGATGTTTTGGATGCTATGCTCATAGTGATTGTGACTGAGTCTGTTGGCAATGGAAGAACTCAAATTACTACTTGGGAAGTTTTTGCTGCAGGTAATTTTTTTATGGCCCTAGATATTTGCTCTATGCTCCACAAAAATTGTCTCGTGCACCATGAGGCACGAACCCTGATGTTGTGTGCAGAAATTGCTAATAGCATTGGCGCGCGTGTTTGACAGCCGTTTGTCTCTCAGGTTGTCCTTCTTTAGGAGATATTGCATATTGGCACAAACCGGAAGTCCACATTGCTTTATGTACCTCTGAAAATATCTTTGAGGACACTTTTTGTCAATGAATATGCTGCATGCGCTACTCTCAGAAGGTGCTTAAGGAGGATGGTGTGGTCAATCACCTTTGAGCGAATTTAGTGGCCCCGGATGTGAATGTGCTTCATCAACCCTAGGATCTTTGTAGATTTTTCAAGGTCGATGGCTGGTTTGTTGTCAACATAAACTATTGCTGGACCATGTTGAGGAAAACAAATGATGTCAAGGTGGTTTCTGAGGTATTTGACCGCATGGATTGCTGCTATCACTGCAACATACTCACCTTTAGCCGAACTGAGTATGATAATGTTTCGTCTCATGCTTTCCCATGAAACAGCCGTTCTCATAAGGAGAAAGACAAATCTTGTGGTGCTACGACGGTCCTCCTATGTATCGCCAATATCTGCATCCATCAAGCAGCTTAGGCACAGGTTGTTTGACAAGCCGAAGACCAACCATGTTTCAGCCGTAAACCTGGAGTACCCGAGTGCATGGTCCTGCTCCTTGGAAGCCCTTTCACTACACGTCTCACTCCTTCGTGCCAAGTTGCTCACTGCAAATTGTAGGTCTGGTCTAGTGCATGTTATAGTGTGCATGAGAGAACCAATTATGCTTTGATAGTTAGTCTTACTTCTCCCCCTTGATCATTGATGGGTCAATCATTGTTACATTGGGGGTGCCAGAATGGAACGACGAGGAATGTCAAATTGTTCAAATATTTTGGCTGCGTACGACTACTGAGAAAGATTCATAGTGTGTTTGGAGCGGTTGCGTTTGATGTTCATGCCGAGGTTGTAGTCAAAGCTTGTTATAAAGGTTGCATTTACCTCTTGTTCCATTGCACAAGCTATTGCGTGGATGAATTCTGGAAATTGGCAGATGATCAGGAAGTCGTCAATGTAGACAAGAATGTAGTAGTCTGGACACTTGTCCTTTGCTTGTCGTTGTAGGAACAAGCACTCGTCATAGGCTGATGGATGAAAGTTCAGTGGCTCAAGGAGACTTTGCAGCTTATGGTACCAAAGAAGAGGACGTTGCTTCAATTTGTACAAGCTCTTGAGGATCTTGCACACTCTTTCGCTGCCTTCATAATACCCTTTTAGCTGCTTCATGTAGATAGTTGTGTGCATTTTTTCATTTAAAAAGGGATTATTGAGGTCAAGCTACTACACTTCATAGTCTTTGACTGTTGCAATGGCAAGCATGAAGTACGCTATGGTACAACGACTGACAAGTGCATAGATGATGAAAAAATCCTTGCCTTCCACGTGCAATAATCCCTTTGCAACCTTGCCTGCTTGAAATTTGTTGATGTTGGCATCTGCTTTCCTCTTCACCTTAAACACCCAGTTCACATTCACTAGCCTTGGGCAAGATGGTAGCTTTGTGAGCTCCCAAGTTCCCTTCTCCATGACGCCATTTTATTCCCTAGTGATGATTTCCATTCTGTAGCAAATTTGCCTGCAGTTGTTGGTTTGAGTGACTTTGGTTCGGGTGGTCGTGCAGATGAGGTCTTGGAAAAGAAAGCTGTGTGATGCAATTTTATGAAGTCAGCGTGTACTTTATTATTCTCAGCATACACCGTGCATGTTGCAATCACCATGTCACATTATTCTTTATCCTCCGTATGCTTTTCTTCCATCTGTTACTGTAGGAAGAACTTGAAGTGCTAGCGTTGTATTGTGTCGTTGTGCTTCTTCAGCCGCGTTGCCTCCACACCATCTTGCATCACTACGGGATGGCGTTCATCATGGCTTACTACAATGGCTTCCTGATGCGTTCATGGTGGTCAGTCATGAGGGGCACATTCACGCACACGGCCTCTTCACTCATCTCATCCAGGTTTATCGTGAGTGGACAATAGTCTACTGCTTCGTCTTGGATCGACTCCACAAACGAGTTGTAAACAGACTCAAGGAGGTCAGGTGAGCGCTTGGCTTCCTACCCTTGACGCGTGAGATGCTTGAAGAAAACATCACGAGTGGTGACAATAGATTGGGTGGTGATGTTGTAGAACTACCAACCGTTCATGATGAGGGTTTGTTGGAAAAACATGCCCTTTGCTGTTTTGTCTGCAAGCTTTCTCCGACATTCTTTTGAGACGTAGAGAAGTGCCTTGCAGCCAAATGTCTAAAGCATGGTGATGTCCTGCTTGTAGTCATACCTTTCTTCAAATGGAGTCATGTCTTGTAAGGCCATGTGGAGCACACAATTTCCCAACCAAACTGCTTGCCTCAAAGCATACGGCCACCAGGAGTTGTCTAGCTGCGCTCCTAGTTGCATGGCTTTGAAAGTCTTTTGAACAGTGCAAATTTTCCTTTGTGCGACAACATTTTGCTATGGAGTATATTGTGTAGAGAACTGCTGCATGATGCCCATGTCCTCAAGCTACGACATGAATTTTATGCTGGTTTTCTCGTCAGAATTGTGAGAACGTAGGACTTACAACTTCTTCTTGCTTTGTCTCTTCACATTGCTTGCCATTTGTAGAAGTAGGTTAGCTCTTCATCTCTGCTTCGGAGAGGGTTGGCCTAGAGAAAACGTGTTGCATCATCAAAAAAGATGAAGAAGTAACGGTGTCCACCGTAAACAATTGCTGAAGGGAGTGATCTCTGGATGACAGAGTGAACCAATGTGAGCTTTTGGATGATGTCGCACTCACTCGCCGGAGGGAACATTTGTCGTGATCACTTGGCATGAACGAATTCCTCACAAGGGTCAGTTCTTCCTTGACCACTTTTGTTGAAGTTGAGGTTTTCGACATGGCCTTTCTTCACCATGGATTTCACCAACTGATTGTTGTTATGGCTAGGCCTCTTGTGCCACACTACAATAACTACACTTGTTGATTGGTGTAGACTGGTACCTACAAATGGGGAATCCGTATCATCTTGAGCTAGTGTGCTGAAGGCCAGCTCAATCATGCCATGAAGAAGGAGCTGACCTTCTGCAATTTTTTTTCCTTATGGCTTTTGAGGGTGACATGCTTTCCATTACTCATGATGCGAGTTCCTCTTTTAATGAGTTGGCCAAGGGAGAGGAGATTAACAGCAATGTTAGATATGTAGGAAACATTCTCAAACTTGACCTGTGCTCCATCGTACCTTGTCACGGTCATCATGCCCTTACCAAGTACGGGCACCTACTTGTTGTTGGCAACTTTCACATAACTTTCATCTCAAGGCTCAAAGTTTTGCAGGCAGGATTTGTGGTACGTGATGTGCAAGGTGCACCCACTGTCTAGGTATGAAAGAAACCGCAATCGAACCAGCCTGTCGCTCCAACTGTCTGACAGCTAGAACACAGATGTTTTGTACTTAAAATGGGGCAGTTTTCCTTCCTCCTTTGCCTTCTTGTCAAAATTCTAAGTGCTCTTTTTACTGCTTTCTCCTCCACTCTTCTTCTCTCCCCTTTCTCCTCATCTTGCATCCTCCCTTTCTCCTCATCGTGCTACATGTCGAAGCAAGTTTTCTTCACGTACCCTTTCTTCTTGCAATAATGTCACGTGATATTAGGACATGATCCGGTCAGCTGGCCTATGGCAATGTGTGCGATTGCCTTTGGGAGGGAGGGTATCGACTCATGGGAGTACCCTGACTTTATCATTGTATGCCTATTCGATAAGGAGTGAGACACGCTCTTTTCTCCTTCATTCTGGTAAGTTGCATTCCTGAAAATGTGACCTTTTTTTCATGTAAGTTGGCAGTCTTTCTGCTTTGTCAATAACATTGTGTAGACGTATGCCTCTTTTCATTTTGCTTCAGGATTGAATTTGAGGACTTTCTTAACGCCATCCAACTATCAAGTGTGGCGGTTGAGTAGGAAGGTCACAAAGATTGGTTCAAAGATGGGTGCTTTTGTGATGGCAACATGATCTTGCCTTATTGATGTAGCTCTCAATGTCCTTTGAGCTGCTGAGGCTAATGTGGGAGAGCTCGGAGAGGAGATGAGACTTGAAAGTGGAGTTGCCTGACATGTAGGTCCGTAATAGAAAGGACCATGCATGATTGGTTAAATCAGCTATTGCCTTTTATAAGCAAATTGCTTGCTCAATGCAAAGACTTAGATGGTTGTCAAGCATCATGTATGTAGCTTGTGTGAAGTAGTTGAACTCTGAGTTAGTGTGTGGTGGATATCCTGGGGGAGGAAGAATGTAATAGCTAGTGTAGAACTTGTAGATGTTGTGATTTTGGGCCACTTGTTTGAACTTGTGCGCCAAGTGGAGGAAGTTTTTGCTATCAAATCAGTCGATCTTAATCTTGTGCAGATGCAAAAAGGCTGCTTCTGTGACCATAACTTCTTCTAACCCTTGGTATCCAACTCCTTGTGTTTGTGATGTTGGGTTAGTTGTGTGATACCACTACAAAATTACTACTATTATTTACGCCTAAAACACAGGCTCCACTATTGGATGTGGTTGCCGCATGTATGTCTGAGGTGTTAGTTCTTGAGGAGATGGCTGAAATGGTGACATCGTGGATAGGCCCAATGGAACCTATGGTTGTTGGGCTTGAAACTACTGCTGCATTCCTGCTTGTGCTAATGCTACTAGTGGCAGCTATAAGGGAATGACAGGCTGTTGCATGAATGGTGGAGGAATTGGTTGAAGTAGATGTGTTGATGATGCTTTTGAAGCTTACCGGGAATGATTAAACCATTGCTCATACAATTGCTATTGTTACAACTATAGTTGTTGCTGTTGCAGCCAAATCTGTTGCTATACCCATGCCATCTTTTGTTGAAGCTGATTCATCTAAGCATCGCATGTGAGCTGGTCCTGTTGGCGGAATAGCTCTTGTGCACCAAGTTCCTGTGTGAATGCCATGGTCTCTTACTCCTTAGCCTGGCGCATGGTTGCTTCTTGCTGTGCCATGCGCTTTGCTTCATTCGCCAAGCGTATTGCTTCATTTGTTTACGTTCTACCCACTCTGCCACATGGCGACCCTGATGTTACCCCATGCGCAAACCATGGAGGAAAAAATTCTCATTAAGAGATAAAGAGCTTACACCTGAGTTCTCAATCTTCATGTTGCTCATGAAATCCACGTTGCCTATGATGTTTGCAGGCGAGATCCCACCTAAGGCGCTTGAAGATGTAAATTGCTTGCTTGCGTAAGCGATTGGATTCCATAGCTCCTAAAAAACATACCTAGCTAGGACTTAGACTGTAGATGCTGTCTGCAATGACCTTGCTCTGATACCATGTTGAAGTTTGTGGGGTGAAGCAAGGGCTAGGTTCCTTACTGTTAGGACCGTTGTGTTTGGAGAGCAATCATAGATAGAGTTAAAAGTTGCAACTGGGAGAATGTTGGGACTAAATTACTATAGTTGATCACAAATATAGTACAAGATGTAGTATAGCAAAAACAAATAATCTAGAGACTAAATCTGCACTCTCATGCTTAGACACAGCTCCTGGCCAACTAGTGGGCAACGTCTAGCACGACGGCTCAGCAAATTTGCTTAGGGCTTGGACGTAGTTTGGCCACATCTCCTAGGTAGCTAGGTCTTCTAATAGTCTCGGGCGTCCTCCTCCCCAAGCTGGTACATTTGTTGTTAGGCTTAGTGGGGTCGTGAGAGGAGTGAATGCAGATTCTTGGCCTTTAGTGATGCTTAGAAATGGTGGAGGCTACTGTGGTTGACTACAGGCGGAAAGCTTGGTGATGATTGAGTTATTGAATGAAGAATGCCAGGCTGGCCACCTTTTATAGTAGGCTACTAGCAAGTTGATAGCTGTTCTGGCTGATGGAAGCTTTTGGCTGTAGGTGGGAAAATTCCTTGCTTAGGAATATTCCTCCAGGAAGTATGCCCTCAAATAGCTCTCACTACAGAGTGGTGCACGGTTGTGCTCATGCCGAGCTGTCTCCTCTTCTAGTTTTGCATGTGGCCGATGACTTGTGCATGCATGCTATGACAAAGTTCTGTGTCATGCATGCATGCGTTGATGGATAGCGCTCCCCAGTTTACGCCTTGCATGCTGGTGCTAAGTCACGCTAATACAGTAGCCGATGCAGGGCAGTCCACACTAACTAGTCAGGTGTAGCCCCACCTTGAATCGACCTAGCTGAGAACCGAGCGGTGCATAGTCACACTATACAGCTGTTAACTAGTCTGGGTCAGCAGGCATACATAACCATATCGTTCATGCAGCACAAAATATTTTACAGCTCCAGGGTCCTTTCCCCCCTTGGACCAGGAAACTAGAATGAAATCTGGCTTGTACAAGCGGGGGAAGTCTCCATTGTTGAACACGAGAAATTTTGAGAGAAAATTCCTTCACTCCTTGCAAGCTCCTCTCATTATGAAACTAACTGCACCGACTTGATCAAAAGAAAAAGACATGGTATTTGCCACCTCAAACACAAGAATCAAGTTTTCATTTGGCTTAGGTTCGTTTGCATTTTCAGGTTCTTGAGGGCCTGGTGGTCCATTCAAACGACACATTTATGACAATCCAAATAGCACCGCCAATTTTTCAAGGCATGAATAATTTAAAGCATCTCCTCCTCATGCACAACGTAGTTGAGATCCACTTCGTGCACTTTCCATGAAAAACACATCATGGGATGTTTTTTATCTATTCTGGGTTTGCAAAAGGACAGCCCCAATTTCTCGATAGGAGGCATTTGTGGCCATGACGTAATTGGCCGTTGGATTTACTTATCGAAGGGTTGGTGCTGTGTTTAGAGCTTTACGTAAAGACTCAAAAGCTTCTTGTATACTGTCTCCCCAGCTCCACACATAATTTTTGCTTGTGAGGTCGGAAAAGGTGGTGACACTGGGGCATAATCCTTCAAAAATACTAAGAATAGTTGCAAAATCCTGGAAAACCCTGTACATCTCATGTTTTTGTTTGATTTGGCCATTATGTCACCGTAAATACCTTTTTACAATCCATCAAAGTTCGTCGACTGAGATGATATGGCTATAAAACTAGGTTGATCGTTGACAAAAGTCTCAGTTCATGAGCTTCCCATATAACTTCTTTTGTTCGAAGACCTCGAGCACCCACTTGAGATGTCATGGATGTTGCATTGGGGTTTGGCTCTACACGAGGATGTTGTCCAGGTTCACCACAGTAAAACAATTGCGGCATGGGCAAAAATTGCTGTTCATTACTGCCATGGACGTTTTGGCATCATTTGTGAGTTCAAACAGCATAACCGTGAACTCAAAGTGCTCCTAACGTGTTTGAGAGGTGGGTTTTACATCATGCTATTCGACAACACATAGTTGGCAGTAACTGCTCCGAAGATTGATTTTGCTCAAAATTCTTGCTCCACGTAGCTGGTCAAAAAGCTCGTTCGCCATAGGTTGAAGGTAGGAGCTCTTTAATGTTTTGTTGTGAAACGCTTGGTAATCCATGCACAATTGCATTTTTCTCGTTTATGTTTCTACAAATAATGCTGATGTGGCATACAGAGTGACAAACGGCCGGATGAACCCTTGAGGCAGCATGTCACTTAGTTGTTGCATGAGCTCCGTGAGTTCTTGATTACTCATATAGTATGTCCCCTTGATGGTTGGTTTGCTACCGGGATTCAGCTCAACTTGGTGGTTCAGATCGTGTTTGGAGGGGATTTTGCTTTGTAGTTCATCATGAAAGACCCTTTCAAAATGTTTAAGAATCGAAGGGAACTCCTCTGGCACGTTTGCAAACTTTGATGCTTATGAGAGTGATTAGGCTAATGCGTCAATTGCGGCAACTAATTTTTTACCTTTGTTGCAAAGATCAACATGGACCAACCACGTTGAGGCCCCTCTCTTGGGGTATCTCTTTGCCATGTGGAAAAACATCATTGTAGCTGATGGTGTTGCTCGTGCGCCATTTCTATTGCAATTGTTGTGGCATTTTTGGTTGTCCCGCTCTTGTTTATCGCTCATGGACTGTATTTTGGCTGGTTCACAAGCGAGAAAAAAATTTGCTTCCCATCGTGTTCAACGTAGACAGGGTCGTTGCTTCAGTTGACTTGCGGGTTTCTCTGGTATAAGAAATCTTGCGCGAGAATCACCTTATCGTCACTCATTTGGCAGGATCTCTAGATAGTTACGTCTTGCTCATCGCTCATCTACAATTGTAGTGGCTGTTTTGGTCGGTGGATGTGAAGTCGTCATTTGACGGTTGTTCATTCAAAAGCTTCAAGTTTGTGCTTTTTACCTAGGCATTTCACCACTTGATTAGATATGAAACTGTGAGATGCATCTCCATCAAGTAACACGGGGAATGTTTTGCAACTTTTGCAACCGCTTAGTTGCACTTTCAGCAGTATTGTAGGTTGGTTGTCTCGTATCACTCGTCAAATTTCCTTATCTCAAGAACCACTGTATAAGGCAATTGTAGCCATTAGGGTGGAGAATCATTTTAGCGTGAGTTTTCTTATGGGGGCAAGCGTTTTGCTATCTACTCTTCCTTCTACTGTTTCTTGACACCTCCCCTCCTTTTTCGCTTTCTTTGCTCATTCCTCCCTTTTCGTTTTGTCTAAAGCAGTTTGTCGTGATGTGTTCAATCCTTTTCCTATTGTAGAGGGCTTGTTGATCTCCTTTTCTCTAAATGAAACTGGCTTCCATGGATTCAAGTTCTACGAATTTCGCAAGCGATGCCCGTTATTGTGTTATGATTCATACTTCAGGCACGAATCGTAGGATTCGTTTAAGTTTGAGTTGAACTTGACGGAGTTGGTGCGTTCAGCGACTGTAATGAACTGTGGGAAATTGTTGGTGATGTCGTTACTTGTGAGTGCTTTGCAAATATCTCTTTCCAGGCCATTATTGTAGTGAAAACATGGTTCATCCTTTGTGAGGTCGCTACTGGTGATGATTTCGTGAAAGCTATCTCAACTTTTACAATCTGTAGCAAACTTATGTTTTCTTGTCTAGCTTATCGAAGTGAGCAGGGAGTGCCTAGGTGAACTCACACGTGTTGGATGGGGATGTTATTAATAATTTCCAGGCCGGGTGAACTTGTAGGAGGTATAGTACGCCTAATGCCGACAAGGCGATAGCCTTTCGATCAACACTGACAACTACCTAGTGTCGTTCGATGGCCATGAGATGGGCGCACCAACTTAAAGCCGTGCCTTCCAAAAGCGTGGTAGGGAATTTCATGTTCTATTCATCGGAGTGAGCCCCAAGTGTAGTGAAGTATACCTTCCAACACATTAGGATGACCGAAACTGTTAGTCCCTTGTGATTTGCCAGATGGAACGGATCAAGAAGACCTCGACATATTGAGGATGCGCTGACGTTAAGTCAATCAGTGAGTACAAATTCTCGTGGTTGTGATTCATGGATTTTGACAACGTACTGATATAGCTGTTGGATAAGCATTCACTAAAATGCTTCCACCTTGTATAGCTGTCCAATCAACTCTGCAATCTTGTCTCATGTCGTTG
The DNA here is from genome assembly GCA_023375785.1 of Penium margaritaceum. Lineage (NCBI taxonomy): Eukaryota > Viridiplantae > Streptophyta > Zygnematophyceae > Desmidiales > Peniaceae > Penium > Penium margaritaceum. The sequence goes on along the minus strand of SZWC01001396.1, from coordinate 149,062 downwards.
ATGGAGTTGTGTTGGTCGGTGGTGCAGGCGAGATTGGCTTGTTAGGTGTGCTTGAATGTGGATTTGTGGCGCCAGTGGAAGTGCTTCCTATTATCCGCTCATCCCACTTGATGAGGCTAAAGGTCCTTCGTGGGGTACCTTCTGCCATTACTGGTGTCTTTGCCGGTTATTGCTGCTAGTTGCGGGGTGCGCTCGCTCTGTGCGCTGACTTCATCGCAAGGTCTGCAAACTTCTCGTTAGTGAAAATGCGTTAGTAGACACGTGCGGGTCTTGAGTTGATGTAGAAATTGATCTTCTGCTACATCTACCCTGATGCGCTTTGATACCAAGTGTTAATCTAGGAGAAGTGAAGATGTTCACGGTTGGAAACATAGCTTGTCACTTTTTACAAGATTGGGGTCCGTTTGGTATTCTTGAGAGGCAGAAAGTAAACTTCGTTGATGCAAGTGCAAAAGATTGATGACGTCTGTACAAGATGCATGTGCAAGAAAATGATGCTCAATTGAGCTGTTTTGTCATGTGGTGGTTTGCGTGACGCGATGTCGTGCTCTGATTCGCTGTATTGAGAAGTCTTTTGTTGGTTCGACAGGGGCTCCAAGATAGAAAATGGGGTTTGCAAGGTTTGACAAAGTTGCTTGCAAGATCATCGTTCTTAGTTTCGAAACGTTTGGAAACACTATGCGTGGGTTCCGGAGACTTCTAAAAATGATGGAAAAATGGTCGTCAGCGCGCGAGAGCTGCGATATATTCAGCAGAGTTTCCCTTGAGCACAAAAAATGGATTGTTGCAACTAAGTCGCGAAGTGGGTCACAAGCGGTGTAGCAAAAAACTAGGCGGCTCATGGGTTTGGGGACTTGTATATGCCCACCAAAAGAAGAAAGAAGGCAAACTCGACAAGTATCACAAGAGGAAGTAATGTTTATGGAAGATTCCTGTAAGTAGTCGGCAATCTCCTAAAGCCATTCTCACTCAAAGTATACGAATATGTGCATGAAGGGTGAAACACTAATCTTCAAGCATGCTCTAGTAGACGATGAAAAAGAACCATTTCATAAAATTGGAATTAAAATTTAGTGAGATTTTCAAAGGTCTTGAAAACACCATGAAACCTCAAATTGTTGATATAGACTGAAATATGATTAGTCTCCCTTCATAGAGTTGAAAAAGTGATTGAAAATTCTTCTAGATGTAGATATCCATGAAGCATTTCAATCACTTTAATTTCAAAAGTTCAATAGAAATGTGTTTTGGATGTATCTTACTCATTTAATGTAATCTCTTAAGACATTTTATAATATCTCACTTGAGCAGTTTTTGGCTACAATTTGAAATCAATAGACCGATACACACATATATTTTGCATGTAAAACAAAATTCTATTCAAAAATTGTAATTCATAAAATAATGTCCACTTTGTTTAAATATCCGTATTTAATAAAGTCTTATTCATATATACCTTGAAAATATTAGGTTTCATTTCTCCTTTTTAGTAATAATCCCTTAAAACAATCATGGATGGCCTTGAAAGGCTTCCAAAAAAAGTCATTAAATGTACAGTTGTGGTAACATATTAGACAATGAGAAATTTAGGTGTATTTTAAAATAAGAATAGAATCTTAACATGGTCTCAAAAAATCATAATTGTTTGAATGTTTCATCAGATTTATATACATTGAAGAATTATTGTATTTCATCAACTCGTATAGCATCTTGATATAAGTGGAAAATGAGAGAATCAAATTTTATGAGCAAAACAATACCACATAGAGTGTTAACCATAATGTATAAAATCCTTAGGTGAGTCTGATAGTATGAGGTATCTCTTATGATTATGAATTTATCATACTTTTTATTATCCATGTGCTAAGAGTTTAATTCATCACATCAATTGTGATGTTTATACATTTTCCCTACACGAATTTCATTATGAATGAAAATACTAAATTAAAATTTTCATTTATCATGCAATATTTCCCGCATGATTCTTTTATATCCAAACCAAAAAGAGAGAGAGAGAGCGAGAGAGAGAGAGAGAGAGAGAGAGAGAGAGAGAGATCGAGAGAGAGTGCGAGTGTGCATGTGTGAGAGATAGTGGGAGAGAGAGATCGAGAGAGAGTGCGAGTGTACATGTGTGTGTGTGTGTGTCTGTGAGAGAGAGAGAGAGAGAGAGAGAGAGAGATAGAGAGAGAGAGAGGGAGAGAGAGAGAGGGAGAGAGAGAGAGAGATAGAGAGAGAGAGAGAGAGAGAGAGAGAGAGAGAGAGAGAGAGAGAGAGAGAGAGAGAGAGGATCTCATTCTTAGGGAAATAAATTAAACGATGTATAAAGGAGCAAATGTTTCTCACACGTTCAATTTTTTTATTGATTTATCTTAAAGATTTTCCTTCTTGAATATTTGTATAATGAAGGTTGAATAATCACATTCCTGTTTCATTCATATGATTTGGGTCTATATATTATTTGAATGAATTTTGGGATAGTAAGAATGTATTTTGGAGATCACCAAGTGTTTAAGGGGATTATTTCATAAACATTTATCGTGAGAATGATCCCTTTCCCATTGGCTGCCTTTATAACCATGTTTGAAAGGAGGAGGTTGGGCGCGGTTGATAATGGCTAGACTAGGAATGTTGACTAGGGACCGCAATCTATTACAGCCAAATCTGATGTCAAGCAACAAATTTTGGAAAGCATGGATCGAAAAGTAGAGCCGCGACCATTTTTTAAAGAATGTTGAAAAACTTGGTCAAACAATAAAATGACCTTAAGGGAAGTGGAAGAGAAAGTTATAAGGAATGAGTGATGGGTGAAATTTTTAGTGAAATGAGAAAGGGTGATTTTTTAGAATGCTTTTAATGACTGAATGAGGTCTAAAAAATGTATGTGTCACTTACCTAGTATGCTATGATGTTACAAGGACTTTTGGTTCATGCAGTACTCACATACTCATTGGGAGACTAAAATGCTACCCCCTTTGTTCATGAAGGGGTAGAGGTATCTGGGCCTGGAAGAGAGTGATTAAAAATGACAGAGGAGAATTTGTGGAAAAATTCGTATTCCTTGTTTACTCTGGAAAATCCGTGGAATACTTCCTTTTCAAATGTTTAAGGAAGTAGTAGGTGGGAAGGCATGAAGCTACTCGGGGTAGTATAATGGAAGCGCTGTTTTGCGAGAAAAGCGACTTGCGGACGGCGAGCGCATGGTCGTCGCCGCACTCGGGATTGTCGCGGACTGCATAGTAGCTCAGTCGAGCCCTCAGTTCGGACTCCACCCTTTGTGGCCGTTTTCGCTCGGCCGGAGCGCCGCTGGGTCGCGCTCCGGTGTTCACGAGCTTCTGGACATCGGTGAGGATTTGCATGGGCCGGCAAAACACGTCCGGTGAGGAACTAGCGCAAAAAACAGGTAATGATTTTCCTCCCATCTCTCATATCGTTCAAAGCACACTTCAAGCAGCACACCTCGAAGGTCTAGTTGCGGCACCGCAGCGCCATCGCAGACGGAGATCGCCATCCCTCTCCCCCCCCCC
>SZWC01001396.1:124276-144039 GCA_023375785.1 Penium margaritaceum | reverse complement strand
CCCTGCTCTGCCCTGCTCTGTCCTGTCCTGCTCTGTTCTGCCCCATCCTGCCCTGCCTGCTCTGCCCTGCCCTACCTCTCCCAACAGCGTAGTTGAGCTCCTCCTGCAATGAAGACGATGACAGCTACGAGAGGCGAGAATCATCCGGCCTCGCCCCTCGGCGCCCGAGCCCACAGCGCACAGCCGACGGCTGCCACATCCTACGGCCCGTCAGAGTCTTGCACCACCGCGCTTCCCGGGCGCTTGCAGTGCGATGGCGAGGTAGCCGTGGCTCCTCCGTGTGCTCCGCCTGCCTCCACTTCCCCGAGCTCGCCGCGCGCCCCCTCTCCATCTGTCATGGCGCCTCCGCTCTGCGCCCGCCACTCATCGCTTTGGCGGGGCGGAGCATTGCCTGACATCACGTTCCCGACATCAGCATCACCGCCGCCGCCGCCGCCTCTTCCCCTCTGCCCTAGTTTGGCGCAGGCTGCTGCCGCCGCATCTGGCGCTTCTGCTCTCATCCAGAATGCGCAGGAGGAAGCGGGCAAGAGGAAGCGCGGCCCGATGGACGAAGACGTGGCCTGCAGGAGATGCTCGGGAGAGAACCGGCGCTGCCAGCGGTGGCAGCACCCGTTCAGCACGGCAAGCTACTGCGCTGGCGCAGCCCCCCTGCAGAGGAAAAGAGCGAGGTGGACACCAGCCGCGGGACCCCAGTCGGACGGGCTGAACGCACAGCCCGTTCTGTGGGTGGATGAGAATTCCTCAGAACGCATGGTTGGTCATCGTTCTTCTCTGAGTCTCGAAATGGAGTGCGGACACAGAGCTGGGCTAGCAGTGAAGTTGTTCGAAGGGTGCACTCACCATGCTGGGGACAACCAAAGTGGGCCCCAACCTCATGGAAACTTCCAGGAAGTCTCCTCCTACACCCTCGCCAAGGACGAGGAGGAGCCTGCTCGCAGCACCCAATCGCTCAACGTGTCAGCCTACTCTGAAGGACCGCCTGAGGGATGGGAGGGCCAAGGCGACCCACGGAGTCAATCCGCAAACCCCTTCCACCAGAAGCCGTGGATTCTCCAGGATTTCCTCAACTACGTGGCCAAGGCCGAGGCCGAGGCACGCAGCCAGAGCACCGTCGTCCTCGAGACGCTGCTGACTCAGCGCACAGAAGAGCTGGTGCGGGCGCGCCGGATCAACCGTCTCGCAGCCGCCCAGATCGTGGGCTACAGGAGCCTCCTGCTGCGGTGCAAAGCGCACCTGGAGACTGTAGCACGGAAGGAGATGGAGGAAGGGCGAGGAAGCATGGCTGGAGGGGAGAGCCATGGCCAAGAGGAGGGACTGGTCTGCCACGCGAGAGCTAAGGCGAGGGTTGAGGGGGCACCATCGGCCAGTGAATTCTTGGAGAACAGCGGAGTCTGCGCGCACGAATCTCGTGCGTGTGATCACCTCGGAATGTCTGAAGGGGTGGGTGAGAACAAGGTGAACTCACTCCCGCCGGAAAATTCCAACCAGGTTCCCAGGAGTCACCAAGAGGCTACCAGAGCCTTGCCTTCTGGAGGCTGCCTCAGGTGTCACTTGGGAAAAGCTGACGTGGCAGTCTTCCCATGTCGCCACGTGTCACTCTGCTCCAGCTGTGAGGGGTCCGCTCCCACATGCCCTAAGTGCCATGGCCCAAAGGAACTTGCCCTACACCTTTCCGTGGATTGAGGTGCCTTCTCCTTCGTATTATCTACTTGGTTGAAATCAGCCACGCAAGCCATCGGATGAGTGGTTTGTGTCACCACAGTCAACGGCGGGCTACGACGGCTGTAATGGTTTGGCAGAGACTTTATGAACAGCCCATGCCACCTGTTCCTTATAACGTACGATACGGATTGCAGCATTGTGTATGCATATATATGATAGCATTCTTTACATGCGTTTAATCCTTACTTATCATATTTTTGCGAGACCCAGGTGCTGATGTTAGTGATGGTGCTATCGCACAATGCTGCGATGTCGGAGCACTCAACCACACATATTCAGCAATCATTTTCTGAAGTGCGGAAGTGTGAAAACTGTCCCGTTGAATTTCTCTACAACCTCACATAGACACCACGTGACTGGACATCATTTCACCACTATCGACTCTCTCTTCACTAACCGTTGTGCATGATGAACAGCCACAAATATTGGAGTGCGCAGGCTAACAGAGGGACCTACCTTGATTTTCTGCAAGGCATGGTGCCACGCGCTTCATGTCTCACCATGACATCCTTGTTGAGAACCCACTCAAGTGATAGTCAATCCAGGTTTTACTAAACAACTACTTACCAGAGCATGCCCTGGGATGATCTTTGCAGATTGGTAGAATGCATGCCTTGCGTGAGGATCTTCTCAGCACAGCAGGTGACACATGAATAGGAGAAATATGCACAGGCTAGCCACAGAACTTGCAGAGGAAGAAAGATAGTGATTGTGGGCCAGAGCAGCGCTCCCCAGGCCTAGTACATTTCTCCGGCCACCACAACATAGACTTATGTCCACAAAGAACCCCAAAGTGGCCCGCGAATGGGGAAAAAATGTTAAATCTTCAGCCTTCAGCATTGCAACGATACCCTCAGTGGATGCAAAGCACTGAACAATGGCAGGAACGGCCAAGGAAGGAGGGGGAAAGGGAATGCTCACAGGAGCTTTGAGTGGAAAGAAGCAAAGGGGCGATGAACGTCTACACATTGTTGACGAGTATCAACCCACACGACCTGAACTTCTCCAGCGGTAATGCGCTCGTATACAAAGAGATGCTTAACATCTGTGCTTTGATTTTCACAACACAAAGTGATGCAGTGAATTTGGGACATGCAGGTGTTACAACAAGCGGAAAAAAAAACACACGCTCTGCACAGAGTGCCACACACTCGGCCTCACTCAAACTATGCGCAACACATCCCTGTTTTCTACTCTTCCAAGAGATAGCAATCCCACCAGCACAGAAGATGTATCATGTGCCACTACATGCATCTGTGTCATGTGTCCAGTAACTGTTAGTGAAGCCAACAACCACCATAGAGGAATGTGCAGGATACTACAGCCCAACACGGGCCATAGAAAGCATATAACGGTCAACACACAAGGCATCCTCCAAGGGTCTCCAACAAGGTCGCTGGGAGAACTGAGCCAAGAAATTGACCGAGAAGGCAACATCTGTCCACGCGGTGTTGAAAAGTACATGATAGATCGGATCACACTGAGGTAGTCAGGGACATCGACATTCTCCCTCAGTTGTGATGGATCAGGAGACTTCAGTAGGCGCTGGCCGGCCAGGGTATTTGGAGTGGATGTAGTGGAGATGTTGGCCAGCTAGGAGGCGAAGCGTTCTCCAAGACTGTAACTATGAGTAGCCTGATTAATATGCAGAGTGCAACACTGGTGATCACGTTCCAGGTCCATCCCAAGGACTCAAGCTGGGCCCAAGTCCTTCATCTTTTATGTCGACCGCAAGAGGTCCTTGATCGACAAGACAACACTGGAGGTGGAAGAGGCAATCAACAGATCATTGACTTAGATGAGGATGGCCACGAAGGGCTCTGTCTGAACACTTAGAAAGAGCATTGGGTCTGTGGGAATTCGATGATAGCCACACCTCTGGGGGAGATCTCTATGGTCTAGTAGCACGGCGACTGGTTGAGAACATATAGGGCCTTTTGCATTCGATAGACCTTGTTTTCACTATCTATGAAGCCTGGTGTCTGTATCATGTAAATCTCCTCGTTGAGACGTCTACACAGAAACACATTGTTGATGTCCATTTCTCCAGTTGCCAGTCATGCCGTGCGACCAAGCTCAAGCGTGTAGGAGCAGTGGTGTGTTGCTTGACTCAAGCAAACATCTCATCAAAGTCAACCCCAAGAATCTGAGAGGACCCCTTCACTGTAAGCCAAGCGTTATATCAATTGGCATGGGCATGAATCTTCAGCTTACGTCGAAGGACCCAGCGAGCAGAAATAGCTATGCGGCCTGCTAGAAGATCCACAAGCTCAAAGACATTTCATTCCTTGAGGGCACTCAACTCCTCTTGCATGCCTTTTCCCCAAAGGTTAGCATCAATTCCCTCACGAGCCTGTCAAAGTGTGGCAGTCTCTCGTGGGAGTATGGAGAGTCCACTTGTCACAAAGCAGGCAGGGACATGGTCTGTATAAGATGCTTTGAGCGGACTATGGAACTTATGTGCACCAAGTGCGTCTTCTACCGCTCAACTGGGATGGAAAAAACTGACAGCTAGGCACAATGCATCGAGCCAGCGGGTCTTGCCAAAGGCCCAGCCATTAAGGATGATTAACTAGAGGGTGTGCTGTGCTCAGAGGGTTGAGAGGATTGTGAGACAAAATGTTGGGGGAGAGAACAAAGCCTCCTTCCGTGAGTGTATGGATCAGGGCCAACAACAAGGACCTGGGACTCTGGTGGTGATACAGGGACATTGACACGAGCAGTGGTCTGTGATACGGGAGTGAGGTGAACCAAGAGGAGAATGTGCAAGGGCATTGGCAGGTACTGATTGCACCTCAGTAGATGGAGTTGTAGAACACGCCAAGTCTAGCGATGACATTTGGGAGGAAGCGGTCGGACCCATGGACGAGGAGGACAGATTGAGAGACTAATTTTTAGTGGACGTGCCGGGTTATGACTGTGGTGAAGGTAGAAAACCAACAGGAGGAACTGTGGCGGAGGGGGAAGGAGACGAGCCCCCAAGACCGGAGATTGAGACAAACCCATCCCTCCCGGACTGAAGGAGCAAGGACAGAGAAGGTGGGACGACATGCGACAAGTCGTGGGGAAAGACATCCTCAAAGAAAAGCGCATCACGTGACTCAATGACGCGTGACTGATCAGCTTCCTACAATTGCCAACCTTTGGACATGGGAGAGACATGAAGGAAGGTGCACAAGCAAGAACAAGAGCAAAAGTTGCCGTCACAGAGGTCCTTAAGGAGCCAGATGGCAGTGACACAACCCGAGACAAAAGCAAGATGCAAGTGAGCCCATCGACCAAACCAACACTCGAAGGGGGTGACGTGACAAGGAAGGAGACCATGGGAAACACGGTCCCAGACCAAATTCGTGTAAGACATGGCCTGAAAGGAGGAAAGAGGATGAAGGTCAAAGGCCGTGACGAGAGTATGGACAAAGTCAACAAGGGTGCGATTCTAGTGCTCTGAGATGAAGTTTTGCTGAGGTGTGTGGGGAGCCTAGGGCTCCATACACACCCTGCAAGAAGACAAGAAAGGAGCAGTGGGTCGCATGAACTCACTACCATGATCACATCAAAATGCACGCAGATGACTATCACAAGCAAGTTTAGCCTAAGGAAGCGGAGACCCAAGGATGGGACAAATGAATTTCTTTTTCCAAAGAGCAAAGACCTAGCGGATGCGAGATTAGTTTTCAGTGAGGCAAAAGATATAGCAAACAACCCCCCCAAAGAGACATCATGGGTGAGAGGACCAATGAAATCATCATGCAAATGATAAGGGGGGTGGATGGTACGAGTGTCTGATGTGGAGAAGGGAGAGCGGTGTATTTTTCCTAAGGTGCAGTCAAGGCAATCACTGGCACAAGGAGCAGGGAAAGTGAAGGCATTTAGTTTATGGACGGGGTGATGTAGAAGCAAGCTGTCAATCTCAGTAGTATGGATGTGATAGAGGCGAAGATACAACAACTATGCTTGTACCGGGGAAAGGGAGCAAGCGACATAGACAAGTGCAGCCGTGGTAGAGGAAGGACCACAAAACAAACAATTGGAGTGTGTGGCATGAAGCAGGATCTATCATGTGCTGCAATGAGAAACAGAAGCAATGCCACGACTAGAGGAGAAGTCCATGCCCTGGTTATCGAGAGTCATAACAGAGAGCAGACTCAGCACTAAAGAGAGCACTTCTGGTAGAAAGAGCTCCCCTCCTGGGGCAACAAATCGGACAACACTAGCACCCTAAACTAGAAGAATTTGAACGAGCCATTGCACACAAAGCGGACAGAGCCAATGGGATCCAAAGAGAAAAACGATGAGGGAGAATCCAGAAGCCACCTGACACATACACTGATGCTAAAACATGACTAGTTACAATGATAGCGGAGTTCGGTAGGAGCTATTAAATACGAACAGTGAGACAACAAGGCAAATGGAAAGAGTGCAAGCCCTCAATTCACAGAACCTCAACAAGGGTACATCCAAGAATGCCACCAGATGTAAAACTACAAGAGCCTCATGAGACTTACAAGCAAGTGACCCCAATCCTGTGCACACACTCTCACCTCCCTGATCTCAAGGTGATGCTGACAGACGAGGTGGAAGAGGGCAGCACCTAAGAGTCGATTGTCCTCATGGGGGGTCAGGTGTGACGATGACCCCTGACGATGGGAGCCACAGGGAGGAGCTTGGCAAGATCCGTGTCGAAGGAATGCGAGGACCGGAAGGGGGACCATAGAAGGCAGGTCCGCCAAATGCCGGAGGCCACCCACATGGATAGGCCAAGAGGAAGGACGATGCGGTGGTGATAAAAGCGGCTGCATGGGTGGAGGTCGACAAGCTACGACTTGAGGAAGCACTAGAGGTGGAGGCATGAGACGCACCACCGCTGTCGCCAGAGGAACGCACCCAATTTCCTTGCATTGTAGATGGCATACGTGCATAATCAGGAGGTGTGAGAAACATCGGGATAGAGCCACAGTTTCTACACGTCACAATGTCAGGAGAGAAGGCACAAGAGGTGCAATTAGAACCTTTGCCTTTCTCGTGCCTGCCTTGCCCACCACCCGACCCCCCACGATAGTGATTGTCTTTTCCTTTCTCGCACCTTTTGCTATCCCCTTGAGTGACAAGGGAAGAAGCAGGTATGGAGCACGAGGAGGAAGAAGAGGACGTGGAGGATGCTATAGCTGAAGATGAGGGAAGTGCTGTGGTAGCCGTTGCGACATCGACATGTTGAATGCGCTTGTTTTCTAGCACGCTCCACCATTCGGCCAGGCTATGCTATGAACTTCCAGAGTACACCAATGCTTGGTGGAGAATCAGGTGGAACATGCTCAAAGCAAGAACCTCCAACTCTTAGGACTTGACCTTCCTGAACTTTTCAAAAAGTTAAAAAAATGAGGCTGTTGACTATGGAAAGGACGGCTAGGAGCAATCCAGACATTTCTTTACGGAGGTCATTGAGTAGTTTGAGACTATGAGTCCAGCAGGCATTAGTAGTCTCATGAGTACACATAGAGAGCATATTGAGCTGGACAATCAAGACGCTTTGTACTACATGGCCCGTCACTGTGGTGCGACACTTGATAAGAGCGTAGGCGTCAAATTGGTAAGTGGGTGTACGACATGCCAAGTTTGCATTGTACCATTCAAACTCATCAGTAAGGTCATCCGGCTTGGCAAGGATGAGGGCTAGGTCAGCACACGGAGAATCTGATGGAACTGGGACAAAGGGAGAGACAACAGAGGGATCGGGCTCATTGTAGTCGCTGGTCAGGTTGTAGTTCTCACTATCATGATAACCAGGGCTACGACAACAGAGATACAACCACTGATCACACTTTGCCTTTCTCTCATAGTACGCTCCTTGTTTTTGATACCGTAGCACTCACCATTGGCCTTTAAGGACAAAGGGATTGGCTCGGTGTCAGGTGGCGGGGCCAGGTTGCTGGCCGTTCAGTTTCCTTACTAGACACCTTGCTCACATGGCTGTGGAGAAGGGCTACTGCGACAGTGATAGAGGCTGAAGCATCGGGAGCTGTGAGCCTGGAAAACACTGCTGCTGTTTCTGCTGTTGCTGCTGCTCCTCTTCCTACTACTATTGTTTCTACAGCATACACTACTGCTACTACTATTGAGAGTACTATGGCAATGGTAGCTTGCACGTGCATGAAAATGTACGTGTCACTAGAATGTTGCTATGAAAAACACTAGTGCAATCAATGTTAATCCTTCTGTACACATTTTTCCCTCTTGTGTGGACCTGGGTGCGCAGGACATTCTAACCCAAAGACTGGAGGCGAAGCACATTGAGTTTCCACGCCACGTTGGACCAACGCTCCAATTCATCCGGCGGCACTCGTGCGCTCGTCTCCACTAAGGCAGCACTGTCCCAGCTCCATCACCTCTCACATGGCCTCTAGGGACTTTGCTTTCGGAGACCTACATCTATCTCTCTCTTGATTTGTGGTCAAAGCTGCAAGGATGCTAGAGAACCTAGACGTGTCCTTGCTTTGTTTGTGGCGTTGCCTTGCTTTGCTGTGAGAGGCATGATTGGGCCTAGTCGCTCGTTTTGCAGACCACGAGGGCTTTTTGTACTCACTCAAGGTGGATGGGCCGGCGAGCTTTGCTCGCTGGCCAATGGGTGAGCCTCGAGTGGTGAAACTTACCCGCTGGAGCTGTTGCAAGTCGAAGCTCAAAACTTAGAGTTTTCTGGCTGTCCAAACTCTATGGCTGAAGAAACTTGCATTTTCCCCACACCTTACATCACCAAATGAGGCGAGACTAGTTGCATTAGAGTCATGGCTCAATTCTCATGGTAACAGAGCCACTTTTGAGCCCATGAAGCGATGCATAGGTGGGGCGCAGAGAAAAATGGGCGGCGGCCGAGCCACGCGAGGAAGCATAACCGCGTGGCTGCCACAAAAGTACGTCGCGCACGCCCCTAGGACATGGCAAAGTTCCTCTCCTAGGCCGCGCACAGATAGCAAGAGTGGCAGGTGACAAGGAGAAGCCTAAAACCATGTTAGAGGCGAGGGAAGGGAGAACCCAAGCACCGTTCGTACCTGCCAGAGGTGACGGTGGGGTCCCTAGTCCCAAAACGTGGTTGTGTAGGTTCCTAGTGACCCTCATAAGGCAGGACACGACGTTTCCCAAGAGCTCAAGGCTCGCATCAGAAAACTGGGCCCAAAGTGGGCCTGGCAAATTGCTGTTGAAATTTTACTTCGGCCGCAAGCAGGAGATCCAGAACTCACACCACCTCCTTAGGACGTCCCTGACCTACAGGAGTCATGAGCCAGGCAACATTAACGCCAGGAGGCCCTGGCGCAGGAGCTAGTGGTGGCCCCTCAACTAGATCTGACGCCGGTAGCAGTGGAGGAACCGATACCGACGGGACGGACCTCAGAAAGGTCCTGTCCCATAAAGACCTAACGCCGCCCGCCTTGGGATCAAGGGAAGTACTTGCTTGGAAGGATGTCTTCCTAGCATGGGCAGCAGGGCATGGGTTAGAGGACGTGTATCTGCTCCCTCCCACGGACGCATCCGAGGATCGGGTCCTGCTGCGGGCCTTTAATGACGTGGCCAGGGCGCTCCCTGACGACCACTCCTATGCAATCCACCGCTTTTGCTTTGGCAGTAAAGGGGAGGATCCCACTCATCCTCGCAGTGGAGCCCCACGCCCCCGGCCTGGCAGCATCTTGCCACCCGTCATGAGGAACGAGGGATGGCGCTGGTGATCTCCCTGCGTGATAGCCTCCAAGGACTGTACCCAAAGCCAGGAGCGCCGATAGTTGAGTATTGGGATGCGGCCATGGGCCTGCGTTGCCGCATCCTTGGGCTTGGAGTGTCCTGCTCCGTGTTGGAGTAGTTGGATCCTGTCCTGCTTCATCTTAGAGAGCCTTACAGGGAGTTTTGGTGAGGTCTCCTGAGACTCTTTCAGATGACATGTATTGAGAACACTGACCTGTCTGAGGTGTTCAAGGAGCTGCGCCATTACGAGGACACCCACTGATCTACTGAGCACATACTCTAGTACTCCACACACTCCACCTTGATTGAACGTCCAATCGTATCCCAACAGCACAAAGGACATGAGAATGCCACAGCCTCCACCGGCACAAAGTTCCTTGCGCATTGTCCCTCGTGTGAACTACAGACAATTCTACCACACAGCTGGTCCAACGAAATTGGATCGCACCACGGTGGAACCCCCAGACAATTGCTGAGGCAAGGGGACGCACCGATACTACCGAGTGGGACAAGGCCATGGCCACAGAGTTGAATGCCTTCTTGGACCATGGTGTGTATCAACTTTTTCCCTTGTCGCCTGGGCGTAAAGCCATTGACATCAAGTGGGTGTGCAAGCTCAAAAGGAACCTGGCAGGGTTAATTGGAAAGAACAAAGCCAGGTTGGTTGCTATCGGATTTCATCAAATACCCGGACAGGACTTACAGATACCTATGCCCCTGTTGGCAAGTACGGAACCAGCTGAGCACTGTTGGCTGTTGTGGCACATGAAGACTGGGAGATACATCAAATGGATGTGAAGAACTCCTTCCTTAATGGCCCACTAGAAGAAGAACTGTGTGTCAAACAACTAGAGGGTTTTGATGATAGCACAAACCATGTGTGGCTACTGCTCAAAGCCCTTTACAGGCTCAAACAAGCCCCACGATGTTGGAACAAAGAGATTTGACGTACGCTCAAATTAGGAGGGTTCATCCAAAGTCTAAGTAATCCCTCACTCTTCTTGCAATGGGATCATGGTCTCCCAGTCGTGTTGTTGGTCTACGTGGATGATCTACTTATTCTGTCAACCTCTCTCTCTCTCTCTCTCTCTCTCTCTCTCTCACACACACACACACACACACACACACACACATCTCAGAGACAAAAACTATGCTCACTACGCAATACAGCATGACCGACTTGGGTGAGGCAACTAACTTCTTGGGCATGAAAAACACAAGGGACAGAACTGCACGCACACTCACCCTGCATCAAGGACGGTTCATTGCATATCTCACATCACGCTTTCAACACTCGGTACAACACCTGCCATAAAAACTCTCACCAATGAGCCCTGACGTGTACGCACACCTGTTGGAAGCGAACACCACAGACTACGGACCAGACTATGATCCCACACTGTAAAGGTAGATCACTGGCAACCTATTATGCCTTGCATCCACAACACGTCTGGACATCTCTTGCACCGTCAATGTGCTTGCACAGTTCAGCTAACAGCCACACATCACACATCTGAAAGCACTGCTGAAGCTACTTCGCTACGTGATGGACACCTCTGAGCTTGACCTGGTCTTTGCCCCTTCAGCCAGTCCCCTGTTGGATGGGTATTGTGACAGTGACTATGCGCGTGATCGTGGGGCGCGCAGTTGGGTTGGCTATGTGTTTTGTGTGTGGGGTACAGCTTCAGACCCATGCTGTGGCACTTCACAGTGACAGCTCTACCGCTTGACGCATTGCTGCAAATGATGGTGTGTTGCATCTTTGCACAAAGAATATCAGTGTGGAAAATCATTTTGTGCATGAGGCAGTCAAAGAAGGAGTTGTGCAAGTTCGACCAATCAGTGGTGATGCACAGCTGGCCGACTTTCTCACCACGGTGCTCCCCTCTCCTGCCCTCCATCTAGCTCTCACACATTGGCTGCATCCCTGCCGTACTCACGTCCAGGGGGGTGTGTTATTCCTTCTGTACATATTTTTCCCCTCCTATGTGGACCTGAGTGCGCAGGGCATGCTGACCCAGAGAGTGGAGGCGAAGCACACTGAATTTTCATGCCATGTTGGACCAACACTCCAATTCATCCAGCGACAATCGTGCGCTTGTCTCCCCTCTGGCAGCACTGCCCCAGCTCCATCACCTCTTACGTGGCCTCTAGGGACTTTGCTTTTGGAGACATACATCCGTCTCTCTCTTGATTTGTGGTCAGAACTGAAAGTTGAATCAAGAACTTAGATGTGTCCTCGTTTTGTTTGTGACGTTGCCTTGGTTTGCTGTGGGAGGCATGGTGTGGCCTATTTGGTCGTTTTGCAGACCACGAGGGCTTTTTTCCCTCACTCGAGGTGGATGGGTTGGCGAGCTTCACTCGCCGGCCAACGGGTGAGCCTTGAGTAGCAAGGCTCACCCGCTCGGGCTGTTGCAAGTCAAAGCTTGACACCTAGGGTTTTCTGGCTGTCCAAAAATCTATGGCTGAAGTAACTTGGAATTTTCTCACACCCTACTTCACCAAATGAGGCGAGACTAGTTGCATTAGAATCATGGCTCAATTCTCAATCAATGCAAATTATTGGGTGTATAGGCCCATGAGCTACAGCTGGACAAGACATCCCCCCTGAGGTGATGTGGAAGAACTTGACGCAACAGAGAATTCCACCGATGGTGATGCTGCTGTTGATGCAGTTAAGAGTACTTTGGTGGCAGTATCTTGCATGCACATGTAGATTCATGTGTCACTAGATTGCTGCTGTGGTAATCACCAATGCCACAAATGCGTAGCATTGGATGAAGCGGTCTGTGAGCTGGAGCCGCACAAGGGTGATCGCTGAGATGGTGTATAGGCACCTGACGCGATAGAGAATGCCATTGTTGCTGCACCAACTACTGCTACTATTGCTGCTGTGGAGAAACAGCAGGCTGCTTTCCAGCATCCGCCGTGGGAACCAGTGTGGCAGTGGCTGACACTGCCAGTTGCCAGTTGCTGGTTGCACCTGTCGTGACAGCTGCAATCACAGCCCGAGCGCAAACACACTATGGGGTGTGGTAGTGGGATGGAGATACACGACAGGAATACACAGTCCTGTCCTCAACAATCAAGACTGTGTAATCCTGTCGTGCATCAACCACCAATGTCTGAAGAGACGTCGGTGGTTGATCGAAGTATTTGGAATACGAGCCGGGTACCATTACCGAGGGTGCTGTGCAGATGCAGCAACTGCGGTTGCCTCGATCGTAGTTCCACAACACGATGATGGCTCCGGACCGGATGGAGAGTGGGAGGGAATAGTCCCCTTCTGTTGCGGATGGCGAAGGCCTTTGCGCTCTGATTTCAGTGGATAGTGAAGTAAGCTAGGGCATAGGGTGTGACATGCATAAGAGGGAATGAACATGCACGGCTATTGAATGGAGCAAACAGGCTCGACACTAGAGAAGAGACCTAGCTAGAACAGATGTATGTTTCCTGGTAATAGGAAAACTAGGTGATCACTGCCAGTTGATTGGATCACCCCAACAAGCGACTCTACGTCGGGCCCGAATGCCACTCGGAGATTGAACCAGACCACTCAACAACATGCCGCATGTGGTTTCTCACATGCTGCAATAAATTTGGTCATGTGGTGAGGAAGGATCAGGATCATGCTTCTTGTCCTCTTGCGGTGTGTGTATGGAGCCCTCGGCTCTATACACACACCGCGACGGTGTCCTCACGCTTGTCACTGCCTTGGATCTGGCTCTCATCTTCTCCTTCGAGGTCATGTCTTACATGACCTAGGTCTGGAACCATGTTTCTCATGATCCTCTCCCTCATCATGTCACACCCTTCGAGTTTTGGTTTGGTCGCCACTCTTTTTTTCTTCTTGCACATTTCTGGGCTGTGTCGTTGCAGTCTGGGAGCTGGCTGACTTCGGGATGGCAAGCTTAATCCTCGTGCTCATCTGTGCACCTTCCTTGGTGTCTGTGCCTGTCCAAGGCTTGGCGTTTCATGGACACTGACTGGTGGCATTTCATTGAGTCACGTGATGTCCTTTTCTTTGAGGAAATCTTTCATCATGACTTGTCTCACGTCGCTCTATCCTCCTCTCCGTCCTCACTCCGTAGGATTGAAGGGGGTGAGTATTTTTTTGCCTCTGGTCTCGGTGGTGCCTCTCCATCCACATGCATAGCGGACATGGAGGACCCTCTGTGCTCCTCATGGTCATCACGGATCGCTTCCACTGATGGTGACTCACACAGTCCTTCCACCCCGACCAGCTCTCCTTCTGCTTTTCCTCTTGAAACGCCACCGGTTGCGACACCCTTAGCACCCTCTGAGTGAGTGTCCACACTGTCAATTTTCTGGTGCATTCCCCACTTCATTCTCTCTCCAGGTTGCCTCCCACTCCTGAGTCACCTGCCACTACACCTGCTAATATCCCAGAGTCCCACCTTGAGTCTCAGGCCATTCCTATGGGCCTTAATCCATATACATGGAGCCACTCATCTAGTCCTCTCACTGTCGCACATGGTCCAGTGTGTCGTCCTCCACGGACCAGCCATCAGCGAGACCCACTTGCCTCGATGCACTTGGCCTTGCTGTCAGCGTTGTTCACCCCAATTCAGTCATGGGGCATGCTCTCTTTGTCCTCGGATTCCATAGCACCCTCGGCCTCAATTGCTGACTATGTTGTTGCATGCTTTGCGGAAAGTGGAATTCCCACACTCCCTCTAGAACCTACCACTCTTCAATAGGCTCATGAAGGAACTGATACCTAACTCCGGGAGAAGGCAATCCAGGAGGAGTTGAGTGCTCTCAAGGAACACGATGTCCTTGAGCTTGTTGATCTCCCTGCGGGCTGTAAGGCTGTCTCAGCTCGCAAGGTTCTTCACAGCAAGCTGGAACCTGATGGTAAGGTTGGCCAATAAAAGACCCAACTCACAGACAAAGGGTTCTCACAGGTCCCTGGAGCTAACTTTGATGAGACCTGTTGGTTATGGGTGTAATACACACATATGACCTCTTGACTCTATTCACACACACACACACACACACACACACACACACACACACACACACACACACACACACACACACACCCACACACCATCACTGCAGGTGACTAACCTGGATTAAAGCTCTCGGGTGCAACACTGTGACATGTCATGGAGCACATAGTAGCGGCGACACCGTCAAGCTGTCAACTGGTTGCCACTGCACCAACACCACATTCATGGAGAGATTTAACGTAGTTAAGCTCTTCACTCTAGAATGGGGTACATATTTGTGCAAGTACATGCACCACATACTCTCGTGGTCGATGTGGCTGGCTTGGATGCTTTTAGCTTTGTGAGCTAGGTTGTTAATCCTTCAGGACCACACGTGCGATTTATACTAGTGTAAGAAACCGCCTGGAGCTCGCTCGCTCCAGGGTCCGGATCGATCCCTGGGTGGCGTCCGGGCCCCACGTTGAGAGTCTCACGTGGGTGGCCTGGTCAACTGGCACTTAGCTCTTTGCTCTCCTGTGACTCACGTGAGCTTTCCCCAATCCATCGTATCGCTCCCTTCTACCCGTTGCTTCCTTGCTTGCACGCTATCCTATCCTAGCAGTCTCGGCTACTTACTAGTATCAGAGCACAAGGGAAAGAATCCCTCCATGCCACTGTCCTGTGGGTCACATTTATGTTGCGGGTGATCCCGTGCAAACCACTCACGCACGTAGGCCGTCGCAACGGCCACTGCAGCAGCATCCACTGCAGCTCACGCACCCAGCCACTACCATCGCAGCCGCACTCTACGCGGTTTCCCACTCCTGTGTTCAACGCAGCTGCAGCGATGGCATCGGCACTCTCCGCCGCCTCTCAGCCGTGCTACGGTCATAGCAGGCTGCACTTACGTTTGCCACGCTATGGCATGTGCAGCCGCTTCTGACTCAGCAACAACACGTGTGTATCCCCGCCGTGGTGTTGGCGATGTTAGCAGCGTCTTCGCTGCTGTGCGCATGTGATCCCGCTCAAACCACACATGCACGTCGGCCGTGGCTGCGGCCACTGCAGCGGCATACACTATAGCCCCCGTTCCCAGCCCTGACAATCGCAGCCGCACTCTACGTGGTTGCCCAATTTCATACTTGACGCAGCTGCGGCAATGGCATCGGCGTTTGCCGCCACCGGTCACTCACTTCTCCGCCGTGCTATGGCTAAAGCTGCTTGCATGTCCCCCGGCCACCGTGAGCACTATAGCAATGGCAGCAACCGCAGAGGAGCAGCATCTTTAGCTGACTCCACCCGCCTCTCCACTTCACGGTTGCCTATCTAGGCAGCCAGACACTCAGTGAACTGGCGTCCCCGCCTCACACGGAACATATCCCTACGTCACCCACAGCCGCTCGTGAGCACGACCCCATTGACAACGAGATCGCGTACTACGAGGAGAGGGCGGAGCGGGAGGTGTGGTCAAGAGTTCGATGCAGCAGTCCGGGATACTGCCCCGGTGAGGACTTTGACCCTGCTGAGTACTACAAGTGGGAGCACGCCGTCCACTGTCAGTCTGCCTCCAATGACTCGCCGAAGGCGCAGGACGCACCAGCCATGGGGCCACCGCATGATCACCAAACTCTCCAATGTCCGGTAAGTCCGTCCGTTGCCCACATGATTCTCCAAAAGCGCCAATGTGCTGCTCCTCTGGGAGCAGCGCCACCCTCTCCAGTAGCAGCACATAGAGCATCCTCTTCACGCCATGAAGCTTCCCCAACTGCATCCGCCACAGAATCAGCTTCCTCTCCCTCACCTGACATCTTGACTGCCCTGCATGCTGCTCTTGTTTCAAGTGCTGCTGTTGCTTCCATTTTTGCAGCCACTGCTCGTGCTGCACGTGCACCAGCTAGCACTGCTACTGGCAGAGTGATTGAGACATACATGGCACCAGCAGTTGATCAGGACCCTTTGGCAGCTGCTCCTGTCATCGTGGTCACTCAGGTTGCAGCAGCAGAAGATGTAGTAGCATCAGCAGCAGTCGCAACAACAACAGCACTCTCTAGTGCCGTCAGCTCCATCCATGCCTCTACTGCACAGGCATCAGCGATGCCCTCCTCTTCATCATCAGCGACGCATCACATCCAACTGCTGGTTTCCACTGTTTCTGCTATCTCCACCCTGTCAGCCGCTGCACTGACGGGAGTAGTCTGCCTCATCATTTCCGTTTCCTCCATTGTTGCGGTTGTAGTGTCCTCAGCAGCAGCTGCTCTCTCACCCTTTGTTCTCCCTGCTGCGTTGACCCTCGGAAGACCCCACAGTATCAAAGCGCGCCTTGGGGCTTGGTTATCCAATGAATCAAGGATCATTGAGAGCCTAGGGTGCTTTGGAATGGCGCCCCGATGTGTTGTTGCCAGAAAGGGCGCTTTGGACGGCCGTCACCGCTGCTAGTGGTGCTGCCAGTGGCACATTTCCGTGGTTCATGGAAACGGCCATATCTCGGCCATTCCTCCACAGAATAATACAATTTTTGGTGCGTTGAAAATCTGGAAATATGAACCACCTGATGCTAAGGCAATGACACTCATCCCAGGCCCATACGGAGCTGCACACGGCTCAGCTCGCCTAGGATGTGTCATCATGTACATATAGACTTGTATGTTGATACTTGAATAACAAGTACACTTTACTTCCACTTTGTCACACATATTCCTGTGCTCTCCCAAGACAATCCTACACTTCCACAACCCCAGGAAGGCATACACCGGCCTCCCTTTGGTCACCATTGCCGCCGGTTGGTGCCTACACCATCCGGTTGAGGCTAGCACACCGCGTCTGGTTTACACTTGGTATCAGAACCACCCTTGGCTCAGGGGCACAATCATCTACGTGGCAACCTCTCTTGGTTAGCGTAGACCAGCACACATCTCGTCTCTTTGGCGGATCCGTGTCCAAGGCCGACCACGCATTCCGGTGACAAGGCAGTGACCGGAGGACCCGTTGAGGACGAAGTTGTACCGGGTGCAGAGATGAATTCATCCGGCACGTTCCCGATGGCTGCGGCATTTGACGCGCAGGGCAAAGAAACACCAGCTGCAGCGTTGCAGAAGTTGCTCACTGAAGGTTCCTTGAATTGACTTTGATGAGACCTTTACTCCGGTCGAGCGGTATACCGTCGCCCGAGCGCTATTGAGTGTTTTCGCTGAACACGACTGGGAACTGGAGCATATGGACGTCAACAACGATTTCCTGCATGGAAGGCTTGGTGAGGAGATCTACATGGTCCAGCCACAGGGATTCACAGATGGCACAAATAAGGTCTTGCGATTGCGTAAGGCCCTTTATGGGCTAAAGCAGTCGCCACGTTGTTCGAACATGGAGATGTCCTCCACTCTTGAGAGATGTGTTTTTAGACGCAGCACGATTGATCCATTACTCTTCTTGAGTGCTCCCTCCGAGCCATTGGTGTCCATCCTCGTCTACGTCGAAGACATGCTCATTACGCCCCCGAGTCCCTCGGCTGTTCAGTTTGTGAATATCCTGCTGCAGTCCTCATACAAGATGAAGGAATTGGGTCCGGCACGAGTGATACTCGGCATGGAGTTTGAGCGTCACCATCAGCGACGCACCCTACACGTGCACCATGCTGCATACATCCGCATGCTGGGAAGGCACTTTGCCTCCCTGCTGGCTGACACTCCCATTGCTTCCACACCAATGACTCCAGTAGGACAGCGACTAGTGAAGTCTCTTGATCTAACACAGCCGAGGAGACTGTCGATGTAACTGACTATCTCAGTGTGGTTGGCTCCCTCATGTATCTGGCGACCACCACCCGAGTATACATGGCCTTCTCGATCAACTTCCTGGCACAGTTCTCCCAATAGCCTTGCCAGAAACACCTTGAGGCAGCATTGCGTGTTGTTTTCTATGCACTGTCCACTGCACCCATTGGACTGTACTATCGTGCTCAACCCTCAGTGGTGGTTGAAGGATACACAGACAGTGATTGGGCACATGACACTGATGCTCATAGCCACACCGGTTACATCTTTCTTGTCGGTGGGTCTGCCGTATCTTGGAAAAGTGGGAAACAGGGATGTGTTGTCCGGAGTTCCAGTGAGGCTAAGTACGTGGCACTTGGTGCAGGTACCTGTGAGAGTGTGTGGCTGTCTGGCCTGCTGCAACATTTGTGTATTCCCATCCATTTCATCACTCTGCGTTGTGACAACCGAAGTGCAAAGGCAATCGCTGAGCACGAAGGCATGCATCATTCTCGCACCAAGCTCATCAACATTGAGCATCATTTTTTTGTGACCGCATTGCTACTAGAGAAGTTGAGGTTGTATGGGTTGACACTCGTCAACAACGTGCAGAATTTCTCACCAAAGCTCTGAGCAGTGGCATGTTAAAAAACGTTGTGCATGCTTCCGTTCTGCTTTGCTCTCGTAATGCTCCTGGTTTACATGAGTTGTGTGAGTTGTCGTTCCCTGACGTGTATTCACTCTTATGTGTCTATGAGTTGTTCGCCTATGGGTCATGGGGGAGTGTTGGTTATAGGTGTAACATACACAAGTGACCTTTTGACTCTACTCACACACACATCATCGCTGCAGGTGACTAACCTGGATCAAAGCTCTCAGGTGCAATACTGTGATGCGTCATGGAGCACACAGTGGTGGCGACACCGTCAAGCTGTGAAGTGGTTGCCACAGCACCAACACCACATTCTTGGAGATCTCAAACATAGTCATTCTCTTTAACTCGTCACTCTAGAATGTGGCACACATTTGTGGAAGTGCATTCACCAAGAAAGCTCATGGTTGATGGAACTGATTTGCATGCTTTTAGCTTAGTGAGTCAGGTTGTTGATCCTTCAGGACCACACGTCCGGTCTATACCGGTGTGTGAGAAACCGCCTCGAGCTCGCTCGCTCCAGGGTCTGGTTCGATCCTTGGGTGGCGTCCAGACCCCATGTCAAGAGTCTCGCGTGGGTGGCCCGGTCAACTGGCACTTAGCACTTTGCTCTCCTATGACTCACTTACTTCTTTGCCCTTTCTTTCCATACATACGTGACGTGAGCTTGCCCCAACCCATGGTGTTGCTCCCGTCTACCCCTTGTTTTCTTGCTTGCATGCTTGCGTATCCTAATAGTCTAGGCTACTTACATTTCATGCCAGTTGAGGGTGTACCACTTATTGTGCTGAGGATCCCTTACTTCCCTCCACACACACTCTACACTCTAAGCTGTGGAAGAGGGGGAGGATGGTAGATGCGTAGGCAAAGCTTAGGGCAATCGCCATGGGGAACAAACAACCCACGACAAGAAGCGAGGCCAAGTTTGTCGAGCCCCCCCCCCCCCCCCCCCCCCCC
>SZWC01001396.1:87902-115951 GCA_023375785.1 Penium margaritaceum | reverse complement strand
TCTCTCTCTCTCTCTCTCTCTCTCTCTCTCTCTCTCTCTCTCTCTCTCTCTCTCTCTCTCTCTCTCTCTCTCTCTCTCTCTCTCTCTCTCTCTCACTCTCACTCTCTCTCTCGCTCTCTCACTCTCTCACACCCCACTCCCTCTATCGCTCTCTCTCTTTTGTCCTTCTTTCTCTCCCTCTTCTCTCTCTATTCTCTCTCTCCCGTTCTCACTGTCTCTTCGCCTTTTTCGCTTTCTTTCTGGCTCACGCTCTCTCTCCCTCTCTCTAGCTCTCCCTATTACTCTGCTACCCCTCACCTTCAAATACACTAAGTGTCCAGGGAGTGTCCTACGGTGCTCACTGAAGAAGCGCCCAAGGGTCATGGAGGTAGGCACTTGGAACAGGGAAGGCACCTTATGGGCGGCGGAGGAAAGATGGGTGAGCAAACTGTCTACACCGCGGCCCCAAGCCCACCGGCAGAACATCCGAATGCATTGCCACTGTTCAGGGTGAGGACCGGGAGAGGTGAGAATGATGTCTGGATCATCTCATAGGCCGCTCTAAAAAGGTGTGAGGGGGAGAAGCGAGAGGTGCACTTGCTTGGCTTCAGAGATAGAGAGGTGTTGTAATTCTCTGTAAGTAGCTCTGACTGGGAACTGGTCATGAACAGTGGACTTCTATGCCCGGTTGCAATGGGTGCAGATGTCGCTGTTGAATGAGATGAGCATGGGGTTGTTGGGCAGGTTCGGAAAATAGAGGCGGGGGTCAATGGATTGGCACTTGAGGTCGTTGACAGGATCGAGAGCGGAACCGCTTAGTGTACTAGGGGCTCTTCCCACACGCTTCAAGTGGTGGAGGTGAAAGACTGAGCGTAGAAGGGGGGGTAAGATGGTACCTTCAGGCTCATTGAGGGGAGAGGTCAGGATTTTTTCGACGTCACTAGGGCGGAAGCCACGTGGCACCCTACAGACAATGATGCCAACTGTCTCTAACGCTTGACCCACCTCGGGCGTTCTTGCATCGATGGATACTGTTACCAGGACTGGAGCAGATTGACCTGGGATTGGCACACGAAGGGCTCCCAGCTTGCAAAAGAGTTCGGCGACGGCGGTGGAGTCGACAGTCAGGTCCCAAAACTGCATCTGCTTGCCCGGGTTGCTCATGCGCAACAATGTGTCTCTCACCCACACATCATGGGCAGCACCGGGAGGGAACCGTTTCTTGTCGGCGAGGCGCTTCCGTGCACCATCCTCAATGTGGTGGGCAAGGTCATGCGGACCCTTTGGGGCAGCCAGGAGGACTACTGCAGTGGAGATGCCAAAGGGGTTGGATAGGACAGTAGTCGTAAGAGGGGGAGGTGTTTGTGGAGGGGGCAAAGAGGAATGTAGCAGAGAGAGGGGGGAGGGGTGGTTGTGGAGCTGAGCGTTTGGGATCGATTACCCCATTCGGTGCGGGTACTCCCTGTGAGGAGGGAGTTGAGGGTTCTCTTGCAAGGCCTTCGGGCACGCTTCTCTTTCTCCCTCTGCCTTGCTTGTTGAAAAATCCTTTCTCTAGGAAGGGGGTCTCCCTGCGCCAAGCAAGAGGGAGGAGAAAAAGGCACGATTTTCGGTGAGGGGACCGGATGAAGGCTCGTTTTCTTGAGGGGGATAAGGAGAGGAAAAGAGTGCATATCGGCCAATATGGAGCAGAGCAAGGAATGTGACTTTCGAGTCTCTTGCTCAGCGAGGTGGGAAAGGTGTGCATTGAGGTGGTTACATGTGAGGTGGAAAGATTTCCAGAGCAATGTGGTTGCATGAGTGCGAGAACGATCAAAGTGGTGATCGCATCTCTGTTTCCATTTTAGGTGGAGGAGGATAAGTTGTATGCAAGTCCACACCAAGTTGCGTTTTTTGCGAGGCGAGGCACGAAAGAGAAGCATCCATTCCGGAACATTTCTTTTATGGAAAACTCAAAGGTATGAATGTTGAGTAAAACTCGTGATGGCAAGGATGGATGGGCATGTGAGGAAGCAATGGGAATAGTCTTCTGATGCACCACAGAAACTACATAAGGATGTAGCCTCGCCAAGGATGGGGGCAACGCGGGTCCCGACCTGAATGCAGCGGGTAGCAATGCGAAAGAGTACGTCTCTTCCTTTGGAGGGAAAGAGCGTGGTGCGCCATATGGGAATGATTTTTCTCCAAGGGAGGTTATATCCAATGGATGCATGCCACCGGGTTAGACGAGGTGAAAGAACGGATGGATGCAAGAGAGGGCAGAGGGATTTTGTCGCTTTCTTAACCGACATGTGGTCCGGAAGGGACACTCGGAATGCCTGAAATGGACAAGTAAACCAAGTGTGCTGGACAAAGTAGTGGTCTGAGCAGTAGGCTTTGACTGCAATGACTGGGTAAAGGTCACGAATGGGAACAGTGAAGGTATTGCAATGATCGGCGGGGAGGTTATTAATGAAGATTTGCCCCTTTGCATGCCCAAGTGCTGCGCCGGGAGGCGCCGACGAGCCGCCAGAGAGAGGAAAATCTTTGTCGACGGATCTGGCGACTTGAGGCTTCCTCGGATCCTCAAATGGAGGATTGCCCCTGAAAGTTGACGAGTTGCTAAATCTGGTGGAAGTTGTTTCCCCGGAATCGGACTAGTAACAAGGGAGATATGCACTTCCGAAGTTGGGGTTTGCGCGGCGGTTTCGGGAGCCGGCCCCGGTTTGACTTCCGGCGAATAATTGACCGGAGCGAGTAACAAAATGCCATCTGGGGATTTTGCTCCAGAAGGACTGCCGAGGCGTCCGGTGGATGATCCGCCGGATTTCAGGAGTGCAGTTTGTTACTGAGGAACTTAGTCAGCCAAAATCCTGGCTCGGAGTCTGAAACTCAGTAGTACAGTTTGTTACTCGGGGACTTCGTCAAAATTCCGACTGGAAGTCCGCGAACAGGTTTCGACCCACATCAATCCCCATCACCAAACTCGATGATTAACTCATCGAAACAGACCCCAAAGGCGCGAGGGGCGCCGCCACTATGCATAGGGACATCTGCCCCTCCGGGATGGCGTTTTTGATGGGTCCTTGATGTGTAAAGGCGCCTCGGCGGGCGACGTGGTGCGCGCCGTCGAGTGAGCGGCTGGTTTGGGGTGCTGCGCTTCGACTGACGTAGCGGGAGCTACGGTTATCCAAATTGTGCACTGTTTTGTGCGTTGGAGAGCTCATGACTAGCCCTACAAATGTTTAGATCATTTCCATGTTAAAAAACTAATGCAAAATCGCATTACTCCCTTCGCAAAAGGTGACTGTCTCACAAATGCCTTCAACTCCCAGAAACATAGCATGAGGCGACCAGAAAGCTCACGTTTATACTCAGAACCCGCACAAAACATAGTCGTGAACACACAGTAGACCCGTCGGGCCACGTTGGAACTGCCTCCACCCGGGGGCCGTTTTCTGACAAAGGGTTATGGGCCCACGGCCCTGACCGGTCTGCACATCGCTCACGGCTTTCGCGGCGGACGGGACTGTCGTCAGGGACGACATCGCCGTGAGGCTCTGAGGTCCCAGAGTTGAAGACTGTGCAAATGGCACAGAAGAAGATGCAGCCCATCCAGAAGTATGCAGGAGGCCCTGGCTATGGGCTATGGAGGTGGCACTTCGAGTTGCACCTCGCGCATAAGGGGCTGCTGGAGGTCATGAAGGGAACGGAAGTCCTCGACGAAGCGACGGCGAAGGAAGCGCAAAAGGAGGCCTTCGCAAAGAAGAACACGGAGGCGCTCATGCTGCTCGTGTCCGGGACGGCCGAGTCGCACTGGGGCTACTTCCAGGGCTACAAGCTGGCAGCCGAAGCTTGGCAAAAACTCTGTGCCATCCATCAATCCAAGTCGCTGGCGAACAAAATATTCGCAATGAAGCGACTCCTGATAATGAGAATCGAGGAGGGAGATGATTTCATCACCGCCATGCAGCAGATCGAGTCACTCGCCTCAAAGTGCAACGACGTGGGGTACAAGATCGACATGCAGCTGCAGGCAATGGCCCTCCTCATGGCCCTTCCTGACAATTGGAGCCCTCTTATTACAGTCTTGGGAGGATGGGCAGAGGACAAGCTCACCTATGGCGCAGTCGCAGAGTACATCCGCAACGAGGCGCAGCGACGGAGCTGCGGGGAGCCCTCATCGTCCTCATCGGCCCTCGTCACCAAAACGCGTGGTGGCGGAAGCGGGGCGAAGGGAGGTGGTGGACATGGCAGCGGCAAGAAGGGCGCCAAGAAGGGTGCGTGCCGAAATTGCGGCGAGGGCCATTGGGCCCGTGAGTGCACCGAGGAGGCAAAGGCCGGCGGCAAGGATGCCAAAGGCAAGAAGGCGCTCCTCAACGGCACTCAAAACCACTACCTCAAAAAGGCCAACCGGCGATGCCTTGACTCCGGAGCGGAGGAGCATACCCAGGTCGAGAAGGTCGGGTTCATCAACTACACCAAGTCCAGCAAATCCATGGTGGTCGCGAACGACAAGGTCGAGCCAGCGGCTGGCCAAGGAGACGTGGACGTGGAGGTGGTGGTTGGTGGAAAGCGGGTGCAGCGCGTCATCAAGGACGTGCAGCATGTACCTGGCTTGGCTGATATTCTAAGTGTTAGCCACCTGACTGACAAGGGGTACGAGGTGCTCTTCAGGAGAAGAGGGGCAGTCATGCGCAAGGACGGTGGCGGCGAGCCCGTGTGGGAGGTTAAGCGCCAGGGAGGCCTCTACATTGTGGAGACCAAGGTGATCCCCGCGGCGACAGATTCAATAGACTTGCAGGAACGCACCGTGAACCTGGCCAAAGGAGGACGAGCTGATCTGGAGCTCTGGTACCGACAACTGGGGCATTCCTCACTCACAGTCTTGAAGGAGATGGCGAAGCACGAGCTGGTACACGGCCTCGTCATTGACGGTGCGGAAGAGGCGACAGATGCAGCAAAGCACAAAAAGTACGAGCCTTGCATCTTGGGCAAGGCGCGGCGCAAACCGTTCAACGAGGACGTGAATCGCGCCTCGGACCTGCTGGAGGTCGTGCATAGCGATGTGTGCGGACCATTCAAGATGGCGTCAAAGATCGGCGCATGTTACTTTGTCACCTTCATTGATGACTACAGCAGAAAACTCTTCGTGTACTTCATAAAGCGGAAAGGCGAGGTCCTGGACCGGCTGAAGGAGTATGTCGCCGCGGTGGAGAGGCAGACTGGCCGGAAGGTCAGAGCGCTACGCACCGACAACGGCGGAGAGTACGTGGGCTGTAGCGGGTGGATGAAGCAGTAGGGCATAAAATGGCAACAAACTACGCCGTATTCGCCTCAGTCAAATGGCGTGGCGGAGCGGGCGAACCAGACGCTGCTGAACATGGTACGGACCATGTTGGTGGATGCGGAGTTGCCGCGAAGCTTCTGGGCGGAAGCTGTGCGTACAGCGAGCTACACCATCAACCTCACTCCTACAGCGGTGCTGAAGGGGAGGAGCGGCTAAACAACGCCGCAAGAGGTTTGGAGCAGGTGCAAGCCAAGTGTGGCACACCTGAAAGTGTTCTGGTGCAAGGCGCACGCGGTGGTGCAGGCTGTGCAGAGGCATGACAGCAAGCTGGAGCCGCGGGCAAATTCGTATCTCTTCCTTGGCTATGAGAGCGCGCATAAGGCGTACCGGCTCTACGACATGCGCAAGGAGGAGGTAATCTGCAGCTGAGACGTCGAGTTCGACGAGCAGCAGAGTTACATCAACAGCAACGACGTGGGCGTGGTGGACTCTCCAAAGACGAGGGAGTGGTTCCAGCTCCTAGACTACGAGAAGGAGCCGGCGGACGCCGAAGTTGAGGATGCGGCATAAGAGCGCAAAGGTGCACCAGCGGTGGCAGCCGACGCGGAGGACTCCAATGATGATCAAGCTGATGAGGAGATCCACCGTAAGAATCCGGCGAATGAGGCACCAAGGGTGCCAAGGCGCGCACTTCCGGCAGAGTGTGCATCGGGCGTCGGTGGAAAATCCACCAGACGTGCCGGTCGTTCGGGCGATGTTTTGCCTGAGCGAGAGAGATCCTTGGGGAGCCTTCCGGTCGATGATTCACCAGAGCATGCTGAGTCGGAGGGATCCCAGTAAAGCGACGATGTGCCACCAAAACTACCGCGCCGTAGCGGGAGGCAGCGAAAAGCGGGGAAGCGCTTCGACGCAAGCACCGGTCGATGGGTTGGCATGACGCGGTGCATGCTGGCTGCATCAACGGAGCCGACTACCGTGGAAGAGGCGCTTGCACGGCCCGAAGGGGATCAATGGGACGCAGCCATCAAATCGGAGCTGGCGTCCATCTCGGAAAATGATACGTGGGAGCTGGTTGACAGGCCGAAAGATGCCAAGGTCATCGGCTCAAAGTGGGTCTTTAAGACCAAGTTCACAAAGGAAGGTGTGGTTGAAAAATACAAAGCGCGGCTGGTGGCGAAAGGTTACGCACAGCGTAAGGGGGAGCACTACGATGAGATGTTTGCTCCCGTCGCCAAGTTCACAAGCATCCGGGCGATCCTTGCGGTGGTGGCCGCGAAGGACATGGAGCTCCACCAAATGGACGTAAAGACGGCCTTCCTCAACGGCATCATAGACAAAGAGATCTACATGGAGGTGCCGGATGGGNCGGCATGCGTGCTTGAGGTTCGACGGCAAGGGGCGGGCGGACCCCTTGCGTCTGGTCTGCTACACGGACGCAGACTACGCTGGCGATGTGGACAAGCGGAAGCCCACATCCGGCTACTTGTTCTTCCTCGCTGGTGCAGCGGTCTCGTGGTGCAGCAGAAAACAAGACTGCGTCGCCACGTCCACAGTGGAAGCAGAGCACATCGCGCTGGCCGAGGCGGTCAAAGAGGCAGTGTGGCTCCGCAGGTTGCTGGGGGAGCTGGGCATGCCACAGCAGGAGCCTACGGTGGTGCAAGAGGACAACACCGGCTCAATCTTGCTGACCAACAATCCGACGCNGCACTACGATGAGATGTTTGCTCCCGTCGCCAAGTTCACAAGCATCCGGGCGATCCTTGCGGTGGTGGCCGCGAAGGACATGGAGCTCCACCAAATGGACGTAAAGACGGCCTTCCTCAACGGCATCATAGACAAAGAGATCTACATGGAGGTGCCGGATGGGGTGGAGGCGCCAGAGGGCAAGGTGTGTAAGCTGTGAAAGTCCTTGTACGGGCTAAAACAATCGCCTAGATGCTGGTACCAACAGATGGACAACTTCATGGCAAAACTTGGCTTCAAGCGCTGTGAGTCGGATCACAGCGTGTACGTGCGGCGCGACAAACAGCTCCATCAGATCGTTGCACTCTACGTGGACGACCTGATTGTGTGCTCGACGGATTTGCTGAGCCTACAGCAACTGAAAGAGCAGCTGAGCAGTAGATTCCAGATGTCGGACATGGGGGAGCTGGAGTACTACCTCGGGATGAGCATTACGCGGAACCGGAAGGCGCGCACGCTTGAGCTGGGACAGGCCAAATACGTGGCCGAGGTGCTGAAGCGGTACGGCATGGAGGACTGCAAACCAGTTGGTAGTCCAGTCTCCACGACCCATGAACTGAGTGCGGCAATGGCGCCGCAAACAAAAGAAGAGCGGGAGGATATGGCAGGGGTGCCCTACCAATCGGCGGTGGGCAGCCTCATGTACGCCATGGTGGCGACTCGACCACACCTGGCCTACGAGGTGGGCCAAGTGAGCAGGTACGTGGCTGATCCAGGGCCACTACACTGGCAGGCGGTCAAGCGCATCCTCCGCTACCTGCAGGCAACGCGGCATGCGTGCTTGAGGTTCGACGGCAAGGGGCGGGCGGACCCCTTGCGTCTGGTCTGCTACACGGACGCAGACTACGCTGGCGATGTGGACAAGCGGAAGCCCACATCCGGCTACTTGTTCTTCCTCGCTGGTGCAGCGGTCTCGTGGTGCAGCAGAAAACAAGACTGCGTCGCCACCTCCACAGTGGAAGCAGAGCACATCGCGCTGGCCGAGGCGGTCAAAGAGGCAGTGTGGCTCCGCAGGTTGCTGGGGGAGCTGGGCATGCCACAGCAGGAGCCTACGGTGGTGCAAGAGGACAACACCGGCTCAATCTTGCTGACCAACAATCCGACGCAGCACAGGAGGACAAAGTTCATCAACGTGCATTACCACTACGCACGGGACATGGTTGAAAAGGGGCAGGTGGTGCTGCAGCATTGCAGCACGCACAACATGCTTGCAGATTGCTTGACCAAAGCGCAACCCGTCGACCGGCACGCATTGAGTGTGGCCGGGCTTGGGATGACCAGCTATGATGGGATGGAGGGCGCAGCGGAAGACTAGTGAGAGCAAGCAGGAGCAGCGGGCATGGCAGGTGCAAGGGGGAGAATGTTGAAGATTTGCCCCTCTGCATGCCCAAGTGCGGCGCCGGAGGGCGCCGGTGAGAGGAAAATCCTCGTCGACGGATCTGGCGACTCGAGGATTACTCGGATCCTAAAATGGAGGATTGCCCCTGAAAGTTGACAAGTTGCTTAATCCGGTGAAAGTTGTTTCACCGGAATCGGACTAGTAACGAGGGAGATATTGGCTTCCAAAGTTGGGGTATGCGCGGCGATTTCGAGAGCCGGCTGCGGTTCAACTTCCGGTGAATAATTGACCGGAGCGAGTAACAAAATGCCATCTGGGGATTTTGCTCCGGAAGGACTGCCAAGGCGTCCGGTGGATGATCCGCCGGATTTCAGGAGTGCAGTTTGTTACTGAGGAACTTAGCCAAAATCCTGGCTCGGAGTCCAAAACTCAGTAGTACAGTTTGTTACTCTGGGACTTCGTCAAAATTCCGACTGGAAGTCCGCGAACAGGTTTCGACCCACATCAATCCCCATCACCAAACTCGATGATTAACTCATCGAAACAGACCCCAAAGGCGCGAGGGGCGCCGCCACTACGCATAGGGACATCTGCCCCTCCGGGATGGCGCTTTTTATGGGTCCTTGATGTGTGAAGGCGCCTCGGCGGGCGACATGGTGCGCGCTGCCGAGTGAACGGCTGGTTTGGGGTGCTGCGCTTCAACTGACGTAGCGGGAGCTACGGTTATCCAAATTGTGCACAGTTTGGTGCATTGGAGAGCTCATGACTAACCCTACAAATGTTTAGATCATGTCCATGTTCAAAAACTAATGCAAAATCGCGTTATTCCCTTCGCAAAAGGTGACTGTCTCACAAATGCCTTCAACTCCCAGAAACATAGCGTGAGGCGACCAGAAAGCTCACGCTTAGACTCAGAACCCGCACAAAACATAGCCGTGAACACACAGTAGACCCGTCGGGCTACGTTGGAACTGCCTCCACCCGAGGGCCGTTTTCTGACAGTTATGACCTTGCCTGTTATCGTAAGCGAGGATTGAGGCGGTGTCGTCGGTGATGTTCTCGCACAGGTATACTGTGGGAGGCCACTCTTGGAAGCGACAACGACTGTCAGTGTAGTATTTGTTTTCTTCTATCTGCCAAATAAAGGATTGTCCAGCAAGTGCAGCGATCCATTCATGGGGTATTGACCTTTTCAAAGCAGAAAGTCGTCTTCGTTGCCTGGTGTTGGGAGAAGCAATACAGAGTTCAGTCGGGTTGAGTGGTTGCCATATGTGGTCACTTTCTAGGAAGAAGACGCTCCCCCGTCAGCGAGCGTCGAGCTAGCCAGCTCCCATCGAACTCGCTAGCTCGATCCCACCGGGGGAGGTGACCTCAATCTCCCTATTTTACTCATGTGCCCTAGCAAAGCTGTCCAAACATCTTTGGCAGCATGTGTGAAAACAAACAATATCCGGTCAACAATCCCACAAGATATCTAAATTTGAGTGAACTAAAATCCTAGTTAAAAATTCTAATTCAACAATAGTAGTTCATCATGTCAATAGTGGAGAGCATTTCTGCTCTTCTCATCTCCCCTGTTCTTTTCGTCAAAGTTTCGCCGGCTTGACACTCGCCAGCCTCCAATTGTCGATAGGTCCTCATGCCACTCAAGGATCTGCGTGTGCATGAACAGTAGCTGGGGGGTCACCATCAGCCACCGTGTATGAACATAGAACAACACTCTTGAGACTGGTCGGCCAACATGTTTGCGAACTGGAGCCGATGAATGTCAATAGTGCATTCTTAAATGAAATTCTTAACGAGGAGATCTCCTTAGTACAGCCACCGGGTTCCACTGATGCCATGAACAAGGTCTGGCGACTATACAAGGTACTCTATGGTCTCAAACAGTCATCGCGTGACTAGAACATGGAGACCTCATCCACTCTTAGAGAGGTGTACATTGTCTTAACATGGTGGATACAACGCTCTTCTTGAGCACTTTCTCTGAGCCTTTGTGGTCCCCTTTGTTAGTGTTTGACACACACGCAAGTGACCTCTTTTCTCCACCCACTCACTCACTCGCTCACTGCAGGTGACTGAACACCATTGAGGCCATGGTCCAAGCAAGGCTGGTCGGGTGCAAAGCAGGAGTGATCCCAGCCATGCTCACACCCTTATGTGGTGGAATCATGCAATTCTCAGTGGTTGAGTGTGAGCCACTCGGTGGCTGAAACATGAGAAATTACTTGAAGTGATGCATGCACCACATACGCTCATAGTCGATGTGGTTTCTGGAATTATGTTCATGCATGCTGTGCAGGTTGTTTGGTTCTTGCCCGGGTTGCTGATCCTACGAGGCCACACACTCAGTCGCTCTGAGGTGTAAGAAATCGCGGCGGCTTTTTGCCGACCGGTCAGGTTCAACCCCGGGGTGGTGGTTGGGCCCCACTTCGAGTCACTCGAGTGGGTGGCCCGGTCAACTGCGGCTAAGACCTCGCTTGCTCGTTACTCTCATAGTTGTTGTTCTTACGCGACCTCTCAACCAGGTTTCTCGCCTCTCTCGCCCCACCCTAGCCATGGATGTTTCCCTTTCCTAGACTAGTGTGTGTGAGAGCTTAAGGCGGCCTCTTGCCGCTGCCTACTGGTATCAGAGCAGGAGGAATCACTCCCTCCACTCCGTCGATTCGGGACCCGTGGAATAGAGACGCCGAGGGAGTGCATCAACGTCTCATTGTCGACACTCATCCGTCGCACCCTCGGCCCGTAGCACCACCCCATGTGATGCCTCACAACAGCACCACCCTACCGTCGCCTCTCTAGGCTAAGGGTGCTGCTCACCCTAATCCGGAACCCCGCACTCCACTCTCGGATCCTTGCGGCCTCTTCCCTCCTCCCCGCAACAGCAGAGGTATGGTTAATTAGGGTCTTTTTGTACACCGTTAGATGGGTGTATAGGTACCTACGTCAGAAGGCAGTTTCCTAGAAGGTTACGAGGGTTCTAACAGTTTTTGGCATATAGGACCATTTTAGGTCTGCTAAGAATTTCTAAACGCACCTACTCCACGTACATCTATTTACGTAACAACTACATCTGCAATCCTGTCCATTTCGCACATACTGGCACGTTNGGGGGGAGACGGATCCGTCGACATCGCTCGGTCCATCTCCCACCCCCCTCCCCGGATTGTGTATGGTGAGTGTATGAGCGAGTGTATGTGGTGGAAGTCATGAGACGTACACTAATGTACGTCTCGCAACTTCCGGGAAACTCTCTCACGAGAGTACATTAGTGTATTTTTTTGGTACCTCCCCACATACACCACCTCATACACTCGCCTCATACACTTTCCAGTATTGGGGGGGGGGGAGACGGATCCGTCGACATCGCTCGGTCCATCCCCCCCCTCCTCCCCGGACTGTATATGGTGATTGTATGAGTGAGTGTATGTGGTGGAATTCGCGAGATGTACACTAGTGTACGTCACTTGACTTCCGGGAAACTCTCTCACAAGAGTTCATTAGTGTATTTTTTTTGTACCCCCCCATATACACTGCCTCCTACGCTTGCCTCATACAATTTCCCATATTGGGGGAGGGGGGGGACATGGATCCGTCGACATCGCTCGGTCCACCCCCCCTCCCCCCCGGATTATATATGGGGAGTGTATGAGGGAGTGTATGTGGTGGAAGTCAAGAGACGTACACTAGTATATGTCTCGTGACTTTCGGAAAAATCTCTCACAAGAGTTCATTAGTGTATTTTTTTCGAACCCCTCCCACATACGCCGCCTCATACACTCACCTCATACACTTTCCCGTATTGGGGGGGGGAGGGGGGAAGACTGATCCATCGACATCACTCGATCCATCCCCCCCCTCCTCCCCGGATTGTACTTGGTGAGTGTATGAGGGAGTGTATGTGGTGGAAGTCGTGAGACGTACACTAGTGTACATCTCGCGACTTCCAGGAAACTCTCTCACGAGAGTACATTAGTGTATGTTTTTCGTACCTCCCCACATACACCGCCTCATACACTTGCCTCATACACTTTCCCGTATTTTGGGGGGGGGGGAGACGGATCCGTCGACATAGGTCGGTCCACCCCCCCCCTCCCCCCCAGATTGTATATGGTGAGCGTATGAGGGAGTGTGTGTGGTGGAAGTCACATGACGTACACTAGTGTACGTCTCGCGACTTCCAAGAAACTCTCTCACAAGATTTTGTTTGTGTATTTTTTTCATACCCCCCAACATACACCACCTCATACACTCGCCTCATACACTTTCTCGTATTGGAGGGGAGGGGAGACGGATCCGTCGACATCGCTCAATCCATCCCCCCACCCCCCCCCCTCCCCGGATTGTATTTGGTGAGTGTATGAGGGAGTGCACGTGGTGGAAGTCGTGAGACGTACACTAGTGTACGTCTTGCAACTTCCGGGAAACTCTCTAACAAGAGTACCCTTGTGTATTTTTGCACACCACCCACATACACCGCCTCATACACTTGCCTCATACACTATCCCGTTTTTTGGGGGAGGGGGGTGGAGAGACGGATCCGTCAAAATCGCTCTGTCCATCCCCCCCTCCCCCCCCGGATTGTATATGGTGAGTGTATGAGAGAGTGTATGTGGTGGAAGTCGCGAAACGTACACTAGTGTACGTCTCACAACTTCCGGGAAACTCTCTCACGAGAGTACACTAGTATATGTTTGGTATAGGACATCGATCGAAAAAGACCCTCGCGGCCCAGACAATTTTGTTCATGGTGCAGAAAGACAACTGGACAGTGATAGGTAAGTAAAGGTTGAACAAAAATGACAAGGTTGGAAAGTAGGTACATATTAGGTCACTTAACATCCCACCATCTGTTTCTATTACATTAAACGAAATATTCGAAACATAGTTGTTTCTAGGAAATAGACAACTGTTGAAGGGAAACTTCTCTGAATGTTCCTAGGATGTCCACACAGCATGTACACTGTGAAATGAGTGTACAATTCACAGGTGATTGGTCATAAATGCAGCAGCAGCTCCTTGACGATTTCTGTCTATGTGGGTTCAGGCCTCTTGCCTCTCCCACTGCTGCTGCCTGCTTCTCCGGCTCCGCATTTCGGAGTCGCTATCGAGCCCCCGTGCATTCTCGCGCCGAGAACTCCTCTCGTTGGTACCTCACTACCCTCACAGCCACATCGGCGGCCGCATCTGCGGTGTGAAGTACCACCCTGGCTTCACCACCGGAGTCGAAGCCTATCCCCTTGTCACCAAGAGGTTGGCACAAGCAAGCACGCACTAACGAGATACTCGTGCGCTATGAGGAGGAGGAGAGGCGTGCGTGAGCCCGTCGCAGCCGGTGTGACAGCCCCGGCTACTATCTAGGGGAGGACTACGACCCCGCGGAGCACCTTGCGCTTGCCTACGCCGCGGAGTACGCGACCTACTGCCAGTCCGCCTCTGACAACTCTCCAACGGTGCAGAACACACCAGCCACGGGGCCACCATGTGAGCAATGTCGTCT
Organism: Penium margaritaceum; assembly: GCA_023375785.1. Classification (NCBI taxonomy): domain Eukaryota; kingdom Viridiplantae; phylum Streptophyta; class Zygnematophyceae; order Desmidiales; family Peniaceae; genus Penium; species Penium margaritaceum. Next base: position 102,124 of record SZWC01001396.1, on the reverse strand, counting down.
TGCATCACCTGTAAGCTCACTTGTTGCTCGTAGAACCCGTCAGCAGAGTCTTCGTCTTCGTGCCGCCCACTCTGGGACAGCACCAACTGTAGAAGCAACAGTTAGACAGTGGATAGAGGATTCCTCCCATTGCACTGCCTCACCAGCAGCGTCGCAGTCAGCGGCACCTGTCCCTGTATCCTCTGACACCTTCTCAGTGCTGGAGGCCGTGTTTGTTTCTAGCTCGGCTGTTGCATCCACTTTTGCGGCCACGGCCCGTGCGGCACGTGCCCCTGCTACCACCGCAGCGGGGTGGGCGATTGACACTTACACTGCCACAACTGTTGATCAGGGTCCCCTTGCTGCAGCCACTGTCAACATCGCCACTCAGATTGCAGCTGCAGCTGACTCCATCGCATCCAGAGCAGCTTTAGCTGCCACATCACTATCCAGTGCGGTCACATCCATTCGCGACTCTACCGCTCAGGTGTCAACTGCTGCAACATCCTCACCCTTCGGCCCTCAGGTTCGCCTCTTGGTCACAACTGCGGCGGCCGTCTCAGCTCTCACTGGTGCAGCCCTCACTGGAGTTGCCTGCTTCATCGTCTCCGCTTCCTCTTCTGTGGCAGTCATTACAACATCAGCTACAGCAGCACTGTCCCCATTGTTTAGTCTACACCGCTAGGCTGGGTGAGCAACCTCTCTCCCACCACTTGGAGCTTGCTTGCCTTCTCTTCTCCTACTCTCCGTGTCTGCTTGTACTTTCCTTCCTTTGACTGTGCAGCATTACCACTACAGACCCCCTCTTATCTTGCCATGCCCACTAGGACAGGGGAAACTCTGCCCGAAAAATCTTGTCCGCCTCTTGCTTTGCACGTCATGCTTATTGACGACGATCAGTATGCGGCACTACAAGAAGAGTTGCTCAAAGAGCGCGTAGCTCTCCAAGCAGCTCTCACTACACAGCGTGCCACTCAAGATAAACTGCGTGCCGAGCAGGGTGATCAGGACACATATGCAGATCACATTGCCGACCTTGTCCTCAACCGTCTGCAGCCTGCCTTGCGCTCCACGCCTGCACTTTCTGCTGTTGCTGATATTGTTGCTGCCTTTTCTTCCAACCCCGCTTCCGCATCCACCAGCACTAGCTCTCACGATTCTGACCCCGTTGCAGCTGCAGCCGCTGCAAGCGCCGCCGCTGCTAAAGCCCTCGTGCAGCCTGCACACCGCAAGCCGGAATTTGACTCCACACCACCTCACTTCACCTCTAATCTCTCCTTCACATCTCGGGAGGTTCGCTTCAGCGCTTGGGCGCAAGGCGAGCAGCTTTGGGAATACTACCACCTACAAAATCCCGCTGCTCAACCCCCTTTTGTTCCCACCGTTGCTGAGTCTGCATGCGCTGTCCGTGCACTCATTCGCGCTGGCCCCGATGATCTCACTGATGAGATCGGGTCCTACAATGCTGACACTACGCGTCGCACACCCGCTGACCTTGTCGGCGCCTACGTGCTCATCAAGCGTCACACCACTGTCACTGGTCACGCTGCACAGAGCGTGCTGACTGTCCAGTTCAACACTCTGTCCATGCGTGCTGATGAGACTACGGACGCCTATTGGGCTCGTAGTCTGCATCTGTTGAAGGACCTCGGCAAAGCTGACCCTAGACAGCTCTCAGCCGTTCTGTCCATCATCAACGGCCTCATCCCCGAGCTGTCCGACATCTTCAGGGAGGTGAAAGCCTCCGAGCTCGAGCGTCTTGCTGCTGAACCTGTGCCCGTTGACTCCCCGCCGGGCATTGGTGCCCTTTGGGAGTTCACCTCCCAATGCCTCACTGACTAGTGGAGTGCCCTCCAGAACAAGTGCATTCATCGCGCTGCCATTGCCACCACGACCACAGCTCTCCCCTCCACCTCATCTTCTTCTTCCTCCCCTTCACCCACCTCTCCGGCCTCGTCCCTTGCCCACCAAGGGAGTGGTGGGGGGGGTCGGGGCAAAGGTGGTGCACGGGGCAAAGGATCTTTTGCAGCTGGCCCTGGCGGGCAATCAGGCCACGGCAAAGGTAAAGCCACCAACTCCACCGTCGGCAGCACACCCTCCTCTTCCTCCAACTCCAGCACTGTCACGTGCTGGAACTGTGGGGCCACTGGTCATTCTGTACCGAAGTGCCCGGCACCGCCCGACAACGAGCGCCTGGCCTCGGCCATGCGTGCTCACTGGGCACGCTCCTCCGCTAATTCTAGCGCCCCGGCAGCCCCCTCTCGGATCGCACCCCCGCCATCACCACCCCGCCACCACTCTTCCCTCTTTGAGGCAGCTGTCTACCACACCGCAGCTGCACCATCACCTGTTCCTTACCCCTGGGGGTGGCCTCCAGGGTCTGGTGGGCCGGTCTTCTACGGCCCGCCCTCCAATGCATATGCTTCACCTTCCTGGGTGCCCTCGCCCTACTCTTCCTGTCGTGCGTCCTCCGGGGTCGCCATCACTCCTGACCCTCCAGAGGATGAGCGCCACTTGAACGCTGCTCTCTACCACGCCATCCATCAGCGCCACCTTCGTGATCAGGGAGGTGAGAGTGACAGCTCTGGGCTAGAGCCTCTTGCGTGTGCTGTCGATGGGGCGTTATGTGGTCCGATGTCCGGTCATGTTCTTGGGTGTCCCCCTGATAATGTGTCGTGGATTGAAGAATGGTAATCTCTTCGTCTACCTTGTTGTCTTGTTGCGTGTGGTCAACGTCTCGTCCCGCATGTTTCCGTTCCTGTTGTGAGTCATGATCCCGCCCTCGTTCGTGCGTCCGGGGGCTTCTGGATCCTTGACTCCGGCGCCACCCACCACATGACCTCGTCGTGTGCATCCTTTGTGTCCCTTGGCCCCATTGGCTCTGTCCGTTTTGTCTACACTGGCTCTGGTCAGCTGATGCCTGTACAGGGTGTTGGTGTTGTCTGCTCTGTTGGCCCTGGGGGGGAACTGTTCTTGCCTGACGTCCTATATGTTCCATTGCTTGAGCTGAGTCTGCTCTCTGTCACCACGCTCGACGACCAGGGCATGGACTTCTCCTCCAGCTGCGGCATTGCCTCTATCTCTCATCGCATCTCTAGCCGCATCCTTATTCACGGCACGCGCTGCGATCGCCTGTTTCACGTTCCTACCTTTGCGCCGGGGCCTGCTACTGCCGCCCATGTGCATGTTGCGCGCTCTCTCTCCCCTTCCCAAACTCAGCTGCTGAATCGCCGCATATGCCACATCCACACTGCCGCCATTGATTCTCTTCTTCACACGCTACCGGTTGAGGGCTTGGATGCCAGCTCCTTCTCTTCTCCTTGTCCCCCTGACTGCCTCCCTTGTGCTCAAGGGAAAATGCATCACTCTCCTTTCTCCACATCTGAGACGCGCACTTCTACCCCTCTAGACATGTTGCATGCTGACGTCATGGAGCCCCTGCCCCATGACACCCTTGGGGGCGCTGGTCACTATGTGCTCTGTCTCACAGATGACTTCTCTCGCATGCGTTGGGTCTTTGCTCTCAAGCAAAAAAGTGATGTGTGTCCCACCATCGAGTCCTGGCTTCCTGAGGCCGAACTTGCGTGTGGTTTTCGTCTTCGTATTTTCCGTTGTGATCGCGGCGGTATGTTCATTGGGCCCACCTCCTGCTTTCTCTCCTCTCATGGTGTCCATGTTGAGACCACCGCCCCTTAAACTCCCCAACAAAATGGCGTGTCTGAGCATTGGAATCACACTCTTGGTGATGGTTTCCGTACCCTTCTTGCTGCTTCTGTACTCTCCCCCATCTTCTCCTTTGAGGCCATGTCCTACATGACCTGGGTTTGGAACCGCATTCCCCATGGTCCTCTCCCTCTCCATGTCACACCGTTTGAGCGCTGGTACGGTCGCCGAGCGGACCTTCGTCTCACTCGTGTCTAGGGCTGTGTCACCGTCGTCTGGCTTCCTGAGGACCTGCGCGACGACAAACTGAGTCCGCGCGCTCACCTGTGCACCTTCCTCGGTGTCTCGGCCATGTCCAAGGCCTGGCGTTTCTGGGATCCAGATCGCGCCCGAGTCGTCGAGTCCCGCGATGCTCTGTTTTTTTAGGATGTTTTTCCTCGCGACTTATCTCGGGTCGCTCCTCCTTCCTCCTTGTCCTCACTCCGTCGGCTTGGGGAGGGTGGGTCTACTCCAGCCTCTGGTCTCACTGGTCCGCTTTCCTCGAGCTTGCCCCCCCGTGGTCCTTGTCTTGACCTTGTTGATGCATCTTCCCCAAGCTTGACATCTTTTCCCGCGTCGCCTTCTCCATGCCCTTCTCATACGGCCACCTCTCATACGCCTCCGGCGTCTACCCGACATTCATCACCCTCTTCGTCTTCAGAGTCCACGTCCGTGCCAGCCAGTGTCCCGCCACTATCTGATGACACTATTCCACTCTCCCCAGCATGCCGTCTTTGATGTCCCCTCATAGGCACCCTTGGTTGATGCTGAGCTTGTCTCCCCTCCAGTTTCAGAGGCACCTTCAGTTGTGCGTGAGCAATACACCCGTGGGGGCATACTCTGAGCCCTTCCTCAGACGTCTGTCTCGCACTCCTCTCAGTCACAGCGTCGCACCCGGTCAAGTGCACCCTCCACTGGCTCCACAGCCAGGCCTCTAGGGCTTGACGCCCTTGGTCTCGCCATCAGTGTGGTCCATCCTAGCTCAGCGGTGGGCTATGCACTTGTTGCTCATGAGTTTCTCAGTGCCTTGGATGCATCTGCAGCAGGATATGTTGCTGCCTGTTTTGCTACGAGTGGTCTCCCTTCTCTGACCTCACTCCCTGCTGAGCCTACCACCGTGCGTCAGGCTAGGGAGGCCTCTGATGCTGAGTTGTGGGAAAAGGCCATGCAGGAGGAGCTTAAGGCCTTAAACGAGCATGAGGTGTTCGAGCTGGTGGACCTCCCACCCGGCCATAAAGCCGTCTCAGCCCGTTGGGTACTTCGGTGAAAGCTGAAGCCTGACGACACGATTGACAGATACAAGGCACACCTCACCACCAAGGGTTTCTCCCAAATCCCGGGCGTTGACTTTGATGAGACATTTGCTCCAGTCGGTCGCTACACTACCGCCCGGGCTCTCTTGAGCCTGGTCGCCCAGCATGACTGGGAGTTGGAACAGATGGATGTTAACAACGCATTCCTGCACGATCGCCTTGATGAGGAGATGTACATGGTGCAGCCCCCAGGTTTCACTGATGGCACTAACAAGGTCTGGCGGCTGCGTAAGACACTGTACGGGCTCAAACAGTCACCGCGCTCTTAGACCTTGGAGATCTCCTCCACTCTGGAGAGAGGTGGCTACCACCGTAGCTCAGTCAACCCCGCACTCATTCTGAGTGCACCTTCGCAGCCTCTCGTGGCCATTCTGGTCTACGTGAATGATCTCCTCATTGCATCACCCAGTCCAGTAGCCGTGCAGTCAATGAAGACTCTCCTCCAATCGGTCTACAAGATGAAGGACCTGGGTCCAGCTCGTGTGTTTCTTGGCATGGAGCTCGAGACGGACCGTCAGCGCAGGACACTACATGTACACCAAGCTGCGTACATTCACAGCCTCGGGGAGCGCTTCTCTTCACTGCTTGCCGAGACCCCCACAGCATCCACACCGATGACCCCGGCAGGCCAGCGTCTACTGAAGTCGTCTGACCCATCTCAGTTGGGCAACACTGTCGACATTATCGATTACCTCAGTGTGATTGGATCACGGATGTACCTCGCCACTACCACCAGAGCCGATGTGGCCTTTTCGGCCAACTTCCTGGCTCAGTTCTCTCAGCAGCCTCAGCAGAAGCACTTCGAGGCTGCACCGCGCGTCGTTTGCTACTCCTTGTCTACTGCACATGTTGACCTGTGTTACAGGTCCCAGCCCTCTATGGTTGTTGATGGGTACACTGACAGTGACTGGGCCCATGATGCGGATGCACGTAGTCGCACAGGCTACATCTTCCTTGTAGGTGGCACTGCCATTTCATGGAAGAGTGGCAAACAGGGATGCGTGGCACGTAGCTCCAGTGAGGCTGAGTATGTTGCGCTCGTCACAGGTACGTGTGAGAGTGTTTGGCTTTCTTGCTTGTTGCAGCAGCTACACGTGCCCATCCGCTGCATCACTCTGCACTGCGACAACCAGAGCACTAAGGCAATTGCAGAGCATGATGGCATGTACCACTCTCGCACCAAGAACATCAACATTGAATATCACTTTGTGCGTGAGCGCATTGCCGTAGGAGATGTTCAGGTTTTCTGGGTCGACACGCATCAACAGCGTGCAGACTTTCTCACCAAAGCTCTTAGCAGTGGAATGTTCAAGGCTGCTGTGCATGCTGTCGGCTTGTTGCGCGTTCGTGATTCTCCTGGCTGATGCGGTGTCTTCATTCCACTCGTTGTAAATCCTCGTACGTTGTGTGGGCTGTTCATCTGTGGGTCATAGGGGAGTGTTAGTGTTTGAAACAGACGCAAGTGACCTCTTGTCTCCACCCACTCACTCACTCGCTCACTGTAGGTGACTGAACACCATTGAAGCCATGGTCCAACCAAGGCTGGTCGGGTGCAAAGCAGGAGTGATCCCAGCCATGCTTGTTAGTGTTTGACACACACGCAAGTGACCTCTTGTCTCTGCCCACTCACTCACTCACTCACTGCAGGAGATTGAACGCCATTGAAGCCATGGTCCAAGCAAGGCTGTGCGAGTGCAAAGCAAGAGTGATCACAGCCATGCTCGCCCCCTTCTATGGTCGGACCATGCAATTCTCAGTGGTTGAGTTTGAGCCACTTGGTGGTTGAAATCTGAGGGATTATCTGAGTTGGTGCATGCACCACATACGCTCGTGGTCGATGTGGTTTTCTGGAACTATGTTCACGCATGCTGTACAGGTTGTTTGGTTCTTGCCCGGGTTGCTGATCCTGCGGGGCCACATACTCAGTCGCTCTGAGGTGTGAGAAATCGCGGTGGCATTTTGCCGACCGGTCAGGTTCGATCCCGGGGTGGCGACTGGGCCACACTTCGAGTCACTCGAGTGGGTGGCTCGGCCAACCGTGGCTAAGACCTCACTTGCTCGTTACTCACACACTTGCTGTTGTTTTCTCTCGTTGGTTCTTCAACTGGCTCTCTTGCCCCACCCGGTCCATGGATGCTTCTCCTCCTAGACTGGCATGTATGAGAGCTTAAGGCGGACTCTTGCCGCTACCTACTGGTATCAGAGCAGGAGGGATCCCTCCCTCCGCTTCCCCGATTTGGGACCCGTGGAACAGAGACGCCGAGCTAGTGCAACGACATCTCGTCGTCTACACCTGCTTTTCGCAACCTCAGCACGTGGCACCACACCATGTGATGCCTCATCACAACATCACTTTACCGTGGCCCTTCTGGACGTAGTGTGGTGCTCACTCTGATCCCTAGCCCCGTACCCGGCTCTCGAACCCGTGCGTCCCTCATCTCCTCTCCCGCAGCAGCTTCACCGGGACTATCTCTGCCCACGTGGGTTCAGGCTTCTCGCCTACCCACTGCTTCTCGTCTTTCGTCTCTCGCCTCCGGCTCCGCATCTCGGAGTCACTGCCAAGTCCAAGTGCGTTCTCGCACCGGGTGCTACTCTCATCAGCACCTCGTCTCCTTGTGAGCCACATCGGCAGCCGCATTTGCGGCTTGCAGTGCCGCCCTGGCTTCACCACCGGAGTCACAGCCTATCCCCTTGTCCCCGAGGGGTTGGCGTGAGCAAGCACGCACAGACAAGATACTTGCGCGTTACGAGCCAGAGCAGCTACGTGTGTGGGAGCGTCGCAGCCGCTGCCACAGCCCTGGCTACCATCCGGGGGAGGACTACGACCCTGCTGAGCACCTTGCGCATACCGACGCCGCGGAGTACGTGACCTACTGCCATTCCGCGTCCGACGATTCTCCAACTGTGCAGAACGCACCAGCCACGGGGCCACTACGAGAACAACGTCGCCCTGCATCACCTGTAAGCTCACCTGTTACACGTAGAACCCGTCAGCAAAGTCTGTGTCTTCGTGGCGCCCACTCTGGGCCGGCACCAACTTTGGAAGCAACAGGTAGACCGCAAACAAAGGAATCAGCCCACCGCACTGCCTCACCAGCAGCGTCACAGTCAGCACCATCTGTCCCTATACCCCCTGACACATTCTCAGTGCTGGAAACCGCATTTGTCTCTAGCTCGGCCGTTGCATCCACTTTTGCGGCCACGGCTCGTGCGGCATGTGCACCTACTACCACTGCAGCCGGACGGGCAATTGACACTTACACTGCCACAGCAGTTGATCAGGGCCCTCTTGCTATAGCCACTGTCAACATCGCCACCCAGATTGCAGCCGCAGCTGACTCCATTGCATCCGCAGCAGCTTTGGCAGACACGTCTCTCTCCAGTGCGGTCACATCCATTCGCGACTCCACAGCTCAAGTGTCGACTGTTGCAACATCCTCATCCTTCGGCCCTCAGGTCCGCCTCTTGGTCACAACTGCAGCAGCCGTGTCAGCTCTCACCGATGCAGCTCTCACTGGAGTTGCCTGCTTCATCGTCTCCGCTTCCTCTTCAGTAGCAGTCATTGCGGCGTCAGCTGCCATAGCACTGTCTCCTTTGTTCAGTCTGCACCGCTAGACTGGGTGAGCAACCTCTCTCCCACCACTTGGAGCTTGCTTGCTTTTCTCTTCTTCTACTCTTTGTCTCTGCTTGCACCTCCCTTCCTTTGGTTGTGCTGCGTCACCACTGCAGATCTACTATTGTTTCTCCACGCCCACTAGTGCAAGGGAAACTCTGCCCAAAAAATCTTGTCAGTCTCTTGCGCGCCACGTCATGCCAGTTGATGACGACCAGTATGCGGCACTGCAGGAAGAGTTGCGCAAAGAGCAAGCAGCTCTCCAAGCAGCTCTCACTACACAGCGTGCCGCTGAAGACAAATTGCGTGCTGAGCAGGGTGATCAGGACACATATGCAGATCACATTGCCGACCTTGTCCTCAACCGCCTACAGCCTGTCTTGCGCTCCACTCCTGCACTTTGTGCTGCTGCTGACATCGCTCTTGCCTTTTCTTTCAACCCCGCTTCCGCATCCACCAGTGCTGGATCTCAGCACACGGACCCCGTGGCAGCCGCAGCCGCTGCAGGCGCCGCCGTTGCTAAAGCCCTTGTGCAGCCTGCACACCGCAAGCCGGACTTTGACTCCACACCACCTCACTTTACCTCTAACCTCTCTTTCACATCTTGGGAGGTTCGCTTCAGCGCTTGGGCGCAAGGTGAGCAGCTTTGGTAATACTACCACCCACCTAACCCCACTGCTCACCCCCCTTTTGTTCCCACTGATGCTGAGTCTGCGCGCGCTGTCCGTGCACTCATTCGCACTGGCCCTGATGACCTCACTGATGAGATTGGGTCCTACAACGCTGACACTGCGCGTCGCACACCCGCTAACCCTGTCTGTGCCTACGCACTCATCAAGCGTCGCACCACTATTACTGGTCACGCTGCACAGAGCGTGCTGACTGTTCAGTTCAACACTCTGTCCATGCGTGCTGATGAGACCGCGGATGCCTATTGGGCTCGCAGTCTGCGTCTGCTGAAGGATCTCGGCAAAGCTGCCCCTGCGCAGCTGTCGGCCGTTCTGTCCATTGTCAACGGTCTCATCCCTGAGCTGTCGGACATATTCAGGGAGGTGAAAGCCTCTGAGCTTGAACGTCTTGCTGCTGAACCTGTGCCCACTGATTCACCACCGGGCATTGGTGCCCTTTGGGAGTTCACCGCCCAACGCCTCACTGGCTGGTGGAGTGCCCTCCAGAACAGACGCATTCATCGTGCCGCCACTGTCGCCACGACCACAGCTCTTCCGTCTACCTCACCTTCTTCTTCCTCCTCTGCATCCACCTCTCCTGCCTCATCCCTTGTGCATCAAGCGAGTAATGGGGGGGGGTCGTGGCAAAGGGGGTGGACGGGGCAAAGGGTCCTCAGCATCTGGCCGTGGCAAAGATAAAGCCACCAACTCCACCGTCGGCAGCGCAGCCTCCTCCTCCTCTACCTCCAGTACTGTCATGTGCTGGAACTGCGAGGCCACTGGTCATTCGGCACCAAAGTGCCCAGCCCCGCCTGACAACGAGCGCCTGGCCTCGGCCATGCGTGCTCACTGGGCACGCTCCTTCGGCAGCTCAGGCGCCCCTGCAACCCCTTCTCGGACTGCACCCATGCCATCGCCACCCCATCACCGACCCTCCTCTTTCGAGGCAGCTGCCTACAGCACCGCCGCGGCGCCATCCCCTTTCCCTTACCCTTGGGGGTGGCCTTTAGGGTATGGTGGGCCCGTCTTCTACGGCCCGCCCTCCAGTGCCTATTCTACTCCACCCTGGGCGACCACGCCCTACTCTACCCCTCGTGCACCCACAGGCGTCATCATCACTCATGACCCTCCAGATGACGAGCGTTAGTTGGACGCTACTCTCTCCCACACCGTCCATCAGCACCACCTTCATGATCAGGTAGGTGAGAGTGACCACTCTGAGTCAGAGCCTCTTGCGTGTGCTGTCGATGGGGCGTTACGTGGTCCGCCGTCTGGTCATGTTCTTGGGTGTCTCCCTGATGATGTGTCGTGGATTGAAGAATGGAAATCTCATCGTTTACCACGTTGTCTTGCAACGTGTGGTCAGCGTCTCGTCCCGCATGTTGCTGTTGCTGCTGTGAGTCCTGACCCCGCCCTTAATCGTGCGTCTTGGGGCTTCTGGATCCTTGACTCCGGCGCTACTCACCACATGACCTCGTCGCGTGCGTCCTTTGTCTCCCTTGGACCCATTGGCACTATCAGTTATGTCCGCACTGGCTCTGGTCAGATGTTTCCTGTCCAGGGTGTTGGTGTTGTCCGCTTTGTTGGCCCTGGGGGGGAACTGTTCTTGCCTGACGTCCCGTACGTTCCATCGCTTGAGCTGAGTCTGTTGTCTGTCACTACGCTCGACGATCAGGGCATGGACTTCTCCTCCAGCCGTGGCATTGCCTCTATTTCTCTTCGCATCTCTGGCCGCATTCTTCTTCGTGGCACACGCTGCGATCGCCTGTTTTGCGTTCCTACCTTCGCGCCGGCACCTGCTACTGCCGCCCATGTGCATGTTGCTCGCTCGCTCTCCCCTTCCCAAACTCAGTTGCTGCATCGCCGCTTATGCCATATCCACACTGCCGCCATTGATTCTCTTCTACGCACGCTACCCGCTGAGGGCTTGGATGCCAGATCCTTCTCTTCTCCTTGTCCTCCTGGCTGCCTTTCTTGTGCTCAAGGGAAAATACATCGCTCTCCTTTCTCCACATCTGAGACATGCACCTCTGCCCCCTTCGACTTGTTGCATGCTGACGTCATGGGACCACTGCCCCACGACACCCTTGGGGGCGCTGGTCGCTATGTGCTCTGTCTCACAGACGACTTCTCTCGCATGCATTGGGTCTTTGCTCTCAAGCAAAAAAGTGATGTGTGTCCCACAATCGAGTCCTGGCTTCCCCAGGCCGAACTTGCGTGTGGTCGTCGTCTTCGCATTTTTCGTTGTGATCGTCGCGGTGAGTTCATTGGGCCCACCTCCCGCTTTCTCTCCTCTCGTGGTGTCCATGTCGAGACCACCGCTCCTTACACTCCTCAACAAAATCGAGTGTCTGAGCGTTGGAATCGGACCCTTGCTGACGGGGTCCGCACCCTTCTTTCCGCTTCTGCACTCTCACCCATCTTCTCCTTTGAGGCCATGTCCTACATGACCTGGGTTTGGAACCGCGTACCCCATGGTCCTCTCCCTCGCCATGTCACACCATTTGAGCGCTGGTTCAGCCGTCGCGCTGACCTTCGCCTCGCTCGCGTCTGGGGCTGTGTCGTCGTTGTCTGGCTCCTTGAGGACTTGCGTGACGGCAAACTAAGTCCGCGCGCACACCTGTGCACCTTTCTCGGTGTCTCGGCCATGTCCAAAGCCTGGCGCTTCTGGGACCAAGATCGTGCCCGGGTCATCGAGTCCCGTGATGCTTTGTTCTTTGAGGATGTCTTTCCTCACGACTTGTCTCGGGTCGCTCCTCCCTCCTCCTTGTCCTCGCTCCGTTGGCTTGGGGGGGGTGGGTCTACTCCGGCCTCCGTTCTCGTCGCCCCTTCTTCCTCGTCCAAGCCCCCCCCATGGTCCTCTCTCTGACCCTGCTTCCCCGAGGTTGACCTCCTTTCCCGCATCCTCTTCTCCGTATCCTTCTCACACGGTCACCTTTCATACGTCTCCCCCACATTTGTCACCTTCTTCTTCGTCAGAGTCCACGCCTGTCCCAGCCAGTGTCCCTCCACTGTCTAAGGACACTACTCCACACTCACCCCAGCGTGATGTCTCTGATGCCCCCTCTCAGACACCCTTGGTTGACACTGAGCATGTCTGCCTTCCAGTTTTGGAGGCACCCCCAGTTGTGCCTGAGCCATACACCCGTGGGGGCAGACTCCGAGCCCTTCCCCAGACGTCTGCTTCTCAGTCACATAGCCGCACCCGGTCCAGTGCACCCTCCAATGCAGCTGACTCCACAGCCAGACCTCCCGGGCTTGACGCCCTTGGTCTTGCCATCAGTGTAGTCCATCCTAGTTCAGCCGTGGGCTATGCACTTGTTGCTCATGAGTTCCACAGTGCCTTGGATGCATCGACAGCAGGCTATGTTGCCGCCTGTTTTGCTGCTAGTGGTCTCCCTTCTCTGACCTCATTTCCTGCTGAGCCTACCACAGTGCGTCAGGCTAGGGAGGCTGTAGATATTGAGCGATGGGAGGAGGCCATGCAGGAGGAGCTCAAGGCCTTGAACGAGCATGAGGTTTTCAAGCTGGTGGACCTCCCACCCGGTCGTAAAGCCGTCTCAGCCCGTTGGGTACTTCGGCGCAAGCTGAAGCCTGATGGCACGATTGACAGATATAAGGCACGCCTCACTGCCAAGGGTTTCTCCCAAATCCCGGGCGTTGACTTTGATAAGACATTTGCTCCTGTCGGTCGCTACACTACCGCCCGGGCTCTCTTGAGCCTGGTCGCCCAGCATGACTGGGAGTTGGAGCAGATGGATGTTAACAACGCATTCCTGCACGGGCGCCTCGATGAGGAGATCTACATGGTGCAGCCACCATGCTTCACTGATGGCACTGACAAGGTCTGGCGGCTGCGCAAGGCACTGTACCGGCTCAAATAGTCACCACGCTGTTGGAACTTGGAGATCTCCTCCACTCTGGAGAGAGGTGGCTACCACAGCAGCTCGGTCGACCCCGCACTCTTTTTGAGTGCACCCTCACAGCCCCTCGTGGCCGTTCTGGTCTACGTGGATGATCTCCTCATCGCATCACCCAGTCCAGCTGCTGTGCAGTCAGTGGAGACCCTTATCCAGTCGGTCTACAAAATGAAGGACCTGGGTCCAGCTCAGGTGTTTCTTGGCATGGAGCTTGACAGGGACCGTCAGCGCAGAACACTGCATGTGCACCAAGTTGCGTACATTCGCAGCGTGGGGGAGCGCTTCTCTTCATTGCTTGCCGAGACCCCCACAGCATCCACACCGACGACCCCAGCAGGCCAGCGTCTACTGAAGTCATTTGACCCATCTCATTTGGGAAACACTGTCGACGTTGCCGACTACCTCAATGTGATTGGATCACTAATGTACCTCGCCACTACCACCAGAGCCGATGTGGCCTTTTCGTTCATATTCCTGACTCCGTTCTCTCAACAGCCCCGGCAGCAGCACCTTGAGGCTGCACTGCGCGTAGTTCGCTACGCCCTGTCCACTACACGTGTCAGCCTGTGTTACAGGTCCCAGCCCTCCGTGGTTGTTGATGGGTACACTGACTGTGACTGGGCTCATGATGTAGACGCGCGTAGTTGCACAGGCTACATCTTCCTTGTAAGTGGCATCGCCATTTCCCGGAAGAGTGGCAAACAGGGATGCGTGGCGCGTAGCTCCACTGAGGCTGAGTATGTTGTGCTTGGCGTAGGTACATGTGAGAGTGTCTGGCTTTCTCGCTTGCTGCAGCAGCTTCGCATTCCCATCCGCTGCATCACTCTGCGCTGCGACAACCAGAGCACTAAGGCGATTGCAGAGCATGATGGCATGCACCATTCTCGCACCAAGCATATCAACATTGAGCATTACTTTGTGCGTGAGCACATTGCCGCAGGAGATGTTCAGGTTGTCTGGGTCGACACGCGTCAACAATGTGCAGACTTTCTTACCAAAGCTCTCAGCAGTGGAATGTTCAAGGCTG
>SZWC01001396.1:19169-69789 GCA_023375785.1 Penium margaritaceum | reverse complement strand
GCAGTGGTGGCAGTGGTTGCAGTGGTGGCAGTGGTTGCAGTGGTGGCAGTGGTTGCAGTGGTTGCAGTGGTGGCAGTGGTTGCAGTGGTGGCAGTGGTTGCAGTGGTGGCAGTGGTTGCAGTGGTGGCAGTGGTTGCAGTGGTTGCAGTGGTGGCAGTGGTTGCAGTGGTGGCAGTGGTTGCAGTGGTGGCAGTGGTTGCAGTGGTGGCAGTGGTTGCAGTGGTGGCAGTGGTGGCAGTGGTGGCAGTGGCTGCAGTGGTGGCAGTGGTTGCAGTGGTTGCAGTGGTGGCAGTGGTGGCAGTGGTGGCAGTGGTTGCAGTGGTGGTAGTGGTTGCGGCTAGGCCTCTGCAAACGAGTGAAATTTTCGAGACGCGCACGCAATTGCTGCCTCAATGTGCATGTAGAGTCTGCCCCAATCTGCCCGCACACCCTATTTCGCAGAATCCTGTGCCCCAATGACGGGCGACGCGAGAATTGCGTAAGCATTGAAGTACGCGCCTCGGCCTTGCCACTCGTTTGCAGTGCCGCAGCCTGCGGCAATGGCGGGAATGGCAGGAATGGCGCCATTGGCGGCTATGGGGGCAGTGCCCACATAAAAAAACAACCAGCGCAAGACAATGTATATGGCATTGCCATCACGACAACGTCAGCAGCCGCGACGGCAGCGACCGCGACGACGGGCAGTCATGGACTGCGCGTTCTCTCTTACCTCCACACTGACTCCACCCACATCTGCAGCGCCAGCCAGTCAGCTTCTGACAGCGAGGCTGCCACGTCAGCGGGTGTGCCGGGCCCAGAGGGATGGGCGGGGCTGCTGAGAGAGCTTTCAGATGGACTTCTGCTGCCGTTGCTGGTGGGTGGCCCCGTACCCCCGGCACTCCCGGGTTTCTGCACCAGCCACACCACTTTTCCTTTGGTGGGACCTTCCGTGAACACTCCCTTAGTCACAACGAAATCACCATTGAGACCGCCATTGCCGCTGCCGTTGCTGGGGGCGGGGGAGGGGGGAGCATTCGTGGAGGCATTGGGGCCTCCTGCCCCACCCCGGGTGTGGGAGAAGGAGGACGAGGGAGAGGAGGCGTAGGAGGAGTGCCCGCTGGGAGAAGGAGAGTATCGCTGAGAGGCCGTGCGGGAGGGCGCCGACTGGCCGGCAATGTGGCGGCTGTCGCTTTGCTGCTGCCCGGGGCGGCGCGGCGTCGACTGCTGCGCGCCCATGATGTTCCGCGCCGCGTGCTCGCCTGCTTTACTCTGTGCGCTGTTGACCTCGCGCGTTGGCCACGTTGATCTTTCTTTGCTCTGTCGCACACGTGCGTGTGTGCGTGTGTGCGTGCGCGTTGATTGGGAGAGGGTGCGCAAACAGACGAACGAAAGAACAGAGGGAACCGGCAGAGAATCTCCTCAGCAAGTCGTCGCGGCTCCTCCTCTCCTTGTCGTTGGTCCTTGCACTCGGCTGAGTCGGACAAGAGGTTGGGGGAAGGGCGATTGCTGCGATGGCGCGCCACGCGCCGCGCGTGGGAGAGGGGAACGAGGCACGCCAGCCGCCTTCCGTGGGCAAAGTGGGTGAGAAGAGAAGCGACTCCGAGCGACAAGTAAAGAGTCTGAGGTCGCGTGGCCGTCGTCCTCGTCTCAGCCGCGGCAGCCGTGGCAGTGTCGTGTTCTTCGCACGCGCGTGCAGCCGACTGGCAGGGCACAGCGTGTTGAAATGGAGAAGCAGATGCAGTCGATGTCGCCAATGCAGGAAATGCAGGCGACGGAGGCTGGTGGGGCCAATCCAGGCGATGCAGGCGATGGCGTGCGAAACGTGGCGTAACGTCAGTGACGTGCGTGGGCGGATTCGAATCGGCGCTACCGGAGTTGCGACGCGATTTGGACGCGACCCGTCTGCGCCATTGGACCCGTCAGCGCGCGAGGCCGAGTCTTCGGTCGTTCGACTCACTCGACCCGAGAGAGAGAGAGAGAGAGAGAGAGAGAGAGAGAGAGAGAGAGAGAGAGAGAGAGCGATGCGGCGCGCCTACTTGAGGTGCTGATAGGTGTGGAGCGGAAGCGTGTCGCAGGAAAGGCAAAGCGCAAGCGCGGATCGCATGAAGTGGAGCATTTCGGCCAGCGGGTAGAAGAGCAAACGCACGAGGGAAAAGGACGAGAGGGTGGACGAATGCCGATGCGGGTGGTGGTGGTGAAGATGTGTGCCACACGCGGCAAAGGAACACGAACTGCCGCGTTGTGAGTGGGCCGTCCTGCGGAAGTAAGCAAGCTTGGTGGCTACTGTGTGTAGACATTCGCTGGAGAAGCTTGCTCGATGCCGACGACGGAGAAAAGAATTGGTTGACGGAACGACGTCTTTGCGCGATGTCGGGCAGACGGAGCTGCAGACAGCAGTGCCAACATCGACATCCGCGCTGGGGGAGACGGGGAGAGGGAGGGTAGAGGGCACTCCTGCCTGGCTCGGCGAGGGGATGAGAGCAGGGCGTCGCGAGAGATGGAAGGGAAGCAATGCAGTCTTCGCATCCCGTGAGGGTGTAGATTCGGATCACGACTTCGTCGGGAGCGAGTGAAGCGCACGGCAGCATGCGATTCGCGCTCTCATGCAACCAAAAGTGGGAGAGTGCATCCCGCCGTGCGCGCAAGCGTGCAAGCTTGACCGGGGTCGTCCCGTGGCTGCCTGCCTGGGGCCTCCCGGGTGAGGAAGGAATTTAGCTGTCTGCTTCGATGAATGCGAACCAACTCCCCGCTTTGATGGATGTCCGCGAGTTTTTCTACAATGTGGTTCGAAATTGTGTTGACCCTGATCGAACCATCCGGATGTAGGATAGGAGATCGCGTTCATTCCAGTGATTTGGCTGCTCAAACTGCACAAACGACAGTTTTATAAATGAGTTTGCGAATGATAACGGGTGCAGATTTTTTCTTCAGGAAAATTTTACAGGTGGGGTTGGGTGTAAAACATTCCGCCAAACCCTTATCTCCCGTTTTCTCCGTGGACAGTCTGTCCACCATCGAAGTGATCCGTAGGCCCTCTTTCACGTAGGATTCGAGAGAGTTGTCCGCATTAAGGTCTAGAGGAGCAACAGGACTGCGTCAGCCAGGGTGACGATCGACGATTGAACTGCGATCGCGCAGCATGTCGACACTAAGGCCAGCATAGCTCGAAAAGCGACAATCGAAGGAACCCTGCCCTGAAGAAAACGTTGCGGACATGCATTGTTGGACCCGATAGGGTCAATCTCAGCCGTGATTGAAGCGTGCGGATTCAGGAAGGAAAACACGGAACTGGAGAATAGCCGAGTAGAGTCGTCAAAACACGCGCAACAAGCCGGCGACAGACGACGTTTGAGATCGATGCCAGAGCGTCCCCGGACACTGCCATACGTTTAGGCTGCCCTTTGCTGCTGAAGTCCTAAAACAAATAGGATGACCGACGCAGCCTACAAGTCCCCAGTCACAGGACATGAAAACAGCATCATTCCTACAAGACAGAATCGTAGGCGAAAGAACGAGGGTCGTGTTTTGCGGCACGGTGCATTTCAATCCAACGAGCAGAACAGGAGACTACAGCGGCCGTGACAGAGCACGGTGCATCCCAAACCACAGAGCCGCGCGTCCACTGTTTCTAGCATTCGAAAAGCCAGGTGGGTTCCCATGCTTCACTTGACTCCAGTTTCAGGTCGATTCCCTTTCGTTAATTAGGGGACCAAAAGAAGACACAGCAAGCGCGAGAGGGAAACTGTTATCAAATTTCCAGTTAACTTTTTAGATGGTGACCACGAACGTTCACAATACGAAGGCTAAAAAGGTTCGAAACCTTTACAGGCGACAATTTATTCAAAAGCGCATGCATGTCCGGACTTGTAGATGCTGTATTTGATTCGTGTCGCTAACACATACAACCCATGCATGAAGTCGACGCTTACTACGCAACATCTGCCCAACGATGAACGGCGCAGTCAACGTAACTAAACGAACAACGGCGAGGGAAAACAAAAATCTTCCGTTTGGGAAGGCGCTGGAAGTCGCCAGTGAAAGATTGCAACTATTTGGAACACAAAGAAAATGTTCTGCCTGCGTGACGTCAAGAGGAGCTTCGAAGCAGCATCGAACAATACGACCAAACCGCGGCCAGCACATGGTGACAATAGTTCAAGGGGAAAAGAGGGAATCCACTAATGCCTCAGGTGCCATTCAGCATAAAAAGGATCAACGCTGAAAACATCAACCATAAAGCCTGAAAAGGGGCCTCTTTAAAACAATATAGGGCAAAGTACCGCGCCCCCATACCTGGCTCGAAGAGCTAAGCCATCTACCAGCTAAATTTTTGTATTTCGCATCTCGGGCGTTGACTCACGTTATTTTCGCATCATACCCGGAAAATTCCTCAAAAACGTTAAAGAATATTATTTTCGGCAAACCCCCCTCGTAACCTTCGGAGGTTGTGGGTTTTATTAAGGTTCGGGCACCTCCCAGGCCTCGCGGTAGCGGGGCATGGGAGGTTCCCTTTCAACGAAATGGGAGTTTAGTCTCTCAACCTTTATCGCACGTGCCAAAAACGTTTTGCTTGAAGTCGAAAGTGACCGGATATCCGGCGAAAATACTGAGAGTCAACGGTAGATGGGTAGTTTTCCCGAGTCGGCTATGGTGTCGCGCAAAAGCGCCCAACAAAATAAGGCGGACCGTTTGTGAAGGGAAAATGCTCCATCGGTTGAACAATATACAGCAAACTATGTAGATTACAGACCCGTTAACATGATAAAGAGGACTAGGTTTAAGGTGTTCAACAACAAGGGGTAAAAGCTGATTTTCCATTGAAATGGAGGAAGACCACAATAATTTTCTTGGTACCTCTCCACAAGGGATCAATGGAATCCACAAAGCTCTCGCATTCGAAGTCTTTGGACAGTGAGAGAAATGCAAAACACTAAATGTTTGAAAATCCCATGTGCGCACTCGATTCATGATATCGATATGATGAATAGCTCAATGATCTATAAAGCCAGAAGGCATTTTGCTCTTCGGGAAATGATCACCACAAGCAATCGATGGAATGTAATCCAAGAAATGCGATAGTCTAGAGTAAATGATGAACAAGGCCGGGAAAGAAGAAACATATGGGAGAGCGAAGTAAATCATTGAAATGTTTCTTTGCAAATAATCTATTTCTCTTCTTTGGAAAAAGACTCAAATCATTGAAATTTAAACATTCAACTAAAAATCAACATTTCTATGAAAAAAGCAAAAACTATACTAAACTACAAGGGTTTTGGGCTCTCCTAGATCAAACATAGATAACATTCATAAACTTGATACGATACGATGAATCTCCACTACCCTTCCGATTGGAAGGATCCTACACTAGCCGTTGCTAGTCAGTACAGTGAAGACAATGCACTACTAAATGCAAAATGAATCGTAAACATCATATACTCTCTATTCCATCGGTTTATCTATGCATGCTTGGTTATAACTATAATTTTTATATATGAAAAAAGGACATCATGCTCAAAAACTTAAGAAAAATCAGGAATGTCTCATATGTCAAACAATGAAGGCCCAGAAATACAAAATCACTTTGAATTTTTTGTTTTAACACTAAATTTTAGATTGTATATATTATCATGTACTTGGTTTACAAAGAAAACTCCTTCATGGGTGTATAATCTGAATAAAATGATTGGCCATTTAAGATGAAACTATCAAGGAAAAGCATGGTACATATGAACAAAAGTGTAACACAACACAGCGTAATGGGACAAGAAACATAACCCAAATTTTGGGAAATAACACCTTGCCTAGGTGTCAGGGTTGTTGTAACAAAGGCGACAACACGTTTGGGATGCTTTCACCTAAAAATCCCTCCACATGATCATGAAATCATCCTAACCAACATAATTGCAAGTGTTGTACTTATTTGACACATCTAAGACATTCTTAACCTCAAAGCAGCCCTCTTAAAGTGTTTCCAAGCTCACTAACTTATGAGAGAGAAATAGGTAGAACATTCATCAGGGCTAGATCAACATAGTAGAAAACAACTTTAATCAGACAATGATTCTACATTCAACGCATAAACACAAATAATGGCCAAGAGATGAACAATGTGAAGACAGGTAGATGTTCTAAAAGGAAAGTATGTTCCAATGGGCAAAACCTAGAGGGCCAGGGGAGAATTGGCAGACTCTCCCTTGACCCTCCACTTCCTACACTATCCTACACCTGAACCTGTCCCGTGCAAGTAGAGAGGGTCTACCCATGCCTCCACCGCACAAATGTACCTGTATTTCGATCATACTTACATGGACGGACTGGATATATCGTGTGGGGTTTTGCACAAGAGAAAGCAGTGGCTTCCGAGGCTGACAAACACTCACTAGGATAGCCATGCTTAGGTGGCATCTCGAACAGGACTGGGCTACAGTATGGCGAAAAGGAGGCCAGACACCGAAGAGATAATCGATCTGTTGATTGATTATAAGGATTGATCCAAGGGGTGACGACTTTCAGATAAATGCACATCTACGGCTCACAACCTTTGCATAAATGACCGAGTGTTCTGAGAAGAGGGAGGATATGGATTGATCGAGCCAGAGGATCGACGATGCGATGAAGGGACTTGAAAAGACGGCAGCCGGCACAGCTACCGGTGGCTCTACCGGCACACTTATGGTCAAGGGAATGCCGTCGCGTGACCTGCAGACGCGAAGCTGGAGCAACAGCACTATCGTGGCTACAACTAAATCAACAGTGCCGCAAGACAAGCATTTAGGTGTAGGATCCATTCTTGTTCTGTATTCTCAATCAAGTAGCAGATTGTCAGTGACTCAGTGCTTGGATTTAAAGAGATTCAGTTCATCCCTGTGTCACCTGGAGAATTGGTGACTAGTGTATCGTGCATATTGTTCTATGAAGACGAAGCTAGTGCCAAAGAACCATTCAACATTTTACACATTCATCAGGGCTAGATCAACATAGTAGAAAACAACTTTAATCAGACAATGATTCTACATTCAACGCATAAACACGAATAATGGCCAAGAGATGAACGATGTGAAGACAGGTAGATCCAAAAACATTCCATCTTAGATGTAGTATGAGTTCTCTTCTAAGTAGTTGAGAGCACCTCACGGACCAAGGCAAGCAAGAGGCTAGGAATTTCATGAAATTTTTCTAATGCAAGACCTTCTAGAAAAACCTTTTTTTAAGGCCATTCCCATAGAAGGTTGACTGTAAGTGTAACAATGTTACATTCCCAAAGTACACAAATCCCTATCCTCAACCAATGGCATTTCTCTTAACGCCACGTATCAACCTCATGATTTTTACATGCATCAGCAAACCACATTTTAGCACTCTACCTTAACGTTCGATGTTCCATTGAAGAATGTTTTGACAACTTCAACCAATATCCACAATGGTCAAAAGAGGAATTTTACAATGTATCAATTTTGATATGTTTTCAAACACACGAAACTCTAAGCAAAACTTCGAAAAACACCCACCTATAGTGTAAATTTTCACGTGTAATTTTGCTTGAGAACAGAGGACCCAACACTAGATCTTCATGTCAATTTTTCTTTCTACTCAATTCATTTACAAATTTTCATAAAACAGGAGTTATTACCAGTCATCAACGTAGACCCAGGTGATGGATAATTAACATCACAAACACCAACAAACCCTATCCAAACAAAATAGCATCAACACACTTTTCATACAAATGGCACAACACCAACAAACGCAACATCCAATTTGCTAACCAACCCCGTGTACTTCATGAACCCTTCATCCCTGTTGTGATAAACTTCCAAAGCAGATGCCATGATGGAAATCATTCATTTTCATAGAGATAAAACAAGGGCTACGACCCCGCCGGAAGGATCTTTGAGTGATTATTGATATAGCATGTATATTAGCAAGAAAAGGGTTGGGAAATGTGGACCAAAATCTTGATTGATGCAAAGTACAAATATAAAAAATGGAAAACTCCTAGGCATGCTAGGCTAACACAACTCCTGGCCCACAGACAAGCAACGCCTTGCTAGGCCTTGTAGATCATCATGGCAATGGTCTTGGCGTACTCCCCACGTTCACTCGCCTCCACGGTAGCCTCCACTAAGGCTGGCAGGCCTTGCGAGGCTGAAAAGGGCCTTGGAGGGATCTTCAAGGAATTCTTTGTCTTGAGCTCCATAGTCAGAGGCTTGAGCAGAGGTGAATGCTTGCATAATGCTGTGATGGATCTAAACTGCGAGGAGATTCCCCTTTTATACTTATAGTTCTCGCAAGTTGACCATCTACATGAGCAGGCCTTCAAGTGTTTTAGGTTAACTACCAATTCTACCTGGATTAGGAGAAAACTCCTTCACGAGAGACTTCTGATAGTATTTTTTTTTACAAGCACCTCAGTAGCTCTAAGGAGAAGCTTCCTCCATGAGGAAGCTTGGCCCAATGATCAAGTGCAACTTCCCAAGGAGGTTGCTTGCTCTCCAAGCCTTCCTCTAACGGCCGCTGATCTAGCCATGATGAATCATCAGGGCCACGGGTAGCGTGTCTCATGAAGCTCGCCTTTGACCGGCTCGTGCAGAATGACTAGCCAAGGCTCCTTTCAGGAGGATCTTGATGTATTGTAGGCTTCATGATCAAGGTGCATGTTGCCTACCAAATCACTTGCAATGTTCTTTGACCAGGGTATGTACATAGTACTATGCACGGAGTAGGTCCCCTCCATCCTACATCTAGCCAATGGCATTCGCAAACCACCTTGTGCATGCCAGCCCACTATGTCACACACCAAGCCCTTTAAGTTACTTAAGAGCTAGTTCCCAAAATTCATCAAGTGAAGATTCTTAACGAGAAGTGGACGCAAGAATTTACCAAAAACTCTGTATCTTCCAATAAAATGGTCTGATTGCAGTAGCATCTTGACCGCCTTAGAGCGTAGCACAAGCACAGTAATTGCATCTCTTAACAAAAAGCACAACATGTCCACCTATCATTGATCCAGCGATACACAAACATTTGTACTCTAATAACTTAACGTAGCAATGGGGAAGCTACAATTGTGCCATGCACAAAAAGAAATGCTCATCCCAAGAAATATCCAACCCTCAAGCAAACCCCAAATCTGACCAGCACTTCTTTAGCCGTTTCAGCATACAACCTCAAAGGGACGAACAATTAGAATAAGGAAAACATGTTTATGAGTATAATCTACTTTGCTTAAGTCAACACGAAAAAAAAAAAATATCGCCTTCATGGACTAATTTTTGTGAGGCTCCACTTTAAGTTGATGGTTTGATGTAAAGACCATTTGACTACATCAAGAGACGAGTAGAACTAGGTGAAGAACTGACGTACGCCCTGCTACATCATCAAATCTATGCATGCTACCTCTAAATCTCGACCGTGAGAAAAATCCCTCTCATGGGTAAAACTTGCTGGCTTTGATAAATTGAACTTGAGGTATCACGCAAAGCACGACTCAAAACGGCTATGTGAACAGCTTAACATGGCATAAAATACGCAAACATTTGTTATGAATCATAAGCAAAAGCAACATTACCCTAATAGACCATGTGTTTCCAGATAAATTGGTCTTAAACAAGATATTTTGCAATCAATCAACCTTTGTGGCATCAAGGAAAACCTTGCACAACTCATCGTGTCATCCAGTTGCATTGCTACTAACAAATACAACACAAGCTAGTAATACTCTTAGTGCATGTGACCCAAAAGCCACAACACTTATCATGATACAAAACTTTTGCTGTCAATAAACACTCAAATCCATCTACGAACATGATTAACATCTCCATTACAATTCCAAGAATGAAAATAAAATCTTCAATCACCAACAAAAAGGATGTATAAAAGCCAAAGGGGAGGGGGAGAAGCACACACAAGTATGATGAGTTAAGAAAAAACAAAGAGTAGGCAAAAACTACAACAATCCTCTTTAGATAGCAGGCTTAGTTCAAACCAATTCTCAATCGAAACGAGAATCATCACCATAGAGGAGGGTTCATGTTATTGGAAATATCAAGGAGGGGTACGAGGAATAGCTAAGAGGCATCTTGCTTTAGTTCACAACTGAAATCCTCAAACGATTGTGCAATCATTCACGTATTGACCCAAATCAGCCAATGATTGCCAATTCTAGATGTTTTGGACTCCTGCAACAACTACCATCTCATTGTAAAGGAATATGCTCAATTGTTGATGCCTCATTTTCATCTCAGTAGAAAAACCAACAAGTGCAATCAGGACGGAGTCAAAGATGCATACAACTTGAGTGTTGGTCTCATAACAAGAATTGCAAACGGTGACCTAAATAGTTGCAACCAGCACATCTCATTGGGCCATCAAATTTTTTCTGCTCCAAGATAATGATGAAATAGATAAATGCATCCCTGTAACAATAACAACTTGATACAAAACTCAACTACGTCATACATTAAAAAACCCCACAATTACATTAAGAACATGTAACACTGCCTTAAAATGCCATGGATGCATCAGTTGCACGATTTGTCACTAATTCTAACTCCTGAATACCCCTCCTCACTCTAAACCATCGTGAAACTCAAATATGAAATCAACATCATGTACTTGCTACGATAAACTAATTGAATAGACACTCTTATTCAACAAAAAATATCTCATAACCAAGGTTAGAAGACCTCTTTTGAAAAGAAGCCTATGTCTTACAATGATATCTTTCAAGGGTTTTGAGGAGATGAATGGGTATCATAACAAAACGTTTTGCTTTAACAAACCATACTAGCAGTCACCGTTAACTTGAACATTAATGATACCACCAAACAAGAAATAACAATAAAGAGACCTTGAGGAATATCACGACACCAATCCATGTGGACATTTGGACAAAAACAAAGCATGAATTTCCCTCCGACAATTTTTTTCATAATAGACATAGCATAACATCACTGGTGTTTGTTTATCATGCAACACGGTACTTCGGTTAACATCTCCTCACTGGAGGCCACTCACACCACTTCAAACTTCCTTTGTAGAATGGAGGTATGGGCCGGTTTAAGCATGGATTTAATGACAAAGTTTTTGGCCACCCTCGGGAAATATGATGCCATACTTAGAGTGGTGAAACAATTTTCCAAGATTTCATTCTTAATCTTGACAATGTCCGCCATCATCGTTCAAAAAATAAAACTCTTATCCTTGGACCAGATCAAACCTCCAAAATGTACCGTGAATGATGATCATTCATATAAACGTCAACTACATCAATACATTCTTTACACAAATCAAATGAAACAAATTACACAACAATCAAATAAAATTTTTTACTATATTCCATCCTCAAAAAACATGAAAACGTGAGGTATCAATAAGAGACTTGAACGGCCCATATGCAAGTTATGCAAGCCGTACGACAATCATAGGAAACATACTATCAAGTGACAAAAAAACACAACACTACCAAGCATGCCTTAGATTGTGAATTCTTCTTTCCAATTGTTTACAAAGAACTTCCTAGAACATCATTATGACTCCAAAATCAAGTCAACATTGCGCTATTGATATCAAATCAGATACTTCTCCAAAATTTGGGACAAAACATGATAGAATCACGGACATAGTAAATCAGGCCTAAAGCAAATGGTTAGGGAACTTCATTGCAATGAAAATGTTTAACGGTCGCCATTCCATTCTTCTCAGCTCCAGAAAATCAAAAATCAAGGTTATAACGTTTTAAAGCTCTGACCATTACGGTGTATCATGTCTTCCACATCGTTATGGTATATCATGTTTTCCACATCGTAACTTGAATTGCAAAGAATACCCTAGACTGAACTTCATCACTAGAAATGCTACACCCAAACTTCCTATTCAATTGATACAAGATATGAGCAAATAATTACAACATCCTTAATCATGGATGGTATGAAAGAACGATGAATTCTCTACTGAAGTTGCATAACTATGATATCGCACAAAAGAACTAGAGCCCTACAATAACGTACGTGACATCAATAATGTGATTGATATCTCGTTTTTTTTTCACTCTTATGTCTACTAATGCATCTGCACATACTGGCAATAACGTGCAAAAATTAAATTCCTTGATGTACACAATTACCTAAAATTGACAATGATATCTAGTATTGCCCTCTTTGCCATGTTCTTGGTGATCTCCTTGATTTAATGTTGATTTGCCAAGGGCATTTCAAGAGCATGCCCTTAGGTATGAGATTCTCTTCCATAAGGTCTTCACAACTTTGTCCATTTTCCATAATGATCAAGAGACGTTTTACAACTAGTATCAATGTTGTTGTAGTCATTAATGTACTTCTCAACAACAAAAACTTATTCTAAATCTGGAACTTGTTAACCATCAAATTCCCCCACTTACCCACAACGGTTCTCAACAAATCCACTCTCACCGCCACCTTACACACAACGCAAGGATTGAGCACCTATGAGCAAGTTTTCACCTCAATGTGTTTCTTCTCATTGCTTTTGTATGCTCTCCCTACACAAAAGATGTCATTGAAGTACACATACTACTAAACAATGTTTATCCATATTCCTAATTGTTCAATTTCTTTACTACTTTATACCTCATCCTTGCGAACTGCATATGTTTTCCTCACGGTGGCGCGTAATTCAATCAATGCTAAACTTATATGCTCTGGCTAGAAAATTGAGTTGCTACATTAGGCTGCAAGCCTTCCTCATTTCAATGCGCTTACATGTTTCAAATGTATGCCATAAAAAACTATCAAACATCAAGGTGGTAGCTCTTCGTCAAGTAATCTTCTTAAATTTTGAAAAAGAAGTTATGAAATTCATGTAGAATCCTCTCATTGTCAAAATTCCAATTCCATTTGGGAGATTCCTTCATAAAAAAACTTCTATTAGAATTTATCAATATTGATTTGAACTTAGTTTTCAAGAATGGTGCATTTTGATACATCATGTTTTTTTATGAGAACCTCTACCATACATGCACATCCAAGTTGTTTCTTCCCATCCTTTTTCACATAACATGCTTTGAATATCATATTGAGCGGTCTTTGTAGGGAGGATGACAAAGCATATGTTTAACCCCAAATGTCACATGTGAAGTTTTAAAAAAAAGGTTAGAAACCTAATTGTGTGATATCATTGCATGTTAAAACTAGAAAGAAATCTAAGCTGATCTCACTATAAGAAATGGTCCATTTCTGAAGATTTCACGTTAAATTTCATTTTTCAATCTAAAAAATGAATCCCGATATATGTATAAGTTTTGTGTCATATATGTAGCAAAAACCATACGAAGATGATGACGAGGTTGTGTTTATGAGCTAGGCATGTGAAGAATAAAAGAGAACCAATAAATGCTAGTTGTGGATAAGTACTGACTTTTGTATTTTTCATCAATTATCAGCTACAAGTATTCGTACACCATTTCTTCCTTTGAAGACATATTTGAACATAAATGGGTATATACTTCACATTATTCTACAAAACTATATCTTACTACATGGTCTTATTATGAAAAAACTCCATCTTACATTCTTTGAGACATTCAAACCTCGTTTCAAACTTGGTTCAAGAACGAACCTTCTTCAAGAACCATTTTTCTCTATTAGTTGGATAATTTTATGCCTAGAAAACATTATCACATCACTCCTAGTTTTTTGTGAAAAGAGGCCTCGAATTCATATTAAAAGAATTTTTTTCTATCATAGGAATAATCACGCACGCAGGAAGAAAGAGGCACATTTTTTAGTTTTTGTGAGCGTTATAAAACATTTTGATTTTCCTCTTTCTTCCCAATTTACAACATAATATAGGGAATCTGATAGAGAAACCCCAACAATCATGAAAAATAACAATTTGAGGGCCTTTGCCATTTTAATGGCATGGGTGCCGAAATGAGATTAGTTAAAGGCTACAAACATGCACTTACTAGGGTTACGATGACAACCATTACATTACGGGGTAGGTTGATGTTCATGGCATGTAAAAATATTATAATATACATCGTTTTCTTTTTCAAATTCACCAGTGGTCGCATACGCATGCATTGTTGTTACTGGCTTCACTTTTCTAGAGAATTATGTTCATATTATTATTACCTTTTTCACTATTTCGTTTTTGTTGTGCTAAAATAGATGCATATGCAAGAAAATAATTTTATGAAGATGGTTATCATCACAATTCCAATCTACATACTTCAACTCATATGGGTGGTAATAAAGATTTGAGAGAGGATTTTTTTAAGCATCTTGTCTTCAAAATCATGGAGAGTAATTTTGCCTTACTCTAAATGGTAATTTAGCCTTACACTTCACGGTGGATTTGCATTAATATCTAATAAACCTTCATACAAAAAATCAATTCCAATGAAGTCATTGTCTGATAGAAATGTGGTACATTTTCATTTTCAAACACATCTTGACATCCACGCATCACTACCATGGGGCTTTCAGGTAATAGACTCCCAAAAAAATCTTTCACCTCTAAATTTCATGAGGGTGCTATCATGAAAATGACTTTAAGATTATCATTATTGTGATTATTGTGTTTAGATTGAAAATAGTTATTTAGACGGATAACTTGATTTAAAGAAATCTACATCATGCCAATTATTCAAGGCAAATCCTTCCATATTTTCTTGGACTGAAACAGGGAGTGTGATAGCGTTAAGTAGATGATTTTTTAGTGCACTAGTATGCTCAATCCAACTCGCTAACATGATTGGGTGGCATGTTTTTTGCACTTTCGGTTCAAAATCATGGCCTTGTGATGGAGCAACCATGCGATGCCATTCAACCACACCGTAGGATACCCTTCAAATGGTTTGCATGTTACAAATTTAGTTTTAAATGAGGGAAAATGTGGAACCTCTTTTCAATGATGTCGTAACTTATTCTAAGTTTCTTACAATGCGTCATTGGTTTCTTGCACCTCTTTCCAAAATATTTACTTTCTCCTTCACAAGATATTGTTGAGGTGTGAAACTTGTTCCATTGGCATTCAATTTGCTTTTGTTGAAATGGAACTTTCTCGACTCTCTAATGCTTATCATGAGAGGAGCTTGAACACATTCAAACCTTTCCACTCATTATCACCAGATATGGGCCTTTTGAGAACATACATTAGGAAATGAATTCATTGGAAGATTAGATTGGTTAAGAAATAATTTGTGATGAATCTGGTGATGGAAATGGACAAATTTAGAAAGAAGAATGTAGTAGGCCATCATGAATGGTTGATTGCTATGCATAGGAATTTTATGCATGGTATCTTACACAAGATCAAGAATTCACTGTCGTGATTGAATTCAAAAGTAGGACACCTTTATGCAATTCATCTGAGAGGAGACATTTACTTTCCTTATACCCAATGATTCAATATAGCAATGGTCTGTTTTGTGTGATAGGATCAGGGGTAAATTTTTAGGAAAGTGGTTAGATAACATACCCACCTACTTCGCCCATGAGACGTAATGCATAAGTTATACTTTGGCCAATGTTTTGTACGGTTATGAAAACAAAACATTTTTCCTCCATCTCAGTTTTTTATTTATACTCTGAGTACATGTTTTGATCCAACAATAAACAGTTTAGCAAAAGATGGTTTCTGAAAACCCCCCTCGTTATGTTCATAGGTTGTGTGTTTCATCAAGCTTTTGGCTCCTCTTAGGTTTAGCATTACGAGGATGTAGACGATTCCTTTTGATCACTGTATTAGTTCACTCTCCCATTTCATTTCTTAATTTTGAAACAGTTTTTGCAATCTTGAAAGTGACTGCTCATTTTCAAAACAGATGGTTACATTTTGTTAAAGAAGAAAGGTGCTTTGTTTCAAAGTGAGTACATTTGTTGTATTTTTAAAGATGAAAATATCATTTCCTCGCGAGTCCGCAGAGAAAAACTGCCACCTCCTTCCCCCCTCCAAATCATTTGATGAAAAATTGCCATATACTCCCATTTCTATCAATGAAAGTTTTGAATGTCTTTAATCACAATCAGTCCTCTTCAAACCCATGGGATACATTGTTTTGATACAAGATACCCCACTTCTTGGGGTATCCCACAGCATTACAATGTGTCCCATGTAGGCATTGGTGAATACACATGTTTCGTTTGTTTTATTCTGGTTTTAGCGTTTTCCTCGATTTTGGAACACTTCCTTTTCTCAATGTGGAATAGTAGAAGAATGTTGAGTGTTCTTTTTAATTACATGTTTTTCTATTTTTGAAAAACATTTAATCCCTACTCATCCTAGTTTAGCCCCTCATTCTTTGTCATTTTGTTGTTTTATATGGGAAGGGATGGTTTACTTCTTTTTTGTTGTCGTATCTTATCCATGGAATGGAAGAAGGATATATTAAAAACATTTGAGAGAATCCTGGAAGTTCTTCAATGGAAACGAATGTAAAATAGCCATCTTATCGAGGGTGTTCCTTGTAAGTGACAGTCAGGCTGCGGGATGTCCTGCGTTGAAGGGTCAAAGTTGGATGAAAAACACATCAGAGGGTCGTGTAGAATTAAGATCCACATTGCGGGGTTGAGATCGCCCTCTCACTTCCGGAATAGGGCACCAAACAACTTTGCCGACTGTTGTATCGTTTTTGTTTCAGACCTCTGGACTTCTCAAGCCAACGGAGCCTCTCAAATACGATTGTCGTTGCAGTAAGCATCCGGATGAGCAGTCACGATTGAAGACCTCTTGATTGGAGTCAGGCCAGAAATAGAAACTCTAGCGACGCCTGCAGGACAGATTGCACGAGTAGAGTCATTGCCAAGACCTACGACGAAGCGAGTTGCCGGGTGAAAGAACGACGCAACTGCCAAAGCTGGTAATAATAACGTGGATTTGCAGGGCGGCTTTCTGCCAACATCGAAAGACGCACAGAACCAAACAGTTCCAACGCATGAAACAACGGAAACGACGGCGACAAACCTACAGATGTACCCGAACATTCCCGTCAAAACCAGATTGTTTACAGTTGAATTCAAGGTTCGTGAGATTCTTAGCGTAGTCCTATAAAAACAAAAGTACATCCCAGATAAGATTCAACACAGGTTTCCCAATTGTAAGACCACAAACCTCCTTAATTAACCATCATCGCAGAAGTTCATCTTTTCTTTAAAATTCAATGTAGAATTTGTATCATTTGAAACACATTGATGCCTACTTTCTTCATCTTGAAACGTTAGCATGCCTCCAAGCTAGAATGCCTTATTTCCTTCCCAATTTATTTGAAGTAAACATCCATTTACTAATAAATTAAAATAATTCACTTAAAATTTAAAACAAATCATGAATATAAAAAATAGAGGAAAATAGAATTATTAAAAACAAAAGAATTAGAAGCATTTTGGAAAACAAATCCACAACAAAAAAATAAAACTAAAAATATTATCTTCTTGAAACTTTGAATAAAATGATTTAATTCAGGAAAAATAAGTGACATAAAAAATTATGAAAATTTTTAATTTACTCACATCTTGACATCATCCTCAAAATGCATAAAAATAAGAGTCCGCCTAGTAAAAACAAGGCCAAAAACATAGTGAACCTACGAAATGAAAAATAAGCCTCATCTCCATATACCTAAAACTAAATAGCATCATTCATTCTTATCAAAAAACTCTCATGCAAAACAGAACTTAGGTGGTTCACACGGATAAGGTGTGAGACAAAAGAAGATTAAACGGTTTTGGGAAAAATGGATGACTTGTATTATGCAATAAGTGTGCTTTGATGAGCAAGTTGAAGTTACACCCTAAATTCATACACATATCCGTTGGTAAATAAAAAACTTTAGTCCTATGTGCAAACGTTTTTTAAAAAGCATCAGCATCAATTCATGTCACTAGGGCCCGTACATACATTCCTTACATGACTTTTTAGTTATCAAGGATTACATGCAATACGTATTTTTTTTAAATTAAATTCTCACTTCATGGTTGGATTCCCAATACAATTATCAATACACAAGTTTAGGGATGAGGTTATTGGTCGTATAAGATGAAAGGGTGCACTTTTATAAAGTTCCAACACCATTACGAAGTCAACTCATCAAGATCAAGATACTAGTACAGCTTATGAAACTTCTTTCTACCATTCAAAAGGTATCTAAAATTATTGAAATCTTCTTAAATGGAACAAAGAACTCAAAACGTTGGCCATACTGAGCATAACAAGACGAGATGAAAATTTGTAAGCAGAAATGTTCGCAGTCATGACTGTACTAACAAAAACGCCCACTTCTAGAGTTTAAGGACTAATTCACATCACGAATAAGACACTTCCCTCAATTTGAACACACTTCATGTGTAAAAAGGCCGATGATGAAAACATAGGGTGTCAATGAAATGATCAACATCTAGGAGGATGACGTAGGTTTCCTATTAAGTGTATGCAACATCCTAGTCATGCCACTTGTATACCTTGTCGTTTTTCCACCATTTCAATATCCAAAGATGTCTTAAATCATGGAATCCATATCCCCAACCACATACATAAGAGGTGGAGGTGTAACATCTCTATTGAGAAAGTCAACACTAGGGTTTCCGTAATGTTTGAGCTTACTGTTGCGGAAGACACAATGGAAATACATGTAGTCAAAGAGGCACATTTATGAGGCAATAAGGGTTGTCATTTCATCAATCTCAAATATTCACAAAAATCATGGTGAGAATTCTTTAAAGTATTCTCAATCTAATCCGATGTGTTTTTAGTCAGGGAAGACCAAATTCTAAGCACTCATCATGTTATGGTTGTGGTTTCCATCAACCGCTCTCTTCATAACTCCTTATGAATTTACAAGTTTCTACAATACTTCTTCTAAAAACTTGCAAAGTGCTTATAATGGATAGCAATCTTAGAAAAGTGTCCTTGATTGTGTGGTTCAATTACTACGATAGGGAGATAACCCAAACCCACTAGAAAACGAGATATACCCGCAATACTCCCAGTTATTGAGAAGTGTGCGAGGAAATTACAAAGTAGCTTGAGTTCCTAATCAATGTCGTACGGCTCACATATTGTACAAAAAATGTACTCAACCATCCGAAACGTTCACACTATTTGCGCTTTAGTTTGATCATGGAATACAATCAATGCTCGGATTTTATTGCCATAACAAGAAAATACTTTACGCCAAAAACACACATTAAGAAACTATCGCTCTCTTGATAATGGTTTTAAGAACAAAATTATCTACTTGAGAACAAACTTCTTCCTTTCCGGTGATTGTTCTCAATATCAAGATGAAGTGAGAACTTTTTCAAAATGTATCCATTACTGGGAGGCTGGCTTCATAAAATTTCTGAGTGCTAGCTTGTCTTATGTAAAAGGCCATTCATGTGTCGTTTCCTTGGTTTGTTAGAACAAATAGGGGTTGCAGTAAACCAACTGGCAACGTGGACAAGATTTTTGCTTATGATAGATGTCACACTACTTTGACAAGGTCAATATGTTAGCCATAATCGTATTCCATCAATAGTATTTAAAAAGATTCTTTACCGTCTTTTCCAGAAGAAACATTTTAACCTCATGAGTGTTGTAGATTCTTCAAAAACGACTAAATGAGAAAACGGGCATTGTCATTAGGGGTCCTTGAACCAAAAATTGGTCATCTCACACCTATCAAGCTCCTCGTAATCCTCACCAATCAATCACAGGAGGTACTGATCCAGATTTACGTACACATAATGTTGTGAGACAACTAAACAGTTGTTCAACTAAAAGCATGAATAGATTTTGTTTCTCTATGCGTGTACTTCATGTTTTAGAGGAAATCATGCTCAAGCTATCCCATGTACTCACTTTCCCAGCCGTGTAAACGTTTCTAGCTCCTATGATGTTTCAACGTGCGATAGTTGGTACACATTATACATCAAGGAAATTCCAAAAGGCATCACAATGTTTTGAATGTGACGAACACTA
The DNA here is from genome assembly GCA_023375785.1 of Penium margaritaceum. Lineage (NCBI taxonomy): Eukaryota > Viridiplantae > Streptophyta > Zygnematophyceae > Desmidiales > Peniaceae > Penium > Penium margaritaceum. The sequence goes on along the minus strand of SZWC01001396.1, from coordinate 49,872 downwards.
CTAATGAAAATTTCGCAAGTAATGTGTTCATCAATATCTATGCGCATTGAGTATTCACAATATATGCAGCTTAATTTTCTTCAACACTTTTGTGTCGATGGGAAATCTGTACAACGATTAGATCGTACTTGTTCTTAGCGATGATGTAGTCCACCATTAGATGTGCCAGTTGTAAGGATTGTGTGGTGGTTTATCAAGACTGTTTATCAAGGAGTTGAACGCATGTTGTTCGATGTCCCTTAATCTTTGCTCCATGGTTTTTTTAATGAGTTCATAGAGAACCTTTCAAAATGAAAAAACATTCCTTAAAAAATGAATTTAAGCAGTCGTAAGAGCACAAGAATACTGAAGATTTTCAAAGATTTGCGATAGTTAGTTAGTATTTCCCCGAATTTTTGGGTCCATAGTTATTTGTCGCACTGGTCATGTGGCCTAAGAACGTAATCACAAATTGATCAAAGTTGTAATTCTTAGCAGATTTCACAAGTACAAAGTTCCTTGATGTTCAGGCCAATTCTATTGCCTTCTTATATGGCATACCCTTCACAACCCCATGCTTCTAGCATTACATTCCATACTTGACCTCTGCCTTCCGATACCTTGTGGCCATGTCCATGGTGATTGCTTACTTATATGTGGTTGCTTATACCTTCTTTACTCCGAGCACTTATGCTACTTCACCTAAGTACATGGTCATGAGTTGTTTGACCTGATATGGATCTCTTTTTCTCCTAGAGATCCAAAAATGCATCAATGTTTTACTTCACTTCACATAATATTCATGGAAATTCATATAATCATGCTCCATGATTATCTTATGGACGCCAACTGGGCACATTTACTCAATTATTACATTATAAAAACACACAATTTCCTTTGAATACTCATGATTTGGTGTGAAACCTCAACATCAAACATTGTCATTGTGTAAACATTTGTTAATACATCCTCCATACACAATTATAGAACGATTCTTCAACTATTACAATACCTCTATCGTATTTGTATTAGTGCATGCTCGTGGACTTCCTTGTATCCCTCATGAAATTTTACCCTCTAGAAAACCTTTGTTTACAAAAATGTTTGCCTGTTGAATAAAAATTTGTTTATCATCAAATTTTCCGACAATAATGCAACCTCATTGTTTTCTCTTACCCTTTCTAATTTTTTAGATCATCACATTTTCTCTCAAACGTCCCTCCTTTTGGGTTTTTTACGTCCTTTCAATACTAAAATAAATTGTTGCCTTGCCTTTTACTTGGGCAAGACATCCGTTAATTGTTGTGATCAAGGAAAATTAACTCCATATCTTTACTACAACTTTTCTTCAACAACAATAAATTTGGATGCCCAAAACCTTTATTATAATGTCACCAATGATTTTGCAAAAACATCAAGTGCCAGCGCCATCCGTGACTATTGACAAAGATGTTTGATTTTAGGAACAAAATGTATGATTTTCTTAATGTTGCTTCATTAATATAGCTAGCACACTGCACAATGGAGCTGAATGTCTCATGTGGCATAAGAAAGTGTTGCAAGTTTTGATTTATCTTCTAAATATACAATACGCCTATGATCATCGATAAGAAAGAGCTTGCATAAGTTGTTTATCTTGCTAACAAGATTTTCTTAGATCGGACCAAAACGCCAAATCCATTTACATTTGGTATTTTTGAATTGNAGCAGATTTCACAAGTACAAAGTTCCTTGATGTTCAGGCCAATTCTATTGCCTTCTTATATGGCATACCCTTCACAACCCCATGCTTCTAGCATTACATTCCATACTTGACCTCTGCCTTCCGATACCTTGTGGCCATGTCCATGGTGATTGCTTACTTATATGTGGTTGCTTATACCTTCTTTACTCCGAGCACTTATGCTACTTCACCTAAGTACATGGTCATGAGTTGTTTGACCTGATATGGATCTCTTTTTCTCCTAGAGATCCAAAAATGCATCAATGTTTTACTTCACTTCACATAATATTCATGGAAATTCATATAATCATGCTCCATGATTATCTTATGGACGCCAACTGGGCACATTTACTCAATTATTACATTATAAAAACACACAATTTCCTTTGAATACTCATGATTTGGTGTGAAACCTCAACATCAAACATTGTCATTGTGTAAACATTTGTTAATACATCCTCCATACACAATTATAGAACGATTCTTCAACTATTACAATACCTCTATCGTATTTGTATTAGTGCATGCTCGTGGACTTCCTTGTATCCCTCATGAAATTTTACCCTCTAGAAAACCTTTGTTTACAAAAATGTTTGCCTGTTGAATAAAAATTTGTTTATCATCAAATTTTCCGACAATAATGCAACCTCATTGTTTTCTCTTACCCTTTCTAATTTTTTATATCATCACATTTTCTCTCAAACGTCCCTCCTTTTGGGTTTTTTACGTCCTTTCAATACTAAAATAAATTGTTGCCTTGCCTTTTACTTGGGCAAGACATCCGTTAATTGTTGTGATCAAGGAAAATTAACTCCATATCTTTACTACAACTTTTCTTCAACAACAATAAATTTGGATGCCCAAAACCTTTATTATAATGTCACCAATGATTTTGCAAAAACATCAAGTGCCAGCGCCATCCGTGACTATTGACAAAGATGTTTGATTTTAGGAACAAAATGTATGATTTTCTTAATGTTGCTTCATTAATATAGCTAGCACACTGCACAATGGAGCTGAATGTCTCATGTGGCATAAGAAAGTGTTGCAAGTTTTGATTTATCTTCTAAATATACAATACGCCTATGATCATCGATAAGAAAGAGCTTGCATAAGTTGTTTATCTTGCTAACAAGATTTTCTTAGATCGGACCAAAACGCCAAATCCATTTACATTTGGTATTTTTGAATTGGACCAAAAATTCGAAACCATGCCGAGTAATAGTAAGGTTGTGAAGTTGATTTCCTTCAAATCGTCTTGCCTTTATAACGCTCAATCAGCTAGAAACTGCTCTTGACTGATAATTCCTAGGAATGAGTGCCATCAGACAACTAATAAAGTGCTGATTGAATGAAGGGTTCAGTTACTATCATTCAATTTTCCTTTATGAGAATTTCTTCAAATGCACAAAAATCAAAATGGTGTCTTGTACGACGTTTAATTTTAAAAAAATATAGGTTATGAGGATTTTCATTCACGAACACTTCTACTAATGATCTTTGTTGATTGCGCGTGGTTGCTTGTACCTCTCATCATGCTTGGTGTTTGCCCAAGAGGTAGTGACGGGGGGAGAGGATTAACCAAATTTGAGGGATTTGTTATGAGGTTGGTTGGAAGGTTCATCGGCATTTTGCCATGAAATCAAAAGGATGATGTTGCCCATGTTGATTGTAACAATGTTCATGCATTCCTCAACCTCCATACATAGAGTGTTTTTCACATGATATTGCTCTCCTATAGTTTTGCTTGAATGTTTTCATCATTGTTGCGACAAGGTTTCCAATCTTTTGAATGCTGGACCCATGAGGGAATCTTGCTAAGTTGTCGCGTATTAAGCAATTCACCTGTCACCAATTCAGGAAGAGTTTTCATTTGAGTGGCAAAAAGATTGATTTTTAGGATGAGGTGCTGGACAATAGAATGTTCATGGATTTGGGACAAGTGGATTCTTTGTATTATGTAGTTAGTCTTATTTTATTAGAAAATTTCAAGTGATTGATGCACAATTATATAATGTCAAGAATATGAATGATGCATATGTTCGGCTCTTGGCGCTTCAACGTAGTGACACGTGCAAGGTCATGCTATGAATGACTACTTGAAAATGTTACGTTTTGAAGTTGGGCATGTAAGGAGTACAATGGTTATGTTTCATCAAAATTTAGTTTCTTCATGAATTCAACTGAAAAATGTGAAAACCTTGACATGATTTACCAAAAGGTTTGTGGAACCCCCTTGAAGGTTATGCAACTTAACGTTAGAGGTAAAAAGAGTTGGCCAAATGCCCTCGGTCAATCATTATAAACATGTGAAGGTGAACATGTATCAAGCCATGAATGTGACATTGGAAATTCCATTATGCAGAGCTTAAGGAATTGTTTAAGTTTGAAAATGACAAATAAAATGAGGCTCATTTTCTTATCTTGAGAATCTGGCTTTTTCCTTCTTCATTAATGTGAGCAATGCTTATTACTTTTTATTGTTGATAAACACACTCGTGTTTTTTAGGAAAGGGGAAATGGTATCTTTTCTAATATCTTATGGATTATAGAATGTTTGCGTTTTTTTAACTTCAAAATTGATGAAAGGGGTAATTTTCATTCACAATAATACCTATTAAACCATTTTTCTAACAAAGCCCAATCAAATATAGAAAAAGTATCTTAGTGGAATAAGGGATTAATTTACATCATCAACTAGTATTATAATGAAATTTGATATGTTTATGAACTTATGAATGAAATGCAACTGATGAAAACATTGAAAGGCCTTATTATCTCAAGTTACCTACATTTCCACATAATCTTTTCGTCCTCCTATTGAAATTTTGCAATCATGCATTTTCAATGGAATTAATGAAAGGATGTACTATTTTTAATGGGAAACCTGATTCTTGCTTTATAATAGACGAAATTATAGAAATGAAACAGTAATGAGTCATAAAAATGTGAATCATAATGTATTGTTGGTTATTTCACAAATGAAAGGGTAATAGTCGTTACCAGTGATTTATGTTGGATGCTTTAGTGTTATTTGTAAAATAATGTAGGTTTAATTTTGAATAAATCAAGAATGTTTCTACTAGAAGCAAGAAAAAATTGACGATAGAAAATCTTCTTTTTTTCAACATAATGTTTTTCCAATTTCTCAAAAATATAAAACCCTCTATTTTATAAATTCTTTTTTAGTTTTCTAATGGGGTTCAACTATTTTTTGCACTCATTTTCTATAATTTTTCATTAAATGCAAGGGTTGATGAATTCATCTTTTTCAACGGGTGAAATGTTATTTATCACAAAAACATTATTTATGTTAGAGTTTTTAAAAAAAAATCGACCATCCGTGGTCCATGACATAGACATGGAGAACATGTGGTACAAAATTTGAATGATATGTCATGAAATCATAACTTAGGTTAATGTCTGGACAGTTGTTCAAATGAAAAGTTTTTGCTTAATTTTTTCTTCAATTTTTTATCCAAACGTAGGTTGAATAAATGTTATCAATTTTTCATTGTGACTTGAAATTTAGTGTGCTCGACATTTTATCATTGGCGTAGATGTGATTAGTGTGACTATGTTGCACTGCATGTATGGAAGTGTTTACGTGCCCCAATCGTGGTCTGGTAAGGTGTTCCGTAACGGTAAGGGTAGGATGGGAAAGTACCTGACGATGAAAGCGCTCGTGTGCCTGCTTGTCACTTAGTACGCAATCGAGTCACGCTTTAGGTATTGTTTTTGTCGCGGTTTCCCATATTTCTCGACACTGACTCAAGAGGTTGGCTGTCGCCTTTGCGGCTTTGGCAAGCGCTCACGATTGGTTGCTTAAGTTGCGTCAAACGGTGACGTCAATGTGCTGATTTGATGTTGTTCACTGCACGTCTCCTGTTTCAAATGTGTCAGCACTGCCGCGTGCCATGCAAAGTTTTGGAGGTAAATCCGTTTGTAGCGTGGTTTACAAAGTAACCTTCGATAATGTCACGGGACTTGCAGGATAGGTACATATGATAGGCCGTTAGGGTGAAAAGCAAATGCATCCGGATCATAGTCAAGCATAAAACATGTTCTGACCGCAAGGCATTTAAAATCCTCCAGTGCCATAATTTCCAGACGGAAATATGGACACAAAAATATCCACTCACTGCAGACAAGCCATGTGAGATAAAGGAGATCTCAAAAGGGTGATGGCCTCTTTATTTTGCACTCAAATGTCCTTACAAACTAAATATAGCTGGAGAAGGGTAAATAAAACAAGGAAGCCCCTTCATCCATTCAAGAAAAAGGACCCTTAAAAAAATCTCACACATCGTGATTCATTATCTGGTTAACCAAATGAAGTAACGAGGAATGTTTTGTTGCAATACAATGAAAGGCCATCTTAATTGCTAACATAGCGATTAGGCAATGATTGTTTTTCATGCTGATTATTCCAACATCTCTAGAAGAAGGTAATGATGGAAACTAAAAACATGACTATTATCAAGAAATATTTCTAAAGATAGTGAAATTCTATGAATATGCTATTGTAAGAACTCAAAGAACGGACTACCCTTTGTTTACTTTGGCATTTTACAATGATTGTTTCCACAACCAGCTTTATAGAAGTATTGCAGCCTACAACTCGTGAAAAACATTGCCAAACTGAAGGAATATCTATGAATGCATGGTTCAATGGCTATATCATTGATCTTCTTTGACCCACACAGAAAAACTTCAACTAATATCATGGTTCAAAAAACATAATGAGAAATGCATTAAATTAAATCAATTCATTTGTTTTATGATTCAATTTTCTGCAAAAGTTAAAATAATCTCAAAATTGTGTGAATGTAATGATTGAGGAAGTCCTTCCTCAAGTGAAACATTCATTAGAGTATGCATTTGTTCAAACTTTTAGAAAATCATGATCATGGAAATTGAAAGGAAGATTTTAATTTTTTATAGATTTTTTTTGGTTTAAAACATTGCTAAGTTTTGAAAGTATTATACATACAGTAGAAGCCAAATACATTAGAAAACAAATGTAACTTGAACATTTTTTTGGGTTTGCACAACAAGGTGGTTGCAGATAACATAACAATGTGATCTTTAATTTGATGTCTAGGATTAAGTGAAGTATGTTTTCCATTAACTTGACCAAGTTTCAACTTTGTATCGTCTGATGTGTGCCTAAGCTTATATATTAAGATGATGCAAATATCAATTGTCAATGGCAGGGCCATGTCGACTCATTGGTGTTCCAGAATTTTGATATCATGGGTCATTATTTGGTTTTGTGGGCTTGCAAATTATTGATTACAAGATCGCTTATTCATTAGAATCATTGGGTTGCACAGATGATGGTGCTTTTGTGTTCAGCAAGGAATCTTTTCATGCATCATGCCTGCGGCTAAAAACAATTTTTGTAAATGTTATAGACTTTGTGCCAGTTTTCAATGAATACCATTGAACTATGTTATTGGTCACTACTAACACGTCAAGTATTTGGATTCTTAGCTCGGACGTCCCATGCCCCTGTATCCTACTAATGATTAATGCCCTTATCTTTGTGTAGGGAAGCCCATCGTCCACACATAAGATGACTCTCTTCCCAAGCATGCATCAACCATCTCACCAAAATGAAAGACACGGACCCCTTGATCAACTTCATTCAAAATTGTTGTAACATTATCATTATTGCATTTTTTATCACAAAGTCCTTAGTGTGCCACCAAAAAATCCTCCTCGTTGAACAACCGTACATCAACCACGTTTGATGTGGCTATTACTTACCTCTAAAAGTTGTTTGGTCTTGGAAAGCCTAGCACGTTGAACAAAGAGAAGAGGAGGGTTGTGGAGGAACGCTATCTTAAGCATTGGCTATCGTCACCTCTGGAATCAATGCCAATGAAACAGCGGTGCAACTCATCACAACTGTAGATAACACGTAAACACTAAAACATTCATGGTACACGTGCACTATCAACCTTGAGGACAACCATGCGATAACGATGTAGTCACCATGGCTTTTGAAAGCAATTTTTTACTACTCGGAATCAGTTTTGCTTGCAAGTGAAGGGGCCCCACGTATGCGAATCACTTGACTCAAGCTGTTGTTGTTTCAAATGCCAGAGCATTGGGCTAAGAGAGAGGGCACCATGGAGGGGGGCCAATTCATTGTGTAGCCCTACTATATGGCGAGAAGCTTTGCCTATGGCCTATACATGGACAAATCGTAGATGCTACTCTTTCTTCATGGATGACACCCTGAGTGGAGCAAATGTTTGTAATTGGTTGTGCACAAACTCCCCTCACATGCATCCTATGCATGTTCTTGTAGGATACACACCAAAAGTGTAATTTTCTTATGTTGAAATCATCTTACCGCTAAAGAAAAATGTGGAAAACTGTACTATTACTTGGGTTAATGATAAAAATTGGGCAACTGATCTACTAGTTCAAGGCATGTATATAGTAGACAAAGAGGCATGTAAGCGCTCGATGTCAGTGTGCCATGACATCAACTCAAACCCTAACAAGGTGCATAACGCAAGGGCTCATGTAGGTATCAAATGTGTTTTACTACCTTGCAAACGTCATGTATGACCGCATCATGTACAAAGAGAAGGGGGTAGGGGAGGAGGATGAAGTTGTGTTGTGAAGAATTTAAGACATGTTGTTCATTTGTATTGTTCACGTTGCATACAATTCTCTCTCACGCAAATGATATTAAAGGAAGTACTATAATAGAAACATTGTGTAATTTGCACCTCAACAACGAAGAGAGTCAAGCAAGAATTCTATACGGATACAATTGGAGAAAACATGACACAACACAAACCAAGCAACACTTAAGGTATGACTTGATTTCTTTACAAGTCATTTATTTGCACACACCTTAAACATAACCATGCGTAACTAGAGGTACTTACTATGTCCTTTGGATTATACAAAGATAGTTGTATAAATTCAAAACGTTCAACATGAATATCCAAATTGAAGAACACCAAGTTTCACACAAAGAGGCCATCATGGTTCCCCTCGGTTGCTCATGTGAACAAAAAATGTCTTGATGTGAAGTGTTTTTATAAGGGTCAAGTTCCTTGGAATAAATTACATGTATTTTTTTTCATCCTGTACACTTGTCTAGAGCTATATGCAATACCGAAGCCTCAATAAAAATGGACATGAAACCTCCATTTTGTAATTTCTGACAGGTTATGTGGATTCTTCGTATACTCATGAAAAATGCTATGTGGTACTTTGTGTGTAGAAAGTGGTTGTGAGACCATATATATGTATGCGTTACATTACCTGTTGAATATTTTACATTTTTCTCGAGTGACGGAAGAAATTTGTATGCCTAAATGAAATTCATACAAATTTCATTCTCTCCAAATGTTAGTGGGTCAGTCCATAAGAATTATTCCAAACCGTTGCATGATGTGATCTCCCATTTAGTGTCACTTCATACTTAACCAATCTTTCCATGTCTCATCAAAGGATCATGTCTCGTTCAGGTTACCATTACATTTTTGGTATACATTCACTTTGCTTTAAATGTGTCAATTTTTCTCTTGGATCAAGATGTAGGTAAGTTGTGTCTTAGCCCACAAACTTGCACAAAATATGTCCAAAATCCCCTATCGCAAGAAGGGTCTTGGCATATGAAAAAGCTACCCAAAGAAAGGTACATACTACGTCAATTTCTAAATTTTGCAAGGCTTACACTTACCGGTCATGATATGCAATCTAGCCCTGATGCTTGTTGTAAAATATTCTTGATTGGCTAAAAAAACATTCAAGTGATATGCACATTTGGATAGTTTTTATGAGAACGTGTTGAGAAAACACATGATGCAATAAAAGAATTGCTATGCTTGATGTTCATAAGGAAGATGTGAGGGGGAGGGGGAAATGAGGTCGTTAGGGCATGACCTTCTAAGAAGAAAACTAGTCATTAGTGTTGGTGATCTTTGTAGCTGAATCTAAATGAAACCTTACCAAAAAAATTAAATGGACAAACAAATAATTGTTCTTGTAGAATTCCCCATGTTTCTAGCCCCTTGGATGTTACAAATGAGGCTAAACAGGCCTTCGGGCTTCCTTCAGGCATTTGAAAGTTTGCAAATTTATTAGACCATATCACGTCATGAAACTCATCATGAAATTAATGAGAAAATAAAACTCAAGATAACAAGTCCAATATTGACCATTTTCCAAGTCCCACAAACACAAATAATGTTCGACGGGATGGATAATGGTGCAAAATTCAAATAAGCGATGGATGTTCTAACATTATCAATGATGTATGCTTGGACAGCTTTGAAGACCACAATAGTCAACAACACCAATCGCCTCGTGAGAAAAGGTAGTTTCTGTCATGTCTTGCTGACAAAAAGAAGCACAGTGTCATTTCTATGTACCAAACTCCAATCCATTGTACAAGAGCTTCATTTCATTTGCAAGATGTAATGGGCTACTACATGTCCATGCACATGTGCATGGACATGTAGTATGTGGGATCTCAAGTGAGATAACTTATTCAGTTACATAAAAAACAATTCATCTCTTTGGTTGAAGGAAACATTAGTGTATGATCATAACCAATCACTTTCTACACCTTACTTCATGCCCTTACCCTAATGATCATAAATTCTGTTTTTTTATGTGAAGCTACTTTAGGTTTCTTTAATCTCAAAGTGGGCTTAATCGAATTGATAATCCCTTTCATTTGAATGAAATAAGATATGTGGTGCTTTAACTTTAACAAGCTGACCTGGTAGATTCCATTGTGGTGCTTGAAATTGACAACCGGACATACTCCTTGGAGCTTGGAAGATATAATATGGAGTGTGCAATGCTTGCAACCAAGCAGATCATGCAATTAGGCATGCGATCTTCCATGCGAATTGTGACCACCAGCCCACAATCCATCACGAACAAGTGGACGAATAAAGCAATGCGATTGGCATGCTTCGGTGATGCAAATTGTCGGACCATTTGTTGCGCATGTGTGGTCAACCAGTCTCCGATGAAAAAATTGGAGACTACGAACAATAACTCTAGCAAATCCTCTATTTCCACATCACTTGAAAAGAAAATGTTGTGAAAAGGTTTGTCTCGTGACACCTTAAATTCCATTTTTGTGTTTGAATCAATCTGGTGCTACCTTCAAATTCAGCAAAAAATGATTCTCCAGAATAATTCTCCAAAAATTGATTAATATCAAATATGAAGATCATTAGGGTAATCAAAATGACCCCACCCATTAACGAATGTTCGAGGAAGAACTTAATTCTGAAACTTGATTGACAATAACTAACTTTGATTTTGACGAATGAATTTTTCCATAAATTAATAAATTTTGTGGTACTTTTGAACTATTTATAGTTTACTAAAAAGTGGTAGTAAATTGTTACGTTCAATGACCATTGAACCTAACAACTCAAATTTTGTACCAAGAAAACTCAGTTTTCACCTTTTACGCGACAACATAAAATCACTGCGTGCGAGGCACATCCGGGGATATTGTTTCGGTGCTTGTATTATCTCTCGCTCATCATGTCCTTGCACTCTATCACTCGCCTTGATCACTTGAGGAGGCAAGGAGGAGGGAGCGAGAACGATGACCCAAGGCCATAGGCCTCATTCCTTGAGGCCTCACGGCCTCCTAGTTGTTGATTAAAGCACTAGCTCGATTTGCAGAATGCGGTTCACCAGTGGGTGGCCGGCTGGTCACTTGGCCGGGCGCCAACCACCAAGCCAGCCGGCTGCCGATTGGCAGGTAGAAAATGGGTGGCTGGCCACTGTCCAACCCTCGTGATAGTGAAGGGTGGCTTCTAACCACCGCTTCACTATCACACGGTGGGAGGGCCAAACAAACCCTCCTGCTACATCCTTGCCCACTTGTTGTGTACTCTCGGGGCTCATGAACAAGTGAGAGTGTTAGATAGTGAGTCATCATAACTTTGAAATGAAGATGATATGTCTAATCATAAGCAAAACATGAACAGGTACATGGCACTAGGAGCTAAGCTGTATCTTGACGATCAACATCGATAGTGGCCTCCCCCCCTAGGCTTTAGGTTGTAGCGTTTGTGCAACAACAATGTTTGGAGTTCCCAACCTCTTATGGTCGCACTTCATGAATGTGGCCCTACCGGAATGTTGTTCACTTTTTTCACGTTGAGGTGGTGCTCTCCACCATACGTTGATTTGTGCAAGTAGCCAGCTTCCTCCATTACTTGTTGACCACCCCTATGGGAAACTAAGATTCGGGCTCGCATGAGTTATGTTCAGGTCCACAACCGGCTCAATGACCTAGGTACTCCCTAACACCGAACGGCAGAAGTGTATGCTCTTGGTTTTGGAGCAGAGGAAGAAATTTGTATTTGTCGTCAACATCAAGGACAAACGATGGTAGTTGAAAATTTCCTTCTATCGTGTATGGATCCAGTAGTCTTACGTGAAACACGTCATGTATTTTTATACTCGTCGAAAGCAAGAATCACTATGTCACTTGCCCGATGCATGCAACGATGGGAAACGACCCAATCCACTTGAATAGGAGTTGTTCTGTCCTTAGCAGCTTCAGTCAAAGATTCTTAGTGCTAAGTTGCACCTTGTCACCAATGTCAAACCAAACCTCATGGCGGCTTTTTTTTGACATATGTCTTTTGCTGTTGCCAAGCAACTTGAAGGTGAACCTTTGCTTTCTATAACTAGGATTGTATGCGCTTAGCAAAGGCTTGAGAATAATGAACCTTTCCTCTTGTAATCCCACTCTTCACCACTGAAGAGGGCACCATTGGATGCCAACCACTAATAAACACAAACGGTGTTAACTGTGTAGAATCGTTCATCATGACATTCATTGTAAATTATGTTGGTCTTAGGAATTTGTCCCTGTCATTCGTGACAGGGTCCACGCAAATATGGAGCATGTGCTCTAGAGTGTGATTCATGCACTATATTTGTCTGTTGTTTTGAGGGTGAAATACTATTGATATTCGTGACTCTGTGCCAATTTTGTCGTGCATCTTTTACTAAAACATAATAGTAGAATCTCTATCTTGATCAAAGATAATGTGAAAAGGCAAACTGTGGTACTTTATGACATGCTAAAAAAAGAGACAAACAGTCTCCTTTATGTTCACATCTGTGGTTGTTAAAATCAAGTGTGTCATATTTGTCAAAAAATGCAGAACCACTAGTATTGCATCGTGGCCACATGCCATATCCGGTAGACTGGTAATGAAGTCCATGTTTACGCACTCCCATGGTCCCTAGGAATGGGAAGGTGTTGGAGGATTCTAGTAGGCCTTTTGTTACTAGCCATATTCCAAAGACATAGGTGGCACCTCATGCAATCCTTACGGACATCCACACTCCATCCCGACACTAATAGTCGTCGGAGACTACATGTATGGTCGTACGAGGTCCCATATGACCTACATGGAAGTGGGGGATAACATGTGCTTGAAGGTCTCTTGGGGCTATTAAAATAACTTGTTCTCCTCACCCAAAGATCCCTGCTGCCTCCACCAATCTGTCATTGTCTAGATTTGGAGAGTCTTGAAACCAAGAATCTAAACAGTTTCCCAAACAGATCTTGTTTATAGAAATGTTGTGGTGGAGAATCTCTCAAGCTGGTTTCCGTAGAGGTACAGAGGGATGTGGTATTGACACTATTGTTGTCGCAATGGCCATAAAACACCACTGACTAGTGTGGCTCCTTTTGTTTCCATACGTTGTCGGCTTAGTGGATCAGCCACGTTGATGCCTCCTGGCTGATTTTCGCACGTGAAAAAGAATCGGTTCAAGTATTCGCTCCAACGCAATTCTCGTGTAGACAAGTATGGTTCCGTTTCGAAAAGTACCAGCGGGTTATGGTCGGACACCACTGTCACACCCCCTTCACCGCCCTTGAGGTAGGAACGCCACATCGTGAAAGCATGTACCACCACGAGAAGCTCTTCATCCCCAAGTGAATGCTGTATCTCGAGAAGATGAGCTTCTGGCTCTTATATGAAAGTGGTGACCATTTTTCATGAGGAATGCTCAAAGTCCTGTTATTGACGCATCACATAGCACCTCCCACGGTTACGATGTGTCGGGAAGAGCTAAGATGGGCACTGTGGATAGAAGCTCTTTGACTTTGAGAAAACTAATCTCGTAGTCAGAAGTCCGATCCCAATATACATCTTTTCATGTGAGCCTTGTTAGCAGCGCTACCCAGTTCAAATACCCTTGCATAAACCAATATAAATAGTTTGCAAGGCCGAGGAAAGACCAAACCTTCCCAACATTTTCTTGGCGTGGCCAGACTGCGATGGCTTGGACCTTTTGTGGGTGGAAACGGATATTTTTTTTGTCGACTATGTGTCCAAGGTATTCAAGCTCATGTTGTGCAAACGTACACTTTCATAGTTTGCACTGAACCTTTATTCTTCAAGGATTGCGAGTATCTTGTGCAGATGTTCTACATCCCCTTCCATGGATTTGGACAAAATCTGGATGTCGTTTAGGTTAACCAAGACAAACTCAACGAGTTGCTTGGCAAATTTTTGGTTCATTCATCCTTCGAGTGTTACTTGGAATCTCGTTAGCCCAAACCATAAAAATCAGGAGTGATAGTGTCCCATGTGCATCAAAATGCAATTTAGGGAACATCATCTTCAGTAATGCAGATTTGATGGTACCCTCGAGACAAATCCAAGGATGAAAAGAATGTTTCCCCTTGGAGTTGGTCAAACAGGTCCTCAATTTGTGGTAAGGGAAATTGATTTTTACTCATTAACTTGTTCTATGTCTGGTAGTCTACGCACATGCATACACCACCATCATTTTTTTCACAAAAAGGATCAACGCACCGTACGACAAGCTACACGGATTGATCCAACCCTTTGCAAGGCACTCATTGATTTGGCATCCGACCTCTCGCCTCCTTGCTTTACTTAGGCAATACATAGGTTTAAACAGAGCGGTCGCCTGCAACTATAGCACATTAGTGTGACCCATGTATTGTTTTGGTGGAAGCCCGGCCAGTTCGTCTTTGAATGCTTTCAAGAACTCTATCAATAGAGATTTTATCTCTTGTGGAGTGTCTTCCTTAATTCCATCCTCCATTTTTTACAACTGCACCAAGAAAAATTGAGACCCTTATGGAATTTGTCTTTTAAACTACATTACAGACAAGGTGGTTGGCCTTTTAGTCGGGTCGGTGACAATGTCGTACTTGGAATCAGCATAAACCGACACTGTCCATGCCAAAGGATTAAGCGTTCACATTGAAAGCACATCAGAGCCTTGTTTTCATGGAGCCAGTGATCGTCTAGCACCATGCCGAACGGGTCAAGAAGGTTGAGTATGTTCAACGTGACGCTCTATGTGTAACCTTGACTACATTTCTTTTCTTTACATGTACAAATCATGAGTACCACATAGTTGTCACGAAAAGAAATTACACCATTTGATGGCTTGCACTTGAGGCCTAGTTGTCCGGAAAAGGGAAGGCTAACAAAGGACTCATCCCCTCCAGTGTCGACAAATACGTTCACAGGAACACCTGTTAGATGTCTTTGAAATTCCTGAAAATGTTACCTCTACTCTTTTGAATGACTAGGCTTGACGACGGCAAGCCAAACTTGTGAGAAACACGGAATCTCTATATCGGATGATGTAGCCCCCATGATTCACCCACTCAAGTTCACATCTTGTGGGTACGTGTGAATTTGGCTAGCACCTTTCAGTCTTTAAATTTATAACGGGTCGTGTCTCCAGCTCCTGCTCTGAAGTCGTCGTCGGAGTTCGCAGAATGGCGTTCTCAGTTCACGTCAGGGGTTTACCCCTTTCGCAAGACTGAGGGGCAATCGTCATCAACGACCCAGAGCAGGGAGACTCAAAGATTTCGAGTCTCCGGAGGCCCATTTCTGTTTTTAACCAAACCCCTAGTTTTGGGACCCAAACCGGGGGTTTTTACCTCGAACTCGTGTGTTCGCATGAGTTATTTCGGTTGCTTTATGTCGAAGTTCGATTTACGTTTTGTCGTTCTCGCATAAAATTGTCGTGTGCGAGGCACGCTGGCGATTTCGCGCCAGCTATTTCGACCTCACACTTGCTCCCCCTATCCCTCGTCCTCTCTTGCTCGTTTGCAAGGAGGGCGAGGGGGGGCAAGGCCACGAGGCCATGAGGCCTCACCCTCGAGGCCCTCGTGGCCCCTCAGCCGCCGATCGGGCTGAGGCCGCAATCGGCGACTGGGAGCTAGCCGGCCGGTGGCCGGCAGGTCGTTTGGCCGGCCGCCGGCCGTCCAGCCGGCCGGCAGCGAGCAGGCCGGCGGCCAGCGAATTGCTGGCCGCCGGCCAGCCCTTGCTGACGCGAGGGGTGGTGCGCAACCACCCCTCGCCTCAACGAGGAGGGAGGGCCGAACCGGCCCTCCCGCTACATTCCTCCCCACTTATTATGAACCGTCCCGGTTCATGAACAACAAGTAGGATTGTCAGTAAGTGAGTCATCAACATTGTGAAAGAAAATTAATAATTTCAATCACCAGCTAAACATGAACACGTGCATGGTACTTAGACCTAAGCTACAGCTTGTAGGTCAGCACGGCTAGCGGCCTCCCCCCTTTAGGCTGGAGCGTTCGCGCGACAACCATGTTGGGCGTCCCCAACCTCCTATGGTCGCTGTCCATGAATGCTGCCCTATGGGAATGTTGTTCACTTTTTCCGCGTTCAGGTGGTACCTCCTGCCACGCGTCGATCTGTGCAAGTTGCAAGCTTGCTCCAGTATTCGTTGACCACCCCTGTGGGGAACCAAGATTCGGGCTCCCATGAATTATGTTCAGGTCCACAACCGGCCCAATGAACGAGGTACTCCTTGACAACGCACGACCGCAGAGTTCGCTCTCGGTGCTGGAGTAGGCGAAGGACCTCGTATTGGCCGTCGGCAGCCAGGACTGCTGGCGGTGGCTGAACGGTTCCTTCTGCCGTGTATGGAGCCAGCAGGCTCACATGAAACACGTCATGTATCTTCGTACTCGACGGAAGTAGCAATCGGTATGCTACTGGCCCGATGCGTGCCACAATGGGAAACGGCCCAATCCACTTCGGTAGAAGTTTTCTTTCCCCTAGCGACTTTAGCTAAAGGTTTTTAATGCTAGGCAGCACTTTGTCACTGATGTCAAACGAGACCTCCCGGCGACCTTTGTCGGCATATGCCTTTTGTCGCTGCCGAGATGCTTGAAGGTGACCCTTCGCCTCCTGTAACAAGGAGTCGATGCGCTCGGCAAAGGCTTGAGCGGAAGGAACCTGCCCTCCTGTAGTCCCACTCTTCACCAATGAAGAGGGTACCACTGGATGCCGACCACTGTTCAATACGAATGGTGTGAACTGTGTGGATTCGTTCATCGAGTTGTTCACCGCAAACTCTGCCGGTGCTAGGAATTCTTCCCAATCATGCATGGCAGGGTCCACGCACATGCGGAGCATCTGCTCTAGAGTGCGATTCATGCGCTCTGTTTGTCCGTCAGTTTGAGGGTGAAATACTGTCAACATTTGCGACTCACTGCCAAAGCACTCGTGCATCTTTTGCTAGAAATTACTTGCAAATGTTTGATCTCGATCGGAGACAATGCGCAACGGCAAGCCGTGGTACTTTATGACACCCTCAAAGAAGAGACGAGCGGTCTCCTCTGCGTTCACGTCAGTGGTTGTAGGAATGAAGTGTGTCATCTTTGTAAAGAGATCCATAACCACTAGTATTGCATCATGGCCACGGGCCGTGTCCGGAAGACCAGTAATGAAGTCCATGCTGACGCACTCCCATGGAGTCCGAGAAATGGGAAGCTGTTGGAGGAGTCCAGCAGGCTTCTTGTTGCTAGCCTTATTCCGAAGACATGGGTCACATGTCATGCAATACTTACGAACATCAACACTCCACCCTGGCCACCAATAGTGGTCCGAGAGTGCCTGTCCGGTCTTTCGGGGTCCCACATGACCTGCTACCGGCAGGTCGTGGAACTGGGAGATAACCTTTGCTCGAAGGTCTCCCGAGTTTGGCACAACAACTTGTTCTCCGTGCCAGAAGATTCCTGTGGCCTCCACCAAGCCGTACTTGTCCAGATTTTGAGAGTATTGAATCCAAGAATCCAAACAGTATCCCATGCGGATCCTGTTTACAAAACCGTTGTAATGGATAGTCTCTTGTGGTGGTTGCCGCAGAGGTGCAGGGGGATCTGGTGGTTGTACTGTTGCTGTTGCAATGGCCATAAAACACCCACTGACCTCGGTGGTTGGTTTAATTTCCACAGGCTGTCGGCTTAGTGGATCGGCCACATTGATGCGTCCTGGCCGATATTCCCATGTGAACGAGAATCGACTCAGGTATTCACTCCAACGCGCTTGCCGTCTTCACAGGTTCGGTTGCGTTTGGAAAAACACCAATGGATTATGGTCGGTCACGACCGTTACACCCCCTTCAGTACCCTCGAGGTAGCAACGCCACATCTTGAAAGCGTGTACTATCGCAAGGAGCTCTTGATCCCCAGTCGTGTACAGCGTTTCCGCGGGGATGAGCTTCCGGCTCTCATATGCAACTGGGTGACCGTTCTGCATGAGGACGGCTCCAAGTCCTACTACCGACGCATCACATTGAACCTCCCACAGTTGCCATGGATCCGGAAGAGCTAGGACGGACGCCGTGGATAGGAGCTCTTTGACCTTGAGAAAAGCGTTCTGGCAATCAGATGTCCATTCCCAACGCACGTCTTTTTGCGTGAGCTTGGTTAGCGGTGCTACCAGGGTCGAATACCCTTGCATAAACCGTCGAAAGTAGTTTGCAAGGCCGAGGAAAGACCGTATCTGCCTAACATTCTCGGGACGTGGCCAGTCCACAACGTCCTGGACCTTTCGTGGGTCGACACGGATGCTGTCCTTGCCGACGATGTGTCCAAGGTATTCGAGTTCATCTTGTGCAAACTTGCACTTGCTCACTTTCGCATAGAACTTTTGTTCCCGAAGGATTGCAAGAACTTCATGCAGATGTTCTATGTGCTCTTCCATTGATTTGGAGAAGACCAGGATGTCGTCCAGGTAAACCAAGACAAACTGTTCAAGTTGCTTGGCGAACATTCGGTTCATTTCTCCTTGGAAGGTTGCCGGGGCATTCGTAAGCCCGAATCATAACACTCGGAACCGATAGTGTCCCATGTGCATTCGAAACGTGGTTTTGGGTACATCATCTTCCGTGATGCGGATTTGATGGTACCCTTGAGATAAATCCAAGGACGAAAACAATTTTGCGCCTTGGAGTTGGTCAAAAAGGTCCTCAATCTGCGGTAAGGGGAATCGATTTTTCACCGTGAGCTAGTTTAACGCACGGTAATCCACGCACATGTGTAAACCACCGTCCTTTTTGTTCATAAAAAGGATCGGCACACCGTACGGCGAGCTACTGGGCTTGATCCACCCCTTTGCAAGGTACTCTTTGATTTGGCGTTCGGCCTGTCGCCTTTCTGTTGGACTAAGGCGATACATGGGTCTAAACGGAGGAGTCACCTCCGGTTGCAGGGGAATCGTGTGGCCCATGTGTCTTTCTGGTGGAAGCCCAGCCGGTGGGTCTTGGAATACATCCGAGAACTCCGCCAACAGAGATCTGATCTCTTGTGGCGTGCCGTCCGTCACATTGTCCTCTACTTTCTACAGCTGAGCTAAGAAGTATCGACAACCTTGTCGAATACATATCTTGACCTGCATTGCAGACAAGCTGGCATGGACTTTGAGTCAGGTCGGTGATAATTCCGTACTCAGAATCAACGTAAAGCGGCGTTGTCCTTTTCGGAGGATCAAACGCTTTGATTCAAAACACATTAGAGCCTTGTTGTCACGGAGCCAGGGATTGCCTAGCACCATGTCAAATCGGTCAAGAAGGTTGAGTACCTTCAATGTGACACTCTGTGTGTACCCTTGAATACAAATTTTTGCTTTACAAGTACCGATCACGGGTACTGTACGGTTTTCACGGACAAAAACTGCACCATTCGATGGCTCGTACTTCAGACCAACCTGTCGGGTAAAGCCAAGGCTAACAATAGAGTCGTCCCCTCCAGTGTCAGCCAGTACGTTCACGGGAGGACCCGCTAGGTGTCCATTGAACTGTATCGTTATGTTGCCTCCACTCTTCTGAGTGAACAGACTCGATGACGGTAAGCCGAGATTGTGATAAACACGGAATGTGTACGACGGGCGTCGTAACTCCCATGATTCACCCACTCGAGTCCACATCTTGTGGGCACGTGTGAATTCGGCTAGCACCTTCCAGTCTTTAAACTCATTGCTTTGAGGGTATTTGCTTCAATCACTGTGTCACACAACTCTTGCACAGTGGTTGGTGTTGCCACCACTAAGCATGTACGATCATGCATCTTGTCCGGAGATGTAAGGTTTAGTGGGCAATGTCGATCAGCAAGTGTAGAATGCGGTTCAACAAGAGGAGAAAGGACAATAGAGAAATTTGAACTCGTCAAAAACTCAACTTGTTTAACATCCTCATCTGAAAACATGAACCCACACTCGTGATCCAGTTTTACCCCTGAGTGGTCCCCACTGACGTCACTCAGGGGTGGGGAAAACCCGCCCAACGGCCCTGTCCGTTACCACGGCCGGGCCCATTGCCGCGACCGCGACCCTGTCCACGGCCCTGTCCGCGGCCTCTGTTGCACCATCTCCACGAGGTGCTACTAGTGCAGCTAACGCCGCGACCTCTTGTCCACCCCCAGCAGCCTGAGGGCAATGAGCCCTAAAGTGGCCCGGCTGCATGCAGTTGTGGCAGAGTCCTTCGCGGAAGGATGTGTTGCGACGCTCACGCGCCGCCTGCAGCTCGTCATTCTTGCAGTTGCGCTTGTTGCTGGGACCCTTGTATCCACCAGCCTTCTTGGCTGGAGGGTTTGCAGGCTGCTTGCCCTTGGCCTCGCCTCGCTGTCTAGCTGACCCACCAGCCCCTACAGCATCCATGCGCATGTCGCGAACTTGCTGTGCACGTGCATTTGGTCGTGCATCAAAGTAGTGCTTCGGGTTCGCCGAATACACTTCGCTCATGTAGTTGCGCAACACCCTCCAGCTTGTCCAAGCTTGGCTAGTGGCTGTCGTGGTGGTCTTGTCCTTCAGCTTCTCGCTGGCGAGACCATCATGCAAGTACTCCAGCAGCATGCACTCGGGGTTCTTGAAGGTCTGAGTCCCATCGCCCTCGGTGAAGCTTCGGCTTCTTCCACGAGTGCGGCAAACTTGCTCAAGTAGGATTCGAGCGAGCTGCCCAGCTGCCTGAAGTCCTTGATCTTGTGGAAGGCGCGCTGCGCCTCCTCACGTTGGGTGCACTTCTTGCGCATGATCGCATAGAAGGCCTCCCACGGCATGGGTTACCACTCAAGGTGCGGTTGTTGCGCAGTCCACTTCTTGACCACATACTTGAAGAGTTTGTCTTCAAGCCGCGTCGTGGCAAGGTTGCCCCACTGGCCAAGTGGAGCCTTGTGGACACGTAGGACGTGCTCCATGCGGTTCAGGCAGTCGGTCAGTTTCATACCTTTTCGAAAGATCTCCACACTGTGGAGGAAGGATGTGTTCATGACCGACCCCGAAGTCGTCGAGGTAGGCAAGTCGTCGCTGCCACCGACAGTGGCATCCGCAGCCGCGGTACGCTACGCTTGCTGCTGCATCCGCACCTAGGTCACGATCTGCAACGCCTTGTCGAGGTCGTTGCATCGGCGGCTTGCCTCATGGGCGGCCAAGCGGTGCAGCTGGCGATCACGGTCAAGGTCCGTGATGCTCTGCCCGACGTGGACTAGCAGGGTTGCGAACACAAACTTGAGCTCTGATGTTGTCAGAGCATCGGCGATAGCCTCCAGGGCCTCGCATTGTCCGTACACCCTTACCCACTGCAAGAGGGTACGGTTCGTGTACATACCTCCAAGGAGTCCCACCTTTCGGAGGAGACTGTCGTCGGCGACGATGCTCGAGTGGGCGCTGCCTTGCCCCATTGTCGCCGCATCGTAGGAAGGAGGGTCCGCCCCCATTCCTCGGAGTGGTGCCGTATCTCCACCATCGGTGGTGATCTTGAGTCGGCCTGCGGCCTCGGCAGCAAACTGTGCGAGCCTACGACGGTCATCGCGAATTGCCTTCGCGGCGACGTCGTCCGGCTCGTTCTCGCGAGAACTTCCCGTGTGGCTGCTTTCAACGCCCTTGCTGCCCTCGGCAGTCTCGCTGCCGTCGGCAGCTTCAGGCGATGCGGAGGGCGTCTTGCCCTTCTCGAGCAATCGGCTCGAGTTCGTCGCACGACGATGGCGATGGTCGCGATCCTCGTTGCCTTTGCCATCGTCGACGTCGTGCTCTTCGTCTGGGTATCCCCCTGGGAGATCCTCCTCCATGGCATCGTCCATTGCGTGGGGGTCGCCCACGTGCGCGTCGACGTGCTCGTCAAGCACCTTTTTGGCCTCCGCACGCTGCTCGGTATCGCCGAGGTTGGCGTCGGGTGCCTTCGGCGGTAAGGTTTCCCTTGGCGGTACGGTTGCCTTTGGGTTGGCAACCGTGCTCGCGGCGACGGCTCCCAAAACTTGGAGTCCGCCGAGAGCTCGTGGTGAGGCCGTCACCACCTTGCCCTTGTTTGTCTTGGACGGTCCGGCACTTGCCATCTCGTCGCTCATGCAACTAGCACGTGAAGGTCGTTGTGAGGATCACCCCACAACGAGGAGGAATCGCCTCCTAAGATGTTGCTGTCACGATCGGTGAGGCAATTTCAATTTAAATTTCTATTTTCCTAGGCCGCCACGTCGGCACACGGTCGTGGGTTTAGAAACTAGTCCTCCTAAGCCGTGACTCACGGCACTTGGTAGCAACTAGGATCTAGGAAAACAGAAAATCACAATGCAAAGGAGTAACAACAAGTGTGAGTACCACTCACAAAACTAAGACAAAGAGCAAAAAGACAAGCAAGTACAAGGTCAAGAATGAAAAGACTACTTTTCTTCTTGTCTTCTTGTCTTCTTGTCTTCTGGTCTTCCTTGGTCTCTTCTTGTGTCTTCTTGTCACGTCTCGTGGCCCTTGGCGGCGTCCTCCTTGAGCCGGCGGCATTGGGGAAGGCGCCAAAAGTCCCCAAGGTGTCACCCTCCTTCTTTTTTTGGGTGCTCTTAGGCCGTGATAGTCCCTAACCTTGGGGAGGGGCGCTGTCCCAATTTTTGGATGAAGGGGTTTTGAAGGAGCCTTGAAAATGGAGAGGATTTTGCGGTTTTTTAGGGTGGGGACTCCCCACCCCGCCCCACAAAAATCTTCCTAGCCCTCTGGAAGTGAGGAGAGGCTGGAAGGAAGAGTCTCCACCAAGTAGAGCTTTTTTCAAGCTCTCTAACGCACTTTACGGCGCTTCAATCCGTAAAGTGTAGATGCCGTAGTCCGTTCTGGCGTTTGTGCTGCTGCTTGCAGCTACCGGCAGTGCTTTATCTATGTCGTAGCCGCCGTTTCCGTCGAACCCTTGGTCGCGAGGGTCGTTTGGCTCTGATACCACTGTAACGGGTCGTGTCTTCAGCTCCTGCTCTGAAGTTGTCGTCGGAGTTTGCAGAATGGCGTTCTCAGTCCGCGTCAGGGGTTTACCGCCTTCGCAAGACTGAGGGGCAATCGTCATCAACGACCCAGAGCAGGGAGACTCGAAGATATTGAGTCTCCGGAGGCCTATTTCTGTTTTTAACCAAACCCCTGGTTATGGGACCCAAACTGGGGGTTTTTACCTTGAACTCGTGTGTTCGCACGAGTTATTTTGGTTGTTTTATGTCGAAGTTCATCGTAAACGAACTTCGATTTACGTTTTGTCGTTCTAGCGCAAAATCGTCGCATGCGAGGCATGCTGGCGATTTCGTGCCAGCTATTTTAACCTCACACTCGCTCCCCCTATCCCTCGTCCTCTCTTGCTCATTTGCAAGGAGGGCGAGGGGGGGCGAGGGCACGAGGCCACGAGGCCTCGCCCTCGAGGCCCTCGTGGCCCCTCAGCCGCCGATCGGGCTGAGGCCGCGATCGGCGGCTGGGAGCTGGCCGGCTGGTGGCCGGCCGGTCGCTTGGCCAGCCGCCGGCCGTCCAGCTGGCCGGCAGCGAGCTGGCCGACGGCCAGCAAATTGCTGGCCGCCGGCCAGCCCTCGCTGACGCGAGGGGTGGTGCGCAACCACCCCCCGCCTCAGCGAGGAGGGAGGGCCGAACCGGCCCTCCCGCTACAAAATTTGACTTAGTCAAAGTCGTCAACCAAGCATACAGTGAACGTGATTGAACGCATTGCTTTGAGGGTGTTTTCTTCAAACATTGCGTCACACAACTCCTACACAGTGGTCGATGTTCGCACCACTAAGCATGAACAATCATGCATCTCGACTAGAGATGCAAGCCTCTCTGGGCAATGCGAGTCAATAAGAGCAAAAAAAGAAACAGAGATTCTAACTTGTATATTGTTAAAATTGTTTAATTTCCTCATCTGAAAACATGAACCCACACCCGTGATCTAGTTTTGACGCTGACTGGTCTCGACAAAAATCACTAAAAGGTGGAAAAAACCTGTCCCATAGCCCTGTTTGTTACCACGACCGGGCCAATTGCCGCGACTGCGACCCTATCCATGGCCCTGTCCGCGGCCTTTTCTGTAGCATCTCCACAAGGTGCCGTAGCTGCGGCCAACACCGCAGCCTCTTGCCCACCACTAGTAGCTTCAAGGTATTGGGCTCCAAAGTGTCTTGTGACGAAGCTCATCTCAGAAGGTTGCATTGCAACGCTCACGTGTCGCCTACAGTTTGTTATAATGATGGTTGCGCTTGTTGTTGGGGATCTTATGCCCACCAACCTTCTTAGGTGGAGGATTTGCTGGCTATATACCCTTAACCCCGCCTCAATGTCTCGCTGACCCACCAGCACCTACAACGTCCATGCGCATGTTATGGCCTTGATATGCACGCACGTTCGGTCGTGTATCAGAGTAATGCTACAGGTTCCCTTAATATACTTTGCTCATGAAGTTGTGCAACAGCCTCTAGCTTGTCCAAGCCTGAAAATTTGCCATCGCAGTTGTCATATCCTTCAACTTCTCGTTGGCCAGACCAGCAAGTAAGTACTCATACAGTATGCACTCTAGTTACTTGATGGTCTGAGTCCCATTGCCCTCGCTAAAGCTTTGGACTTACTCCACGAGTGCTGTGAGCTCACTAAAGGAGGCTTTCAGCAAGCTACCTAGATACCTGAAGTCCTTGATCTTATGGAAGTCGCGCTACGCCTCCTCACGATGAGTGTACTTCTTATGCATAATTGTGCAGAAAGCCTCCCACGACATGGGCCGCCATTCAAGGTGTGGTTTCTGCTCACCCCACTACCTGACCAGATGCTTGAAGAGCTTGTACTTTAGTTGCGTCATGGCGAAGTTGCCCTACAGACCAAGTGGCACCTTGTGGACGTGCAGGATGTGCTCCATTTGATTCAACTTGTCGATCATCTTCACGCATTTCCAGAAGATCTCCATATAGTGGAGAAAGAACCTCTTCATGACCGTCCTAGAATTTGTCAAGGTAGGCAAGTCGTTGCTACCACCAACGATTGCATCAACACTTATGGCTCATTGCGATTGACATTAAATCCACACCTAGGTCATGATCACGCTTTGCTGAGGTCGTTGCATCGGTGGGTTGCCTCATGAGTGGCTAGGCGTTGTAGCTGGCAATCAGGGTCGAGGTCCGTGATGATCTGCTCAACGTGGGTGCGAACTTCAACTCTGATGTCGTCAGAGCGTGTGCGATAGCCTCCAAAGCCTCATGTTGTCTGTGCACCTTTACCCACAACAGGAGGGTGTGCTTTGCGTACATGCCTTCAAGGAGTCCCGCCTTCCTCAGGAGATTGTCGTCAGCAAGGACGCTCGTGTGGGCATTGTTTTACCCCATCGCGGTCCTATCGTAGGAAGGGGGGTCCGCCACCACTCCTTTGGGTGGTGTTACACTTTCACCGTCGATGGTGATGTTGAGTCGCTTTGCCGCCTCTGTAGCCAACTTAGCAAGCCTTGAGCAGTCATCGCGATTTGCCTTTTCGGTGACGTCGTCTGGCTCGTTTTCATGGGAAATTCTCACTTTCAGCGTCTTTACTATTGTTGGGAACCTTGTTATTATCGACAACTTTAGGCAATCCAGCAAGTGTCTTGCCCTTCTCAAGCGACTGGCTCAAGTTCATCCCAAAAACATGGCGGTGATTATGATCCTCTTTGCCTTTACCATCATCGACGTCGTGCTCTTTGTCGGGGTCCACACTTGGTTGGTCCTCCTGAAGCACGTCATCCATCATGTGGGGGTTGCCCACGTGCACGTCGACGTGCTCGTTGAGTAGTTTTCCAGCTTCCGCACACTTCTTGGTGTCGCCGACGTTGACATCAATTGCCCTTTTTTTAGCAACCGTGCTTGCGGCGGTGGCTCCCAAGACTTGGTGTCTGCCAAGGGCGTGTGGTGAGGCCATCACCACCTTGCCCTTGTTGGTCTTGGACGGCCTGGTACTTGTCATTCCATCACTCATGCAACTAGGCCAGGAAGACTGTTGTGAGGGTCATCCCACGGCCTGGAGGAGGTGTCACCTCCCAAAATCACGTTGCTCTCACCTTTAGTGAGGCAATTATACAAATAGTTTCCATCTCTCCAGGCCGCCACTGTTGGCACAATTACGTGGTAGAAATACACTATTTTTCTATACCGACACGGTTGACACAATCACATGGATTCTAGGCAAATCCCTAAGCCATGACTCACGGCACTAAGCAATCTAAGAAAACCTAGAAAAACAGAGCAAGGATAAGATCAAGAAGCTACAAGCATTCGTGCACCATTAAAAAAGGTGAGGATGAGGGGTGGTCAACTCTAGCTAGGAGTTTGCACTCCCACATGCTCCTTCCCCACTAATCTTTTCTTCTTCTTTGTATTCTTGTCTTCAAGTCTTCCTTGGCCTCTTCTTGGCGTGCCTTGTGCCTTTTTGCAGGCGCCCTCCTTGTGCTCCATGGTAATGTGGCGGCCTCCAAAAAACATCAAAGTGGCACCTTCTTCTTTCTTGTTTTTCTCTCAGGTAGTGAAAACCCCTGGTATTGGGCAAGGGCACTGTCCCAATTTTTGGTTGAAGAGTAGGAGAGGGAGTCTTGAGTAGGGGGGAAAAGTTGGTGATTTGGGGGCAGGCACTCCCCAGCCCATATAAAAAAAAAATCCACCTAGCCCCTTGGAAAGTAGGTGAAGCCTAGAGGAGTTGGTAAACAAAATAGAGCTCCTCAAGAGCTTTGCAACACAATTTGTGGTGCCTAAGATTATTAAGTCTTAAGCCCGTACCCCTCTCTAGTGTTTGTGTTGTTATAGCTGTTAAAGGCGTTTTTTATCCCTTGTAGCCGCCGGAACTGTCGCACACTTGGTCGCGATGGTTGTCATGCTCTGAAAACCACAATCACAGGTCATGTCTCCAGCTCCTACATTTAGGTCGTCATTGTAGAATGGCGTCCAGAGCTCGCTCGAGGGTTTTCCCCTCGGTGTCACTCTTGGGGGCAATCTTCATCAACGACCTGTGCAGGGAGACTTGAATGTTTCAAGTCTCCGGTGTCCCATTTCCGTTNGTTTGTGTTGTTATAGCTGTTAAAGGCGTTTTTTATCCCTTGTAGCCGCCGGAACTGTCGCACACTTGGTCGCGATGGTTGTCATGCTCTGAAAACCACAATCACAGGTCATGTCTCCAGCTCCTACATTTAGGTCGTCATTGTAGAATGGCGTCCAGAGCTCGCTCGAGGGTTTTCCCCTCGGTGTCACTCTTGGGGGCAATCTTCATCAACGACCTGTGCAGGGAGACTTGAATGTTTCAAGTCTCCGGTGTCCCATTTCCGTTTTTACCCCACCCCCTCATTATAGTTCCCAAAAATGGGGGTACTCCTTCAAACTAGTGAGTTTGCACAAGTTTTTTGTGGAAAAAACTCAAAGTTTGTACCTAATGAACTCAAATCTCATCGTTTACGCGGCAGCGTGTGTGCGAGGCATGTCCCGCGATTTTGCACTGGTGCTTGTATTACCTCTTGGACTTCACTCCCTTGCTCTCTATCCCTCGCCTCGTTCACTTGAGGAGGCAGAGAGGAGGGAGTGAGGACAAGGCCTCGAGGCCACAAGCATCAGCCCTCGAGGCCTCGCGACCTCCAGGCCATCGATCGAGCCACCAGCTCGGTCGGTGGCTCGCCGGTGGGTGGCCGCCCGGTCACTTGACTAGCCGCT
Organism: Penium margaritaceum; assembly: GCA_023375785.1. Lineage (NCBI taxonomy): Eukaryota > Viridiplantae > Streptophyta > Zygnematophyceae > Desmidiales > Peniaceae > Penium > Penium margaritaceum. Next base: position 21,910 of record SZWC01001396.1, on the reverse strand, counting down.
GGCCACCCGGCCGGCCGGCCGCAGATCGGCCGGGAGCTAGCGGGTACTTGGCCACTGGCCAACCCTAGCAATAGTGAGGGGTGGCTCGCAAACACCCCCTTGGTATCGCGAGGTGGGAGGGCCGAACCAGCCCTCCCACTACACTATGTGTGTTTTTTGGCTTTTAGTTTGAGACCAATAGTGATGACCATTCCACTATTTGAAGTTTCAAACGATTGAATTCTTATTGCTCTCGCATTTTTCATTTAGTTATCTTGAAACACATAACCGGGAATTACATTACCTGACTTGCCTTCAAAATTCAAACCAAAGCGCTTGAATTTGTTGGGCTCAAAATTTTTTCCAACTGCAACACCAACGTTTTTAAACAAATCCATGCCAAATGCCTTTTACGTGTTGTGACAATGATTGGGGATATAAAATTGAAGTCAATTAAAAACTTTTGAAATTGATTTGGTGGTGAATTTGAGTTGGATGTAGTTTTCACAAATTCTGATGACTTAAAAGATAACCAAGGTTTTGTGTTTTACTACGCAACATTTTCCTCCGATAAACATCAAACATGTATATTGTAAGTGATGATCAAAGCACTCTTGGATTCAATTTAACGGAAAGGAAAATCAGAGAAGCAATCCAATTAGTGCTGATTGATTTTGTACAAGCTACTTTTGGACAAAAGGTCGTTCCTTGCATTCAGTTCAACAAAAGCAACATGCTGTCTCCTTAAGAACATACAACCAAAAGATGAATTGATTCCTATAACTACCCTCCGTTACAACTTGCATGTAGCAGAAACAACAACTACAGCCAGATTCATGCTAAGTTTTCTACACCACAGCAACATCATTAGTCATTGTAGCAGTAGCTCTTATTGGTAACTGCTCCTAGCTTAGCAGCAACAGCCATTGGGAGTGTTCTTTTTCGTTTCTCAACAACACAACAATAGTAACAGGTACTTTTGTAATTGCTCTTCTTTTCAAATTCCCTTAGCAATAGCAAAATTCATCACTTCCTCTATATTTCTTTCTCATCAGCACAACACCAACAGCAACCACTTCTATAGCTACCATCCTCAGTGGCCTACCATCAGCAATAACAACAGCCACTTCTGCAGCCATGTTAAATTCTCAACAGCCACTGCCAAAGCTTTCCTTCTTGGTTGTTTCCTCTAGCAACCACAGGCATTACTAAAGCCATGTTGCATTCCTCATAGTTCAATAGTAGTAGTTCAAGACGAGTAACAACAATTGCTTGTCGCTAAGAGGTTTGGTAATGACCAAGATCAGCTGTGCCCTAGTCTGCCACTTGAGCCAGGAAGCTCACACATAAGCATACAAGAGCCCAAAGTAGTCCATCAACCTACATAATCCTACATCGACGATGGTTCCTAGAAGAACAAAGATATTGTGTGTATGTCTTCATTACAGCCAAAGCAGCAACACTTAAAGATATTTTTGTCATTTTCGTCACCACTAAGCCACCTTTCGTGTAACACCAATAACTTCAGGTGACAGTTGTTCTTATGAGTAGCTTCTTACTGAAGTTGTTTTCCATGGCCTAGTGGTTTCATTGATGTTTGTTGCTCTCTTCTCCCACCTGCATTGTCCTTCAATCTATCTTATAATTTTTTTTTTTGTGTTTTCTTTTTCCTGTGACATTAAGAACTAAAGCATCTACTTCAACAAACTTTATAGTGTATGGCAAAGAAGCTCATTCATAAGGGGTCTTCCCAGTTGGGTAGGAATCAATCACCCTATGAATTTACACAACGTTTAGTGTCCATCATGTACTATAATGAAAGACAACTTCTTGGGAAGACACATCCCCAACCTACACAAATGCAAATGCATTCCTACGACATGACGTAACACATCACCTTTCCTAAAAGCACATAAATTCACCAAGTTATGTGGAAATTCATTACCCTATACACTCACCAAATTCAACCTCCCCCCTCCCCACCCCGCCTCCACCTCAACTTGCATTCGTAACCCATGACATTACACACTTTTGTATATTTTCTACACATCTCCCTATACACTCCCCCCATACACTCAACATATGCACACCCCCTTATATCAAATTGTACATGTAATCCATTACATTGTACACAAATGTTTATTGACCACCCACATCCCCAAACACTCCCCCATACAATCACCACATACTCTCCCCCTCCCCATCCAACCCCTCCCACCTACATGTGCATTTGCAACCCATGACATTGTAAACTTGTGTTGATTTTCTACCCATCTCCTCATATACTCACCATATAGACAGCCCCCTCCCCACATCCACTAGCAACATCAAACTCACAACATAGTACATTAGAGTTCATTTTCCACCCACATCCTAAAAAAGTCCCATGTGCACTCACCACATATAATCCCGTCCCCACCCAGCCTCCACCTCCATTTATGCTTGTAATCCATGGCATTGGATACATTCAAATGGGAATAAAATTCTACATGATAATGTAAGAAGGTTACATGATTTTTTTGACATGGGGTACACCTATATGTTAAGTGCACTGGGAGAGTGTGTAGGGTGATTCTTGTGACATGTACACAAGTGTACAATGTCATGGGTTACGGATGCCAGTCAATGTGGTGGAGGCGGAGGGGGGGGTGGTGTGTTTGCGGCGAGTGTAGGGGAGTGTATGGAGATATGGGTGGTAAATGAAAATTCCTAATGAGCCTAAATGTACGTAGAGGAGCCTAGGTGGGGGGGGGGGGGGGGGG